>JAOPSE010001112.1:0-186261 GCA_029449295.1 Zea luxurians
CCTAAAGTAGTGGATTGGGCATGTTTGTTGTGAAAACAAAGAAATGGTTCCGATGGCCAAAACTCGTGCTTTGTATGCACCCCGACACCCGTTTTCGGAATGTGTGACGTGCGGCAACGAAATTGCGCGAAACCACCCCAAACATGAGTTTTGGACCTATAGTAGTGGATTGGGCATGTTCGTTGCGAAAAACGAGAAATGGTTCCGGTGGCCAAAACTCGTGCTTTGTATGCACCACGACACCCGTTTTCGGAATGTGTGACGTGCGGCAACGAAATTGCGTGAAACCACCCCAACATGAGTTTTGGACCTAAAGTTGTGGATTGGACATGTTCGTTGCGAAAAACGAAGAAATTGTTTCTGTGGCCAAAACTCGGCTTTGTATGCACCCCAACACCCGTTTCGGAATGTGTGACATGCTGCAACGAAGTTGCGCGAAACCACACCAAATATGAGTTTTGGACCTAAAGTAGTGGATTGGGCATGTTCGTTGCGAAAAACGAAGAAATGCTTACGGCGGCAAAAACTCGTGCTTTGTATGCACATCGACACCCGTTTTCGGAAAGGGTGACGTGCGGCAACGAAATTGCGCGAAACCAACCCAAACATGAGTTTTGGACCTAAAGTTGTGGATTGAGCATGTTCATTGCGAATAACTAAGAAATGGTTCCGGTGGCAAAAACTCGTGCTTTGTATGCACCCCAACACCCGTTTTTGGAATGGGTGACGTGCGGCAACAAATTGCGCGAAACCATTCCAAACATGAGTTTTGGACCTAAAGTTGTGGATTGGACATGTTCGTTGCGAAAAACGAAGAAATGGTTACGGTGGCAAAAACTTGTGCTTTGTATGCACCCCGACACCAGTTTTCGGAATGGCTGACGCGCGGCAACAAAATTGCGAGAAACCACCCCAAACATTAGTTTTGAACCTAAAGTAGTGGATTGGGCATGTTCGTTGCGAAAAACGAAGAAATGGTTACGGCGGCAAAAACTCGTGCTCTGTATGCACATCGACACCCATTTTCGGAAAGGGTGACGTGCGGCAAAGAAATTGCGCGAAACCACCCCAAACATGTGTTTTGGACCTAATGTAGTGGATTTGACATGTTTGTTGCGAAAAACAAAGAAACGGTTCCGGTGGCAAAAACTCGTGCTTTGTATGCACCCCGACACTCGTTTCGGAATGGGTGACGTGCGGCAACGAAATTGCGTGAAACCACCCCAAACATGAGTTTTGGACCTAAAGTAGTGGATTGGGCATGTTCGTTGTGAAAAATGAAGAAATGGTTCCGGTGGCCAAAACTCGTGCTTTGTGTGCACCCCGACACCAATTTTCGGAATGGGTGACGTTGCGGCAACGAAATTGCGCGAAACACCCCAAACATGAGTTTTGGACCTAAAAAAGTGGATTGGGCATGTTCGTTGAGAATAACTAAGAAATGGTTCCGGTGGCAAAAACTCGTGCTTTGTATGCACCCCAACACCCGTTTTTTGGAATGGGTGACGTGCGGCAACAAAATTGCGCGAAACCATTCCAAACATGAGTTTTGGACCTAAAGTTGTGGATTGGACATGTTCGTTGCGAAAAACGAAGAAATGGTTACGGTGGCAAAAACTTGTGCTTTGTATGCACCCCGACACCAGTTTTCGGAATGGGTGACGTGCGGCAACGAAATTGCGCGAAACCACCCAAACCATGAGTTTTGGACGTAAAGTAGTGGATTGGGCATGTTCGTTGCGAAAAACGAAGAAATGGTTCCGGTGGCCAAAAGTCGTGCTTTGTGTGCACCCGACACCAGTTTTCGGAATGGGTGACGTGCGACAACGAAATTGCGCGAAACCACCCAAAACTTGAGTTTTGGACCTAAAATAGTGGATTGGGCATGTTCGTTGCGAATAATTAAGAAATGGTTCCAGTGGCAAAAACTCGTGCTTTGTATGCACCCCAACACCCGTTTTTGGAATGGGTGACGTGCGGCAACGAAATTGCGCGAAACCATTCCAAACATGAGTTTTGGACCTAAAGTTGTGGATTGGACATGTTCGTTGCGAAAAACAAAGAAATGGTTACGGTGGCAAAAACTTGTGCTTTGTATGCTCCCCGACACCAGTTTTCGTTATGGGTGACGTTGCGGCAACAAAATTGCGAGAAACCACTCCAAACATTAGTTTTGAACTTAAAGTAGTGGATTGGGCATGTTCGTTGCGAAAAACGAAGAAATGGTTACGGCGGCAAAACTCGGGCTTTGTATGCACATCGACACCCGTTTTCGGAAAAGGTGACGTGCGGCAACGAAATTGCGCGAAACCACCCCAAACATGAGTTTTGGACGTAATGTAGTGGATTTGACATGTTCGTTGCGAAAAACAAAGAACGGTTCCGGTGGCAAAAACTCGTGCTTTGTATGCACCCCGACACCCGTTTTCGGAATGTGTGACGTGCGGCAACGAAATTGCGTGAAACCACCCCAAACATGAGTTTTGGACCTAAAGTTGTGGATTGGACATGTTCGTTGCGAAAAACGAAGAAATGGTTTCTGTGGCCAAAACTCGTGCTTTGTATGCACCCCAACACCCGTTTTCGGAATGTGTGACATGCTGCAACGAAATTGCGCGAACCACACCAAATATGAGTTTTGGACCTAAAGTAGTGTGGATTGGGCATGTTCGTTGCGAAAAACGAAGAAATGCTTACGGCGGCAAAAACTCGTGCTTTGTATGCACATCGACACCCGTTTTGGGAAAGGGTGACGTGCGGCAACGAAATTGCGCGAAACCAACCCAAACATGAGTTTTGGACCTAAAGGTGTGGATTGACATTTTCATTGTGAAAAACAAAGAAATGGTTCCGGTGGCCAAAACTCGTGCTTTGTATGCACCTCGACACCAGATTTCGGAATGGGTGACGTGCGGCAACGAAATTGCGTGAAACCACCCCAAACATGAGTTTTGGACCTAAAGTAGTGGATTAGGCATGTTCCTTGCGAAAAACGAAGAAATGTTCCTGTGGCAAAAACTCATGCTTTGTATGCACCAGACAACCCGTTTTCGGAATGGGTGACGTGCGGCAACGAAATTGCGCGAAACCACCCAAACATGAGTTTTGGACGTAAAGTAGTGGATTGGGCATGTTCGTTGCGAAAAACGAAGAAATGGTTCCGGTGGCCAAAACTCGTGCTTTGTGCGCACCCGACACCAGTTTTCGGAATGGGTGACGTGCGGCAACGAAATTGCGCGAAACCACCCAAAACATGAGTTTTGGACCTAAAATAGTGGATTGGGCATGTTCGTTGCGAATAACTAAGAAATGGTTCCGGTGGCAAAAACTCGTGCTTTGTATGCACCCCAACACCCGTTTTTGGAATGGGTGACGTGCGGCAACGAAATTGCGCGAAACCATTCCAAACATGAGTTTTGGACCTAAAGTTGTGGATTGGGCATGTTCGTTGCGAAAAACGAAGAAATGGTTACGGCAGCAAAACTCGTGCTTTGTATGCACCCCGACACCCGTTTTCGGAATGTGTGACGTGCGGCAACGAAATTGCGTGAAACCACCCCAAACATGAGTTTTGGACCTAAAGTTGTGGATTGGACACGTTCGTTGCGAAAAACGAAGAAATGGTTTCTGTGGCCAAAACTCGTGCTTTGTATGCACCCCAACACCCGTTTTCGGAATGTGTGACATGCTGCAACGAAATTGCGCGAAACCACACCAAACATGAGTTTTGGACCTAAAGTAGTGGATTGGGCATGTTCGTTGCGAAAACGAAGAAATGCTTACGGCGGCAAAAACTCGTGCTTTGTATGCACATCGACACCCGTTTTGGGAAAGGGTGACGTGCGGCAACGAAATTGCGCGAAACCAACCCAAACATGAGTTTTGGACCTAAAGTTGTGGATTGAGCATGTTCATTGTGAAAAACAAAGAAATGGTTCTGGTGGCCAAAACTCGTGCTTTGTATGCACCCCGACACCAGATTTCGGAATGGGTGACATGCGGCAACGAAATTGCGTGAAACCACCCCAAACATGAGTTTTGGACCTAAAGTAGTGGATTGGGCATGTTCGTTGCGAAAAACGAAAAAATGGTTCCGGTGGCAAAAACTCGTGCTTTGTGTGCACCCCGACACCAGTTTTCAGAATGGGTGACGTGCGGCAACGAAATTGCGCGAAACCACCCCAAACATGAGTTTTGGACCTAAAAAAGTGGATTGGGCATGTTCGTTGCGAATAACTAAGAAATGGTTCCGGTGGCAAAAACTCGTGCTTTGTATGCACCCCAATACCCGTTTTTGGAATGGGTGACCTGCGGCAACAAAATTGCGCGAAACCATTCCAAACATGAGTTTTGGACCTAAAGTTGTGGATTGGACATGTTCGTTGCGAAAAACGAAGAAATGGTTACGGTGGCAAAAACTTGTGCTTTGTATGCACCCCGACACCAGTTTACGGAATGGGTGACGCGCGGCAACAAAATTGCGAGAAACCACCCCAAACATTAGTTTTGAACCTAAAGTAGTGGATTGGGCATGTTCGTTGCAAAAAACAAAGAAATGGTTACGGCGGCAAAACTCGTGCTCTGTATGCACATCGACACCCGTTTTCGGAAAGGGTGATGTGCGGCAACGAAATTGCGCGAAACCACCCCAAACATGAGTTTTGGACCTAATGTAGTGGATTTGACATGTTTGTTGCGAAAAACAAAGAAACGGTTCCGGTGGCAAAAACTCGTGCTTTGTATGCACCCCGACACTCGTTTTCGGAATGGGTGACGTGCGGCAACGAAATTGCGCGAGACCACCCCAAACATGAGATTTGGACCTAAAGTAGTGGATTGGGCATGTTTGTTGCGAAAAACAAAGAAATGGTTCCGATGGCCAAAACTCGTGCTTTGTATGCACCCCGACACCCGTTTTCGGAATGTGTGACGTGCGGCAACGAAATTGCGCGAAACCACCCCAAACTTTAGTTTTGGACCTAAAGTAGTGGATTGGGCATGTTCGTTGCGAAAAACGAAGAAATGGTTCCGGTGGCCAAAACTCGTGCTTTGTATGCACCCCGACACCCGTTTTCGAAATGTGTGACGTGCGGCAACGAAATTGCACGAAACCACCCCAAATATAAGTTTTGGACCTAATATACTGGATTTGGAATGTTCGTTGCGAAAAACAAATAAATGGTTCCAGTGGCAAAAATTAGTGCTTTGTATGCACCCCGACACCAGTTTTCGGAATGGGTGACGTGCGGCAACGAAATTGCGCGAAACCACCCCAAACATGAGTTTTGGACCTAAAGTAGTGGATTGGGCATGTTTGTTGTGAAAAACAAAGAAATGGTTCCGATGGCCAAAACTCGTGCTTTGTATGCACCCCGACACCCGTTTTCAGAATGTGTGACGTGCGGCAACGAAATTGCGCGAAACCACCCAAACATGAGTTTTGGACCTATAGTAGTGGATTGGGCATGTTCGTTGCGAAAAACGAGAAATGGTTCCGGTGGCCAAAACTCGTGCTTTGTATGCACCACGACACCCGTTTTCGGAATGTGTGACGTGCGGCAACGAAATTGCGTGAAACCACCCCAAACATGAGTTTTGGACCTAAAGTTGTGGATTGGACATGTTCGTTGCGAAAAACGAAGAAATGGTTTCTGTGGCCAAAACTCGTGCTTTGTATGCACCCCAACACCCGTTTTCGGAATGTGTGACATGCTGCAACGAAGTTGCGCGAAACCACACCAAATATGAGTTTTGGACCTAAAGTAGTGGATTGGGCATGTTCGTTGCGAAAAACGAAGAAATGCTTACGGCGGCAAAAACTCGTGCTTTGTATGCACATCGACACCCGTTTTCGGAAAGGGTGACGTGCGGCAACGAAATTGCGCGAAACCAACCCAAACATGAGTTTTGGACCTAAAGTTGTGGATTGAGCATGTTCATTGCGAATAACTAAGAAATGGTTCCGGTGGCAAAAACTCGTGCTTTGTATGCACCCCAACACCCGTTTTTGGAATGGGTGACGTGCGGCAACAAAATTGCGCGAAACCATTCCAAACATGAGTTTTGGACCTAAAGTTGTGGATTGGACATGTTCGTTGCGAAAAACGAAGAAATGGTTACGGTGGCAAAAACTTGTGCTTTGTATGCACCCCGACACCAGTTTTCGGAATGGGTGACGCGCGGCAACAAAATTGCGAGAAACCACCCCAAACATTAGTTTTGAACCTAAAGTAGTGGATTGGGCATGTTCGTTGCGAAAAACGAAGAAATGGTTACGGCGGCAAAACTCGTGCTCTGTATGCACATCGACACCCATTTTCGGAAAGGGTGACGTGCGGCAAAGAAATTGCGCGAAACCACCCCAAACATGTGTTTTGGACCTAATGTAGTGGATTTGACATGTTTGTTGCGAAAAACAAAGAAACGGTTCCGGTGGCAAAAACTCGTGCTTTGTATGCACCCCGACACTCGTTTTCGGAATGGGTGACGTGCGGCAACGAAATTGCGTGAAACCACCCCAAACATGAGTTTTGGACCTAAAGTAGTGGATTGGGCATGTTCGTTGTGAAAAACGAAGAAATGGTTCCGGTGGCCAAAACTCGTGCTTTGTGTGCACCCCGACACCAATTTTCGGAATGGGTGACGTGCGGCAACGAAATTGCGCGAAACCACCCCAAACATGAGTTTTGGACCTAAAAAAGTGGATTGGGCATGTTCGTTGAGAATAACTAAGAAATGGTTCCGGTGGCAAAAACTCGTGCTTTGTATGCACCCCAACACCCGTTTTTTGGAATGGGTGACGTGCGGCAACAAAATTGCGCGAAACCATTCCAAACATGAGTTTTGGACCTAAAGTTGTGGATTGGACATGTTCGTTGCGAAAAACGAAGAAATGGTTACGGTGGCAAAAACTTGTGCTTTGTATGCACCCCGACACCAGTTTTCGGAATGGGTGACGTGCGGCAACGAAATTGCGCGAAACCACCCAAACATGAGTTTTGGACGTAAAGTAGTGGATTGGGCATGTTCGTTGCGAAAAACGAAGAAATGGTTCCGGTGGCCAAAACTCGTGCTTTGTGTGCACCCGACACCAGTTTTCGGAATGGGTGACGTGCGGCAACGAAATTGCGCGAAACCACCCAAAACTTGAGTTTTGGACCTAAAATAGTGGATTGGGCATGTTCGTTGCGAATAATTAAGAAATGGTTCCGGTGGCAAAAACTCGTGCTTTGTATGCACCCCAACACCCGTTTTTGGAATGGGTGACGTGCGGCAACGAAATTGCGCGAAACCATTCCAAACATGAGTTTTGGACCTAAAGTTGTGGATTGGACATGTTCGTTGCGAAAAACAAAGAAATGGTTACGGTGGCAAAAACTTGTGCTTTGTATGCTCCCCGACACCAGTTTTCGTTATGGGTGACGTGCGGCAACAAAATTGCGAGAAACCACTCCAAACATTAGTTTTGAACCTAAAGTAGTGGATTGGGCATGTTCGTTGCGAAAAACGAAGAAATGGTTACGGCGGCAAAACTCGTGCTTTGTATGCACATCGACACCCGTTTTCGGAAAAGGTGACGTGCGGCAACGAAATTGCGCGAAACCACCCCAAACATGAGTTTTGGACGTAATGTAGTGGATTTGACATGTTCGTTGCGAAAAACAAAGAAACGGTTTCGGTGGCAAAAACTCGTGCTTTGTATGCACCCCGACACCCGTTTTCGGAATGTGTGACGTGCGGCAACGAAATTGCGTGAAACCACCCCAAACATGAGTTTGGGACCTAAAGTTGTGGATTGGACATGTTCGTTGCGAAAAACGAAGAAATGGTTTCTGTGGCCAAAACTCGTGCTTTGTATGCACCCCAACACCCGTTTTCGGAATGTGTGACGTGCGGCAATGAAATTACGCGAAACCACCCCAAACATGAGTTTTGGACGTAAAGTAGTGGATTGGGCTTTATCGTTGTGAAAAATGAAGAAATGGTTCCGGTGGCCAAAACTCGTGCATTGTATGCACCCCGACACCAGATTTCGGAATGGGTGACGTGCGGCAACGAAATTGCGTGAAACCACCCCAAACATGAGTTTTGGACCTAAAGTTGTGGATTGAGCATGTTCCTTGCGAAAAACGAAGAAATGGTTCCGGTGGCCAAAACTCGTGCTTTGTATGCACCCGACACCAGATTTCGGAATGGGTGACGTACGGCAACAAAATTGCGCGAAACCACCCAAACATGAGTTTTGGACGTAAAGTAGTGGATTGGGCATGTTCGTTGCGAAAAACGAAGAAATGGTTCCTGTGGCCAAAACTCGTGCTTTGTGTGCACCCCGACACCAGTTTTCGGAATGGGTGACGTGCGACAACGAAATTGCGCGAAACCACCTCAAACATGAGTTTTGGACCTAAAATAGTGGATTGGGCATGTTCGTTGCGAAAACGAAGAAATGGTTCCGGTGGCCAAAACTCGTGCTTTGTGTGCACCCCGACACCAGTTTTCGGAATGGGTGACGTGCGGCAATGAAATTGCGCGAAACCACCCCAAACGTGAGTTTTGGACCTAAAGTAGCGCATTGGGCATGTTTGTTGCGAATAACTAAGAAATGGTTCCGGTGGCAAAAACTCGTGCTTTGTATGCACCCGACACCCGTTTTCGGAATGGGTGATGTGCGGCAATGAAATTGCGTGAAACCACCCGAAACATGAGGTTTGGACCTAAAGTAGTGGATTGGGCGTGTTTGTTGCGAAAAACGAAGAAACGGTTCCGGTGGCAAAAACTCGTGCTTTGTATGCACCCCGACACCCCGTTTTCAGAATGTGTGACGTGCGGCAACGAAATTGCGTGAAACCACCCCAAACATGAGTTTTGGACCTAAAGTTGTGGATTGGACATGTTCGTTGTGAAAAACGAAGAAATGGTTTCTGTGGCCAAAACTCGTGCTTTGTATGCACCCCAACACCCGTTTTCGGAATGTGTGACATGCTGCAACGAAATTGCGCGAAACCACACCAAACATGAGTTTTGGACCTAAAGTAGTGGATTGGGCATGTTCGTTGCGAAAAACGAAGAAATGCTTACGGCGGCAAAAACGGTTGTCGGGGTGCATACAAAGCACGAGTTTTTGCCACCGGAACCGTTTCTTTGCCAAATCCACTACATTAGGTCCAAAACTCATGTTTGGGGTGGTTTCGCGCAATTTCATTGCCGCACGTCACACATTCCGAAAACAGGTGTCGGGGATACAAAGCACGAGTTTTGGCCACCAGAACCATTTCTTCGTTTTTCGCAACGAACATGCCCAATCCATTACTTTAGGTCCAAAACTCATGTTTGGGGTGGTTTCGCGCAATTTTGTTGCCGCACGTCACACATTCCGAAAACGGGTGTCGGGGTGCATACAAAGCACGAGTTTTGGCGACCGGAACCATTTCTTTGTTTTTCGCAACAAACATGCCCAATCCACTACTTTAAGTCCAAAATTCATGTTTGGTGTGGTTTCGCGCATTTTCGTTGCCGCACGTCACCCATTCCGAAAACTGGTGTCGGGGTGCATACAAAGCACAAGTTTTTGCCACTGGAACCATTTCTTCGTTTTTCGCAATGAACATGCCAAATCCAGTATATTAGGTCCAAAACTTATATTTGGGGTGGTTTCGCGCAATTTATTTGCAGCACGTCACCCATTCCGAAAACGGGTGTCGGGTGCATACAAAGCACGAGTTTTGGCCACCGGAACCATTTCTTCATTTTTCGCAACAAATATGCCAAACCACTACTTTAGGTCCAAAACTCATGTTTGGGGTCGTTTCTCGCAATTTCGTTGCCGCACGTCACCCATTACGAAAACGGGTGTCGGGTGCATACAAAGCATGAGTTTGGCCACCGGAACCATTTCTTCGTTTTTCGCAACGAACATGCCCAATCCACTACTTTAGGTCCAAAACTCATGATTGGGGTGGTTTCGCACAATTTCGTTGCCGCACGCCACACATTCCGAAAACGGGTGTCGGGGTGCATACAAAGCACAAGTTTTTGCCACTGGAACCATTTCTTCGTTTTTCGCTATAAACATGCCAAATCCAGTATATTAGGTCCAAAACTTATATTTGGGGTGGTTTCGCGCAATTTCGTTGCAGCACGTCACCCATTCCGAAAACGGGTGTCGGGTGCATACAAAGCACGAGTTTTGGCCACCGGAACCATTTCTTCGTTTTCGCAACGAACATGCCCAATCCACTACTTTACATCCAAAACTCTTGTTTGGGGTGGTTTCGCGCAATTTTGTTGCCGCACGTCACCCATTCCGAAAACGTGTGTCGAGGTGCATACAAAGCACGAGTTATTGCCACCGGAACTGTTTCTTCGTTTTTCACAACAAACATGCCCAATCCACTACTTTAGGTCCAAACCTCATGTTTCGGGTGATTTCACGCAATTTCATTGCCGCACGTCACCCATTCCGAAAACGGGTGTCGGGTGCATACAAAGCACGAGTTTTGGCCACCAGAACCATTTCTTTGTTTTTCGCAACATACATGCTCAATCCACTACTTTAGGTCCAAAACTCATGCTTGGGGTGGTTTCGCGCAATTTCGTTGCCGCACGTCACTCATTCCGAAAACTGGTGTCGGGGTGCATACAAAGCACGAGTTTTTGCCACGGGAACCATTTCTTTATTTTTCGCAACGAACATGCCAAATCTAGTATATTAGGTCCAAAACATATGTTTGGGGTGGTTTCTTGCAATTTTGTTGCCGCACGTCACCCATTCCGAAAACTAGTGTCGGGTGCATACAAAGCACGAGTTTTGGCCACCGGAACCATTTCTTTGTTTTTCACAATGAACATGCCCAATCCACTACATTAGGTCCAAAACTCATGTTTGGGGTGGTTTCGCGCAATATCGTTCCGCACGTCACACATTCCGAAAACGGGTGTCTGGGTGCATACAAAGCACGAGTTTTGGCCACTGGAACCATTTCTTCGTTTTTCGCAACGAACATGACCAATGCACTACTTTGGGTCCAAAACTCATGTTTGGGGTGGTTTCGTGCAATTTCGTTGCCGCACGTCACCCATTTCTAAAATTGGTGTCGGGGTGCATACAAAGCACGAGTTTTTGCCACAAGAACCATTTCTTCGTTTTTCGCAATTAACAAGCCCAATCCAGTACAATAGGTCCAAAACTCATGTCTGGTGTGGTTTCACGCATTTTCGTTGCCGCACGTCACCCATTCCGAAAATGGGTGTCGGGGTGCAAACAAAGCAAGAGTTTTTGCCACCGGAACCGTTTCTTCGTTTTTTGCAACGAACATGCCAAATCCACTAGATTAGGTCGAAAACTCATGTTTGGGGTGGTTTCGTGCAATTTCGTTGCCGCACGTCACCCATTCCGAAAACGGGTGTCGGGGTGCATACAAAGCTCGAGTTTTTGCCACCATTTCTTTGTTTTTCGCAACGAACATGGTCAGACTTTAGGTCCAAAACTCATGTTTGGGGTGGTTTCGCGCAATTTCGTTGCCGCACATCACTGATTTCGAAAACTGGTGTCAGGGTGCATACAAAGCACGAGTTTTTGCCACCGGAACCATTTCTTTGTTTTTCGCAACGAACATGTCCAATCCACTACTTTACGTCCAAAACACATGTTTGGGGTGGTTTCGCGCAATTTCGTTCACGCACGTCACACATTCCGAAAACTGGTGTCGGGGGTGCATATAAAGCACGAGTTTTGGCCACCGGAACCATTTATTTGTTTTTCGCAACAAAAATGCCCAATCCACTACTTTAGGTCCAAAACTTATGTTTGGGGTGGTTTCAGGCAAATTCGTTGCCGCACGTCACCATTCCGAAAACGGGTGTCTGGGTGCATACAAAGCACGAGTTTTGGCCACCGGAACCATTTCTTCGTTTTTCGCAACGAACATGCCCAATCCACTACTTTAGGTCCAAAACTCTTGTTTTGGGTGGTTTCGCGCAATTTCGTTGCCGCACGTCACCCATTCCGAAAACGTGTGTCGAGGTGCATACAAAGCACGAGTTATTGCCACCGGAACTGTTTCTTCGTTTTTCACAACAAACATGCCCAATCCACTACTTTAGGTCCAAACCTCATGTTTCGGGTGATTTCCCGCAATATCATTGCCGCACGTCACCCATTCCGATAACAGGTGCATACAAAGCACGAGTTTTGGCCACCAGAACCATTTCTTTGTTTTTCGCAACAAACATGCTCAATCCACTACTTTAGGTCCAAAACTCATGTTTGGGGTGGTTTCGCGCAATTTCTTTGCCGCACGTCACCCATTCCGAAAACTGGTGTCGGGGTGCATACAAAGCACGAGTTTTTGCCACTGGAACCATTTCTTCGTTTTTCGCAACGAACATGCCAAATCCAGTATATTAGGTCCAAAACTTATATTTGGGGTGGTTTCTTGCAATTTTGTTACCGCACGTCACCCATTCTGAAAACTGGTGTCGGGGTGCATACAAAGCAAGAGTTTTTACCACCGGAAACGTTTCTTCGTTTTTCACAACGAACATGCCCAATCCACTACTTTAGGTCCAAAACTCATTTTTGGGGTGGTTTCGCGCAATTTCGTTGCCGCACGTCACCCATTTCGAAAACTGGTGTCGGGGTGCATACAAAGCACGAGTTTTTGCTACAAGAACCATTTCTTCGTTTTTCACAATGAAGAAGCCCAATCTAGTACAATAGGTCCAAAACTCATGTCTGTGGTGGTTTCACGCAATTTCGTTGCCGCACGTCACCTATTCCGAAAACGGGTGTCGGGGTGCATACAAAGCTCGAGTTTTTGCCACCGGAACCATTTCTTCGTTTTTCGCAATGAACATGGTCAATCCACTACTTTAGGTCCAAAACTCATGTTTGGGGTGGTTTCGCGCAATTTCGTTGCCGCACATCACTCATTTCGAAAACTGGTGTCGGGGTGCATACAAAGCACGAGTTTTTGCCACCGGAACCATTTCTCCGTTTTTCGCAACGAACATGCCCAATCCACTACTTTACGTCCAAAACACATGTTTGGTGTGGTTTCGCGCAATTTCGTTGCCGCACGTCACATACTCCGAAAACGGGTGTCGGGGGTGCATACAAAGCACGAGTTTTGGCAACCGGAACCATTTCTTCGTTTTCCGCAACAAAAATGCCCAATCCACTACTTTAGGTGCAAAACTCATGTTTGGGGTGGTTTCGGGCAATTTCGTTGCCGCACATCACCATTCCGAAAACGGGTGTAAGGGTGCATACAAAGCAAAACTTTTTGCCACTGGAACCATTTCTTCGTTTTTCGCAACGAACATGGCAAATCCACAACATTAGGTCCAAAACTCATGTTTGGGGTGGTTTCGCGCAATTTCATTACTGCACATCATCAATTCCGAAAACGGGTGTCGGGGTGCATACAAAGCACGAGTTTTGGCCACTGGAACCATTTCTTTGTTTTTCGCAACAAACATGCCCAATCCACTACTTTATGTCCAAAACTCATGTTTGGTGTGGTTTCACACAATTTCGTTGCCGCACGTCCCCAATTCCGAAAACTGGTGTCGGGGTGCATACAAAGCACGAGTTTTTGCCACCGAAACCGTTTCTTAGTTTTTCGCAACGAACATGCCAAATCCACTACATTAGGTCCAAAACTTACGTTTGGGGGGGGGGGGGTTTCGCGTAATTTCGTTGCCGCACATCACACATTCCGAAAACGGGTGTCGGGGTGCATACAAGGCACGAGTTTTGGCCACCGGAACCATTTCTCCGTTTTTCTCAACGAACATGCCCAATCCACGATTTTACGTCCAAAACTCATGTTTGGGGTGGTTTCGCGCAATTTCGTTGCCGCACGTCACCATTCCGAAAACGGGTGTCGAGGTGCATACAAAGCACGAGTTTTGGCCACCGGAACTGTTTCTTCGTTTTTCACAATAAACATGCCAAATCCACTACATTAGGTCCAAAACTTATGTTTGGGGTGGTTTCGCGCAATTTCGTTTCCGCACATCACACATTCCGAAAATGGGTGTCGGGGTGCAAGCACGAGTTTTGGCCACCGGAACCATTTCTTCGTTTTTCGCAACGAACATGCCCAATCCACTACTTTAGGTCCAAAACTCTTGTTTGGGTGGTTTCGCGCAATTTCGTTGCCGCACGTCACACATTCCGAAAACGGGTGTCTCGGTGCATACAAAGCACGAATTTTGGCCACCGGAACCATTTCTTCGTTTTTTGCAACGAACATGCCCAATCCACTACTTTAGTTCCAAAACTCATGTTTGGGGTGGTTTCGCGCAATTTCGTTGCCACACGTCACACATTCCGAAAACGGGTGTCGGGGTGCATACAAAGCACGAGTTTTGGCCACCGGAACCATTTCTTTGTTTTTCGCAACAAACATGCCCGTTCCACTACTTTAAGTCCAAAACTCATGTTTGGTGTGGTTTCGCGCAATTTCGTTGCCGCACGTCGCCAATTCCGAAAACTGGTGTCGGGGTGCATACAAAGCACGAGTTTTTGCCACCGGGACCGTTTCTTCATTTTTCGCAACGAACATGCCAAATCCACTACATTAGGTCCAAAACTTATGTTTGGGGTGGTTTCGCATAATTTCGTTGCCGCACATCGCACATTCCGAAAACGGGTGTCGGGGTGCATACAAGGCACGAGTTTTGGCGACCGGAACCATTTCTCCGTTTTTCACAACGAACATGCCCAATCCACTACTATAGGTCCAAAACTCATGTTTGGGGTGGTTTTGCGCAATTTCGTTGCCGCACGTCACACATTCCGAAAACGGGTGTCGGGGTGCATACAAAGCACGAGTTTTGGCCATCGGAACCATTTCTTTGTTTTTCGCAACAAACATGCCCAATCTGTACTTTAGGTCCAAAACACATGTTTGGGGTTGCTTCGCGCAATTTCGTTGACGCACGTCACCCATTCCAAAAACTGGTGTCGGGGTGCATACAAAGCAAAGTTTTTGCCACTGGAACCATTTCTTCGTTTTTCACAACGAACATGCCCAATCCACTACTTTAGGTCCAAAACTCATGTTTGGGGTGGTTTCACGCAATTTCGTTGCCGCACGTCACCCATTCCGAAAACGGGTGTCGAGGTGCATACAAAGCACGAGTTTTGGCCACCGGAACTGTTTCTTCGTTTTTCACAACAAACATGCCCAATCCACTACTTTAGGTCCAAACCTCATGTTTTGGGTGATTTCACGCAATATCATTGCCGCACGTCACCCATTCCGAAAATGGGTGTCGATGTGCATACAAAGCACGAGTTTTTGCCGCCGTAACCATTTCTTCGTTTTTCGCAACGAACATGCCCAATCCACTAATTTAGGTCCAAAACTCATGTTTGGGGTGGTTTCGCTCAATTTTGTTGCCGCACGTCACACATTCCGAAAACGGGTGTCGGGGTGCATACGAAGCACGAGTTTTGGCCACAGAAACTATTTCTTCGTTTTTCGCAACGAACATGTCCAACATGTCCAATCCACAACTTTAGGTCCAAAACTCATGTTTGGGGTGGTTTCGCGCAATTTCGTTGCCGCACGTCACACATTCCGAAAACGGGTGTCATGGTGCATACAAAGCACGAGTTTTGGCCATCGGAACCATTTCTTTGTTTTTCGCAACAAACATGCCCAATCCACTACTTTAGGTCCAAAACTCATGTTTGGGGTGGCTTCGCGCAATTTCGTTGCCGCACGTCACCCATTCCAAAAACTGGTGTCGGGGTGCATACAAAGCAAAATTTTTGCCACTGGAACCATTTCTTTGTTTTTCGCAACGAACATGCCAAATCCAATATATTAGATCCAAAACTTATATTTGGGGTGGTTTCGCGCAATTTCGTTGCGCACGTCACCCATTCCGAAAACGGGTGTCGGGTGCATACAAAGCACGAGTTTTGGCTACCGGAACCATTTCTTCGTTTTTCGCAACGAACATGCCCAATCCACTACTTTAGGTCCAAAACTCATGTTTGGGGTCGTTTCGCGCAATTTCGTTGTTGCACGTCACCCATTCCGAAAACGAGTGTCGGGTGCATACAAAGTATGAGTTTTGGCCACCGGAACCATTTCTTCGTTTTTCGCAGCGAACATGCCCAATCCACTACTTTAGGTTCAAAACTCATGTTTGGAGTGGTTTCGCGCAATTTCGTTGCCGCACGTCACCCATTCCGAAAACGGGTGTCGGGGTGCATACAAAGCACGAGATTTTGCCACCAGAACCATTTCTTTGTTTTTCGCAACGAACATGCCCAATCCACTACTTTAAGACCAAAACTCATGTTTGGGGTGGTTTCGCGCAATTTGGTTGCCGCACGTCACCCATTCCGAAAACGGGTGTAGGTGCAGACAAAGCACAAGTTTTGGCCACCGGAACCATTTCTTTGTTTTTCACAATGAACATGCCCAATCCACTACTTTACGTCCAAAACTTTTATTTGGGGTGGTTTCGCGCAATTTCGTTGCCGCACGTCATCCATTCCGAAAACGGGTGTCGGGGATACAAAGCACGAGTTTTTGCAACCGGAACCGTTTCTTCGTTTTTCGCAACGAATATGCCAAATCCACTAGATTAAGTCCAAAACTCATGTTCGGGGTGGTTTCACGCAATTTCATTGCCGCACGTCACACATTACGAAAACGGGTGTCGGGGTGCATACAAAGCCCGAGTTTTGGCCACCGAAACCATTTCTTCGTTTCTCGCAACGAACATTCCCAATCCACTACTTTAGGTCCAAAACTCAGGTTTCGGTGGTTTTGCGCAATTTCGTTGCCGCACGTCACGCATTCCGAAAACAGGTGTCTAGGTGCATACAACGCACGAGTTTTGGCCACCGGAACTATTTCTTCGTTTTTCGCAACGAACATGCCCAATCCACTACTTTAGGTTCAAAACTCATGTTTGGGATGGTTTCGCGCAATTTTCTTGACGCACGTCACACATTCCGAAAACGGGTGTCGGGGTGCATACAAAGCACGAGTTTTGGCCACTGGAACCATTTCTTTGTTTTTCGCAACAAACATGCCCAATCCACTACTTTAAGTCCAAAACTCATGTTTGGTGTGGTTTCGCGCAATTTCGTTGCCGCACGTCACCACTTCCGAAAACTGGTGTCGGGGTGCATACAAAGCCCGAGTTTTTTTTCCACCGGAACCGTTTCTTCGTTTTTCGCAACGAACATGCCAAATCCACTACATTAGGTCCAAAACTTATGTTTGGGGTGGTTTCGCGCAATTTCGTTGCCGCACATCACACATTCCGAAAACGGGTGTCGGGGTGCATACAAACCACGAGTTTTGGCCACCGGAACCATTTCTTCATTTTTCGCAACGAACATGCCCAATCCACTACTTTAGCTCCAAAACTCATGTTTGGGTGGTTTCGCGCAATTTCGTTGCCGCACGTCACACATTCCGAAAACGGGTGTCGGGGTGCATACAAAACACGAGTTTTGGCCATCGAAACCATTTCTTTGTTTTTCGCAACAAACATGCCCAATCCACTACTTTAGGTCCAAAACTCATGTTTGGGGTGGTTTCGCGCAATTTCGTTGCCGCACGTCACCCATTCTGAAAACTGGTGTCGGGGTATATACAAAGCACAAGTTTTTGCCACTGGAACCATTTCTTCGTTTTTCGCAATGAACATGCCAAATCCAGTATATTAGGTCCAAAACTTATATTTGGGGTGGTTTCACGTAATTTCGTTGCAACACGTCACCCATTCCGAAAACGGGTGTCGGGTGCATACAAAGCACGAGTTTTGGCCACCGGATCCATTTCTTCGTTTTTCGCAACCAACATGCCCAATCCACTACTTTAGGTCTAAAACTCATGTTTGGGGTGGTTTCACGCAATTTCGTTGCCACACGTCACACATTCCGAAAACGGGTGTCGGGGTGCATACAAAGAACGAGTTTTGGCCATCGGAACTATTTCTTTGTTTTTCACAACAAACATGCCCAATGCACTACTTTAAGTCCAAAACTCATGTTTGGGGTGGTTTCGCGCAATTTCGTTGCCGCACGTCACCCATTCCAAAAACTGGTGTCGGGGTGCATAGAAAGCACAATTTTTTGCCACTGGAACCATTTCTTCGTTTTTCGCAACGAACATGCCAAATCCAGTATATTAGGTCCAAAACTTATATTTGGCGTGGTTTCGCGCAATTTCGTTGCAGCACGTCTCCCATTCCGAAAACGGGGGTGCATACAAAGCACGAGTTTTGGCCACGAGAACCATTTCTTCGTTTTTCGCAACGAACATGCCCAATCCACTACATTAGGTCCAAAACTCATGTTTGGGGTCGTTTCGCGCAATTTCGTTGCCGCACGTCACCCATTCCGAAAATGGGTGTCGGGAGCATACAAAGCATGAGTTTTGGCCACGAGAACCATTTCTTCGTTTTTCGCAGTGAACATGCCCAATCCACTACTTTAGGTCCAAAACTCATGTTTGGAGTGGTTTAGCGCAATTTCGTTGCCGCACGTCACCCATTCCGAAAACAGGTGTCGGGGTGCATACAAAGCACGAGTTTTTGCGACCGGAACCATTTCTTTGTTTTTCGCAACGAACATGCCCAATCCACAACTTTAGATCCAAAACTCATGTTTGGGGTTGTTTCGCGCAATTTTGTTGCCGCACGTCACCCATTCCGAAAACTGGTGTCGGGGTGCATAGAAAGCACGAGTTTTGGCCACCATAACCATTTTATCGTTTTTCGCATCGAACATGCTCAATCCACTACATTAGGTCCAAAACTCATGTTTGGGGTGGTTTCACGCAATTTTGTTGCCACACGTCACCCATTCCGGAAACGGGTGTCGGGGTGCATACAAAGCACGAGTTTTTGCCACCTGAACCGTTTCTTCGTTTTTCGCAACGAACAAGCCAAATCCTATTAGGTCCAAAACTCATGTTTGGGGTGGTTTCGTGCGATTTCGTTGCCGCACGTCACCCATTCCGAAAACGGGTGTCGGGGTGCATACAAAGCACGAGTTTTTGCCACGGGAACCATTTCTTAGTTTTTCACAACGAACATGCCCAATGCACAACTTTAGGTTCAAAACTCATGTTTGGGGTGGTTTCGAGCAATTTCGTTGCCGCTCGTCACCCATTTCGAAAACGAGTGCCGGTGCATACAAAGCACGAGTTTTTTTTCCACCGGAACCACTTCTTCGTTTTTCGCAACGAACATGCCCAATCAACTACTCTAGGTCTAAAACTCATGTTTGGGGTGGTTTCGCGCAATTTCGTTGCCGCACGTCACCCATTCCGAAAACTGGTGTCGGGGTGCTTACAAAGCGAGTTTTGGCCACCATAACCATTTCATCGTTTTTCGCAACGAACATCCCCAATCCAGTACATTCGGTCCAAAACTCATGTTTGGGGTGGTTTCACGCAATTTCGTTGCCACACGTCACCCATTCCGAAAACGGGTGTCGGGGTGTATACAAAGCACGAGTTTTTGCCACCTAAACCGTTTCTTCGTTTTTCGCAACGAACATGCCAAATCCAGTACATTAGGTCCAAAACTCATGTTTGGGGTGGTTTCGTGCAATTTCGTTACCGCACGTCACCCATTCCGAAAACGGGTGTCAGGGTGCATACAAAGCACGAGTTTTTGCCACCGGAACCATTTCTTAGTTTTTCACAACGAACATGCCCAATCCACAACTTTAGGTCCAAAACTCATGTTTGTGGTGGATTCGCGCAATTTCGTTTTCGCGCGTCACCCATTCCGAAAACGAGTGTCTGTGCATACAAAGCACGAGTTTTTTCCACCGGAACCACTTCTTCGTTTTTCGCAACTAATATGGCCAATCCACTACTCTATGTCCAAAACTCATGTTTGGGTGGTTTCGCGCAATTTCGTTTCCGCACGTCACCAATTCCGAAAACTGTTGTCGAGGTGCTTACAAAGCACGAGTTTTGGCCACCAGAACCATTTCATCGTTTTTCGCAACGAACATGCCCAATCCACTACATTAGGTCCAAAACTCATGTTTGGGGTGGTTTCACGCAATTTCGTTGCCACATGTCACCCATTCCGAAAACGGGTGTCGGGGTGCATACAAAGCATGAGTTTTTGCCACCTCAACCGTTTCTTCGTTTTTCGCAACGAACATGCCAAATCCACTACATTACGTCCAAAACTCATGTTTGGGGGTTTTTTGTGCAATTTCTTTGCCGCACGTCACCCATTTCGAAAACGGGTGTCGGGGTGCATACAAAGCACGAGTTTTTGCCACCGGAACCATTTCTTCATTTTTCGCAACGAACATGCCCAATCCACTACTTTGGGTCCAAAACTCATGTTTGAGGTGGTTTCGCGCAATTTCGTTGCTGCACGTCACCCATTCCGAAAACTGGTGTCGGGGTGCATACAAAGCACGAGTTTTTGCCACCGGAACCGATTCTTCGTTTTTTCGCAACGAACATGCCAAATCCACTACATTAGGTCCAAAACTTATATTTGGGGTGGTTTCGCGCAATTTCGTTGCCGCACATCACACATTCCGAAAACGGGTGTCGGGGTGCATACAAAGCACGAGTTTTGGCCACCAGAACCATTTCTTCCTTTTTCGCAACGAACATGCCCAATCCACTACTTTAGCTCCAAAACTCATGTTTGGGTGGTTTCGCGCAATTTCGTTGCCGCACGTCACACATTCCGAAAACGGGTGTCGGGGTGCATACAAAACACGAGTTTTGGCCATCGAAACCATTTCTTTGTTTTTCGCAACAAACATGCCCAATCCACTACTTTAGGTCCAAAACTCATGTTTAGGGTGGTTTCGCGCAATTTCGTTGCCGCACGTCACACATTCCGAAAACGGGTGTCGGGTGCATACAAAACACGAGTTTTGACCATCGAAACCATTTCTTTGTTTTTCGCAACAAACATGCCCAATCCACTACTTTAGGTCCAAAACTCATGTTCGGGGTGGTTTCGCGCAATTTCGTTGCCGCACGTCACCCTTTCTGAAAACTGGTGTCGGGGTGCATACAAAGCACAAGTTTTTGCCACTGGAACCATTTCTTCGTTTTTCGCAATGAACTTGCCAAATCCAGTATATTAGGTCCAAAACTTATATTTGGGGTGGTTTCGCGTAATTTTGTTGCAGCACGTCACCCATTCCGAAAATGGGTGTCGGGTGCATACAAAGCACGAGTTTTGGCCACCAGAA
Organism: Zea luxurians; assembly: GCA_029449295.1. Lineage (NCBI taxonomy): Eukaryota > Viridiplantae > Streptophyta > Magnoliopsida > Poales > Poaceae > Zea > Zea luxurians. Next base: position 21,230 of record JAOPSE010001112.1, read on the forward strand.
CAATTTCTTCGTTTTTCGCAACGAACATGCCCAATCCACTACTTTAGGTCTAAAACTCATGTTTGGGGTGGTTTCACGCAATTTCGTTGCCGCACGCCACACATTCCGAAAACGGGTGTCGGGGTGCATACAAAGCACGAGTTTTGGCCACTGGAACCATTTCTTTGTTTTTCGCAACAAACATGCCCAATCCACTACTTTAAGTCCAAAACTCATGTTTGGTGTGGTTTCGCGCAATTTCGTTGCCGCACGTCACCAATTCCGAAAACTGGTGTCGGGGTGCATACAAAGCACGAGTTTTTGCCACCAGAACTGTTTCTTCGTTTTTCGCAACGAACATGCCAAATCCACTACATTAGGTCCAAAACTTATGTTTGGGGTGGTTTCGCGCAATTTCGTTGCCGCACATCACACATTCCGAAAACGGGTGTCGGGGTGCATACAAAGCACGAGTTTTGGCCACCGGAACCATTTCTTCGATTTTCGCAACGAACATGCCCAATCCACTACTTTAGCTCCAAAACTCATGTTTGGGTGGTTTCGCGCAATTTCGTTGCCGCACGTCACTCATTCCGAAAACGGGTGTCGGGGTGCATACACAACACGAGTTTTGGCCATCGAAACCATTTTTTTGTTTTTCGCAACAAACATGCCCAATCCACTACTTTAGGTCCAAAACTCATGTTTGGGGTGGTTTCGCGCAATTTCGTTGCCGCACGTCACCCATTCTGAAAACTGGTGTCGGGGTGCATACAAAGCACAAGTTTTTGCCACTGGAACCATTTCTTCGTTTTTCGCAATAAACATGCCAAATCCAGTATATTAGGTCCAAAACTTATATTTGGGGTGGTTTCGCGTAATTTCGTTGCAGCACGTCACCCATTCCGAAAACGGGTGTCGGGTGCATACAAAGCACGAGTTTTGGCCACCGGAACCATTTCTTCGTTTTTCGCAACGAGCATGCCGAATCCACTACTTTAGGTCTAAAACTCATGTTTGGGGTGGTTTCACGCAATTTCGTTGCCGTACGTCACACATTCCGAAAACGGGTGTCGGGGTGCATATAAAGCACGAGTTTTGGCCATCAGAACTATTTCTTTGTTTTTCGCAACAAACATGCCCAATGCACTACTTTAAGTCCAAAACTCATGTTTGGGGTGGTTTCGCGCAATTTCGTTGCCGCACGTCACCCATTCCGAAAACTGGTGTCGGGGTGCATACAAAGCACAAGTTTTTGCCACTGGAACCATTTCTTCGTTTTTCGCAACGAATATGCCAAATCCAGTATATTAGGTCTAAAACTTATATTTGGCGTGGTTTCGCGCAATTTCGTTGCAGCACGTCACCCATTCCGAAAACGGGTGTCGGGTGCATACAAAGCACGAGTTTTGGCCACCGAAACCATTTTTTCGTTTTTTGCAATGAACATGCCCAATCCACTACTTTAGGTCCAAAATTCATGTTTGGGGTCGTTTCGCGCAATTTCGTTGCCGCACGTCACCGATTCCGAAAACGGGTGTCGGGAGCATACAAAGCATGAGTTTTGGCCACGAGAACCATTTCTTCGTTTTTCGCAGCGAACATGCCCAATCCACTACTTTAGGTCCAAAACTTATGTTTGTGGTGGTTTCACGCAATTTCGTTGCCACACGTCACCCATTCCGGAAACGGGTGTCGGGGTGCATACAAAGCACGAGTTTTTGCCACCTGAACTGTTTCTTCGTTTTTCGCAACGAACAAGCCAAATCCAGTACATTAGGTCCAAAACTCATGTTTGGGGTGGTTTCGTGCAATTTCGTTGCCGCACGTCACCCATTCCGAAAACGGGTGTCGGGGTGCATACAAAGCACGAGTTTTTACCACCGGAACCATTTCTTAGTTTTTCACAACGAACATGCCCAATGCACAACTTTAGGTTCAAAACTCAAGTTTGGTGTGGTTTCGCGCAATTTCGTTGCGGGTTTTTTTTCCACCGGAACCACTTCTTCGTTTTTCGCAACGAACATGCCCAATCAACTACTCTAGGTCCAAAACTCATGTTTGGGGTGGTTTCGCGCAATTTCGTTGCCGCACATCACCCATTCCGAAAATTGGTGTCGGTGTGCTTACAAAGCACGAGTTTTGGCCACCAGAACCATTTCATCGTTTTTCGCAACGAACATCCCCAATCCACTACATTCGGTCCAAAACTCATGTTTGGGGTGGTTTCACGCAATTTCGTTGCCACACGTCACCCATTCCGAAAACGGGTGTCGGGGTGCATACAAAGCACGAGTTTTTGGCACCTAAACCGTTTCTTCGTTTCTCGCAACGAACATGCCAAATCCAGTACATTAGGTCGAAAACTCATGTTTGGGGTGGTTTCGTGCAATTTCGTTAACGCACGTCACCCATTCCGAAAACGGGTGTCAGGGTGCATACAAAGCACGAGTTTTTGCCACCGGAACCATTTCTTAGTTTTTCACAACGAACATGCCCAATCCACAACTTTAGGTCCAAAACTCATGTTTGGGGTGGTTTCGTGCAATTTCGTTGCCGCACATCACACATTCCGAAAACGGGTGTCGGGGTGCATACAAAGCACGAGTTTTGGCCACCGGAACCATTTCTTCGTTTTTCGCAACGAACATGCCCAATCCACTACTTTAGCTCCAAAACTCATGTTTGGGTGGTTTCGCGCAATTTTGTTGCCGCACGTCACTCATTCCGAAAACGGGTGTCGGGGTGCATACAAAACACGAGTTTTGGCCATCGAATCCATTTCTTTGTTTTTCGCAACAAACATGCCCAATCCACTACTTTAGGTCCAAAACTCATGTTTGGGGTGGTTTCGCGCAATTTCGTTGCCGCACGTCACCCATTCTGAAAACTGGTGTCGGGGTGCATACAAAGCACAAGTTTTTGCCACTGGAACCATTTCTTCGTTTTTCGCAATGAACATGCCAAATCCAGTATATTAGGTCCAAAAGCTATATTTGGGGTGGTTTCGCGTAATTTCGTTGCAGCACGTCACCCATTCCGAAAACGGGTGTCGGGTGCATACAAAGCACGAGTTTTGGCCACCGGAACCATTTCTTCGTTTTTCGCAACGAACATGCCGAATCCACTACTTTTGGTCTAAAACTCATGTTTGGGGTGGTTTCACGCAATTTCGTTGCCGCACGTCACACATTCCGAAAACAGGTGTCGAGGTGCATACAAAGCACGAGTTTTGGCCATCGGAACTATTTCTTTGTTTTTCGCAATAAACATGCCCAATGCACTACTTTAAGTCCAAAACTCATGTTTGGGGTGGTTTCGCGCAATTTCGTTGCCGCACGTCACCCATTCCGAAAACTGGTGTCGGGGTGCATAGAAAGCACAAGTTTTTGCCACTGGAACCATTTCTTCGTTTTTCGCAACGAACATGCCAAATCCAGTATATTAGGTCCAAAACTTATATTTAGGGTGGTTTCGCGCAATTTCGTTGCAGCACGTCACCCATTCCGAAAACGGGTGTCGGGTGCATACAAAGCACGAGTTTTGGCCACCGGAACCATTTCTTCGTTTTTCGCAACGAACATGCCCAATCCACTACTTTAGGTCCAAAACTCATGTTTGGGGTCGTTTCGCGCAATTTCGTTGCCGCACGTCACCCATTCCGAAAACGGGTGTCGGGAGCATACAAAGCATGAGTTTTAGCCACGAAAACCATTTCTTCGTTTTTCGCAGCGAACATGCCCAATCCACTACTTTAGGTCCAAAACTCATGTTTGGAGTGGTTTAGCGCAATTTCGTTACCGCACGTCACCCATTCCGAAAACAGGTGTCGGGGTGCATACAAAGCACGAGTTTTTGCGACCAGAACCATTTCTGTTTTCCCAACGAACATGCCCAATCCACAACTTTAGTTCCAAAACTCATGTTTGGGGTTGTTTCGCGCAATTTTGTTGCCGCACGTCACCCATTCCGAAAACTGGAGTCGGGGTGTATAGAAAGCACGAGTTTTGGCCACCATAACCATTTCATCGTTTTTCGCAGCGAACATGCCCAATCCACTACATTAGGTCCAAAACTCATGTTTGGGGTGGTTTCACGCAATTTCGTTGCCACACGTCACCCATTCCGGAAACGGGTGTCGGGGTGCATACAAAGCACGAGTTTTTGCCACCTGAACCGTTTCTTCGTTTTTCGCAACGAACAAGCCAAATCCAGTACATTAGGTCCAAAACTCATGTTTGGGGTGGTTTCGTGCAATTTCGTTGCCGCACGTCACCCATTCCGAAAACGGGTGTGGGGGTGCATACAAAGCACGAGTTTTTGCCACCGGAACCATTTCTTAGTTTTTTACAACGAACATGCCCAATGCACAACTTTAGGTTCAAAATTCATGTTTGGGGTGGTTTCGCGCAATTTCGTTGCCGCTCGTCACCCATTTCGAAAACGAGTGCCGGTGCATACAAAGCACGAGTTTTTTTCCACCGGAACCACTTCTTCGTTTTTCGCAACGAACATGCCCAATCCACTACTCTAGGTCCAAAACTCATGTTTGGGGTGGTTTCGCGCAATTTCGTTGCCGCATGTCACCCATTCCGAAAACTGGTGTCGGGGTGCTTACAAAGCACGAGTTTTGGCCACCAGAACCATTTCATCGTTTTTCTCAACGAACATCCCCAATCCACTACATTAGGTCCAAAACTCATGTTTGGGGTGGTTTCACGCAATTTCGTTGCCACACGTCACCCATTCCGAAAATGGGTGTCGGGGTGCATACAAAGCACGAGTTTTTGCCACCTAAACCGTTTCTTCGTTTCTCGCAACGAACATGCCAAATCCAGTACATTAGGTCCAAAACTCATGTTTGGGGTGGTTTCGTGCAATTTCGTTACCGCACGTCACCCATTCCGAAAACGAGTTTTTGCCACCGGAACCATTTCTTAGTTTTTCACAACGAACATGCCCAATCCAACACTTTAGGTCCAAAACTCATGTTTGTGGTGGTTTCGCACAATTTCATTGCCGCACGTCACACATTCCGAAAACGGGTGTCGGGGTGCATACAAAGCACGAGTTTTGGCCACCGAAACCATTTCTTCGTTTTTCGCAACGAACATGCCCAATCCACTACTTTACGTCCAAAACTCTAGTTTCGGTGGTTTCGCGCAATTTCGTTGCCGCACGTCACACATTCCGAAAACTGTTGTCGGGGTGCTTACAAAGCACGAGTTTTGGCCACCAGAACCATTTCATCGTTTTTCGTAAAGAACATGCCCAATCCACTACATTTGGTCCAAAAACGGGTGTCAGGTTGCATACAAAGCACGAGTTTTTGCCACCTCAACCGTTTCTTCGTTTTTTCGCAACGAACATGCCAAATCCACTACATTACGTCCAAAACTCATGTTTGGGGGTTTTTCGTGCAATTTCTTTGCCGCACGACACCCATTTCAAAAACGGGTGTCGGGGGTGCATACAAAGCACGAGTTTTTGCCACCGGAACCATTTCTTCATTTTTCGCAACGAACATGCCCAATCCACTACTTTGGGTCCAAAACTCATGTTTGGGGTGGTTTCGCGCAATTTCGTTGCCGCACGTCACCTATTCCGAAAACGGGTGTCGGGGTGCATACAAAGCACGAGTTTTTGCCACCGGAACCATTTCTTCGTTTTTCACAACGAACATGCCCAAGCCACAACTTTAGGTCCAAATCTCCTGTTTGGGTGGTTTCGCACAATTTCATTGCCGCACGTCACACATTCCGAAAACGGGTGTCGGGGTGCATACAAAGCACGAGTTTTGGCCACCGAAACTGATGAGGACATCAACACCACCACGAGCACATCTACACCAGCAGCACCTTCTCCAGCCCAGGCGCCACCCCTTCCACCTGGGCCAGTGACTCGGGCCCGTGCAAGAGAATTGAACTACATCATGTTGTTAAAGAACGAAGGCCCAGAAGAATAGACGACCAGCCCAATTGCGGCCCATAATGGACGACCTAGGGTTGGCCGCCCCTAGGGGCTGCGCCCCCTCTCTATTTATACAGGAGCTGCGCCTCCTTTATTTTCCGAGTTTTGTTTTAGATCTAGCTTTAGCTACTCTCGAGCACGCGCAAATCTGTGCTGTCTTCATGTATTCAGAACTCCACCCTCGAGTAATAGATTAGATTGCTCGCATCTTTTTCTTGTTCGTTCTTCGATTGCGCACAGGAAACGATCTTCGTGATCAGGCCGATCTCGCATCAGCAAGGTCGGTAACCACAGGGAGTTGGTTCAGCGATTGCATTGGCGCCTCGGGCTTGCTCGTCGTAGTCGGATCGCAAGGGTCATCTTCCACCAAATCGGAATTATCTCTACTCGCCGAAAGATCGGGCACCTCAGCTACATCAATTGGTATCAGATTTCCAGGTTGATCGGTGAGTTTATCGAGTGTTTTTTTTCCTACAGTCCACAAAACCACATAAAAATTCAGGTTAGACCTTATCCCAGCACCCTTTTGAGCCTCGCACTTTCTTTCAATAATCTGCATTGTTGAATTTGTGTGCTTTCGCGTCATTTGTTGCTGGTTGCATTGTGTTCTTCCACCATTCAAATCCTAGCGCCGCCACCATCTCCCCTTTGATCACGCCACAAACCAAGTCAACATTGTTTCCTTGTTTTTCTCCTTCGGTTACGAAAAAAAACAGAAAAAAAAACCGAGTCAACATCGTTTCCTTGTTTTTCTCCTTCGGTTACGTCAAAAAAAAAACAGAAACAAAAAAAAACAACGAAGGAGATAGGATACGGTTGTTTCATCCCGGTCGTTTGAAAACATAACTTGAGCTACCTTCCTTAAACCGAGCATAACTTTTCGCTCGGGTGTCCGAAAAATCTGAAATTTTTACAGGAGCTAGTTGACACCATTCTGAGGCCGGCCAAACTGACCTACGGTCTGTTTGGGTTTCGACAAAATTGTCAAAAAAATTCAGGAAGATAAAGAAAAAAATTCATCAAAGTTCTCGCACGCTTTTCAGAGAACTTCCTCATTTTCTGTAGACCACATCTGAACTCTGTTCTAGGTGAAACTTCGTGTAACTCCTATTTTGTTGCTTCTTGTGCTGAGAAAAATATCAAAAAATTCATACAAAAAAGAAAAACAAAATCACTTGTGATTCCTACTAGTGGCCTCGCTAGTACAATATTTACGGTACTGCCATTCTGCTAGTTCCATCCGTCCTTTGCACTTGTGGCCAGCAATATAGTTTCGTATTTTGCACTATAATTCAACTTTGCATTATTGTTTGGTCGTGCTAATCCTTGACTTGAGTGCAGCCTACCCAGAACTCCACATATTTCTACGACGAGTAGGTTTCTGTTTCTCCAGGCAATCGCTCATCCAATCTTTCACCGGTTCCACCTGTTGGTTGCAGTTCACCACTGTGGCTTGGTAAGAACGGATAAGAATTTGATAACAGCACTAGTGTAAGCGCCTTGTGAGCAGTACACCCCTGTTTTTGTCGTTTTTTTTTGGGTGTTTTGGTGTTTGCGCTAACTATGGCAGGAGCACATGACACGGTGGATGCCCAGTTGCTGGAAGTAAAGGGACAAGTTGATGGACTTGCTGATGACATTAGGACGATGCATGAACGACTTGATTCAACGGTCACTTCGACGACCGAGCGTTTCAACCAGCTTGACCTTGCTCAAACGGCGACTCGCACCACACTCGACACCATCCTGGCACGCCTTGATGCGTTGACCACAAAGATGGAGCAGGACTACGGCGGTGACACTGAGTGGGAAGATGGAGATCGCCGTGGTCGTGCACGCCGTGTGGTTCGTCATCCCCCTAATGACTTATTTTCTAAGATTAAATTTAAAATTCCACCTTTTAATGGCAAATATGATCCTGCTGCATATCTTGATTGGGAGTTAGAGGTTGAACAAAAATTTTCATGCCATGATATTGCTGCACATTCTCAGGTTAAAGCTGCTATTAGTGAATTTACAGATTTTGCTTTAATTTGGTGGCGTGAGTTTAAAATAAAACATCCCACTACTATTCCAACCACTTGGGATCAGTTGAAAGCTGCGATGCGACATCGATTTGTGCCTTCGTATTATGCTCGTGATTTGCTTAATAAAATGCAGCGTTTTCAGCAAGGTTCTCAATCTGTTGAGGACTATTTCCAGGAGTTACAAAAAGGTATGATTCGTTGTGGCATATTAGAGGACAACGACGCTGCTATGGCACGTTTTCGTGGTGGTTTAAACCGCGAAATCCAAGATATACTTGATTATAAGGAATATTATGATATGACTACTTTATTTGAATATGCTTGCAAAGCTGAACGTGAAGTGCAGGGACGCCGCTCGAAGCCATATTCTAACCCCTTTGCAGGACGAAGCTCGACATCCACCTCAGCACCAGTTCCCCCTGCGCCATCCACGTCCACCACTACTCCACGCGAGAAGACGACCAAACCAGCCAGCACTGCCCCACCCACAGGTCGTACACGAGATATTCAGTGTCATCGCTGTAGAGGATTTGGCCATGTGATTCGGGACTGCCCAAACAAGCGCACTTTGCTCATTCGTGACGATGGTGAGTACTCTTCCGCTAGTGATTCTGAAGAAATTGAACATGCACTACTTGCCACTGACCATGCAGCTAAGGCGGAGGTACATGTCAACCCGGACGACGCTGATAGGTATGAAAGTCTTGTTGTGCAGCATGTTCTCAGTACACAGGTCGCTTTGCCCGAGAAGAATCAGCGACACACTCTGTTCCATACAAAGGGTGTTGTGCAGGAGCGGTCAATTCGCATCATTATCGACAGCGGCAGTTGCAACAATTTGGCGAGTACCAAGCTGGTCGAAAAGTTATCGTTACCCACTCGTAAGCATCCAAACCCATATCACATTCAATGGCTTAATGATGGTGGTAAAATAAAAATCACACGTTCCGTGCGCGTTCCTTTCTCCATGGGTGCTTATTCTGATTTTGTTGATTGTGATGTTATTCCCATGGAAGCATGCTCTTTGTTACTTGGTCGACCTTGGCAATATGATACTGATAGCTTGCATCATGGTCGTTCGAATCATTATTCTTTCATTTTTAAGGGTCAGAAAATAATTATACATCCAATGACACCTGAACAAATTGTTAAAGATGATCTTGCCCGAGCTGCTATAACTGCTAAACAACTTGATCCATCGCCCTCTGTTCCTTCTGAAATCAAGTTGAAGGCTCCTGTTTTACTTGCTACACGTGCTGATTTTGATGATCTACACGGTGCTCATTTGCCATGCTATGCACTTATATGCTCTAGTGTCCTCATTTCACTTGATGATGCACCATCTTTGGCTATTCCCCCTATGGTTGCTAACCTTTTGCAGGAGTACGCTGATGTCTTTCCCAAAGACTTACCACCGGGTCTCCCACCCCTTCGTGGCATTGAGCACCAGATCGACCTCATTCCCGGCGCACAGCTTCCGAACCGCGCACCGTACCGTACAAATCCGGATGAGACGAAGGAGATTCAGCGCCAGGTGCAGGCGTTGCTTGACAAGGGATACATTCGTGAGTCTCTTAGCCCTTGCTCTGTTCCTGTGTTACTTGTTCCCAAGAAAGATGGGTCGTGGCGTATGTGTGTAGACTGTCGTGCTATTAATAACATCACTATTCGTTATCGATATCCTATACCACGCCTTGATGATATGCTAGATGAGCTTAGTGGTGCCATTATTTTCACTAAGATTGATTTGCGTAGTGGTTACCACCAGATTAGAATGAAACTGGGTGATGAATGGAAAACGGCTTTTAAAACGAAATTTGGTTTATATGAATGGTTGGTTATGCCGTTTGGATTGACTAATGCTCCCAGCACTTTTATGCGAGTGATGAATGAAGTTCTAAGGCCCTTCATAGGATTGTTTGTGGTTGTTTATTTTGATGATATTCTTATTTACAGCAAATCTAAGAAAGAGCATTTGGAACATTTAAGTGCTGTTTTTGATGCATTGCGTGCTGCCCAGTTATTTGCTAACATGGAAAAATGCATCTTTTGTACACGACGTGTCTCGTTTCTTGGTTATGTTGTTACTCCACAGGGCATTGAGGTGGATAGCAGCAAGATTGCTGCCATTCGGGAGTGGCCTACACCGACGACGGTCACACAAATTCGGAGCTTTCTTGGACTTGCCGGTTTCTACCGCCGATTTGTTCGTGATTTTAGCTCCATTGCAGCGCCTCTACATGAGCTTACAAAGAAAGATGTTCCATTTGCTTGGAGTGATTCCCAGGAGGAAGCGTTCAACACTTTGAAAGATAAGTTAACCCAAGCTCCCCTATTGCAATTGCCTGATTTTAATAAAGTGTTTGAGCTTGAATGCGATGCTAGCGGTATTGGGCTAGGTGCTGTTTTGTTACAAGAAGGAAAACCAGTTGCTTATTTTAGTGAAAAATTAAGCGGTGCTAGTCTGAAATATTCTACTTATGATAAGGAGCTTTACGCTTTAGTGCGCACTTTGCATACATGGCAGCACTATCTTTGGCATCGTGAGTTTATAATCCATTCTGATCATGAGGCTTTAAAACATATTCGTACCCAAACAAATCTGAACCGTCGTCATGCTAAATGGGTAGAATTCATTGAGTCCTTTCCTTACATTATTAAACACAAGAACGGGAAGGACAATGTTATTGCTGATGCTTTGTCTCGTCGCTATACCATGCTGTCACAGTTAGATTTTAAAATCTTTGGTTTGCACACTGTGAAAGATCAATATGTTGATGATGCTGATTTTAAAGATGCTTTCGGCCATTGTATTAATGGGAAACCATGGGGCAAATTTCACATACAGGATGGGTTCCTGTTTCGCGCTAACAAGCTGTGTGTTCCAGCTAGCTCGGTTCGTCTTTTGTTGTTACAGGAAGCACATGGAGGCGGTCTCATGGGGCACTTTGGCGTCTACAAGACACATGAGGTGTTGGCTGCCCACTTCTTTTGGCCTCGGATGCGCGCTGATGTTGAGCGCCTTGTTGCACGCTGCACTACTTGTCAGAAAGCTAAGTCACGGTTGAACAACCATGGTTTGTTATGCCTTTGCCTGTTCCTACTTCCCCTTGGATTGATATTTCGATGGATTTTGTTTTGGGATTGCCTAGAACTAAGAAGGGGAGGGATAGCATTTTTGTGGTTGTTGATCGATTCTCCAAAATGGCTCATTTTATACCTTGTCATAAGACTGATGATGCTAGCAATGTTGCTGAATTGTTTTTTAGAGAGATTATTCGTTTGCACGGTATTCCCAATACAATAGTCTCGGATCGTGATGCTAAGTTTCTGAGTCATTTTTGGAGATCTCTGTGGAATAAATTGGGAACTAAATTACTGTTTAGCACCACTTGTCACCCTCAGACTGATGGTCAAACTGAGGTAGTTAATCGAACTTTGTCTACCATGCTTAGGGCTGTTTTAGACAAAAATTTGAAACGTTGGGAGGATTGCTTGCCTCATGTTGAGTTTGCTTATAATCATGCAACCCATTCTTCTACAAAGATGTGCCCTTTTCAAATTGTTTATGGTTACATTCCTAGGGCGCCTATTGCTTTGTTTTCGCTTGATGCTGCGGACGCCCCACACATAGATGCTCTTGCACATGTTGAACAAATGATTAATCTCCATGAACAAACTCAACAAAACATTGCTGCTGCTAATGCTAAATATCAGATTACTGGTAGTAAGGGCCGGAAACTAGTTACTTTTGAACCTGGTGATATGGTTTGGTTGCATTTGAGAAAGGATCGTTTTCCTACTTTGCGTCGTTCTAAATTGATGCCTCGTGCTGCTGGTCCTTTTAAGATACTAACCAAGATTAATGATAATGCTTATACCCTTGACCTGCCTGCGGAGTTTGGTGTTTCCACTAGTTTTAATGTTGCAGATTTGAAACCATATGCGGGAGAAGACGAGGAGTTGCCGTCGAGGACGACTTCAGTTCAAGTAGGGGAGGATGATGAGGACATCAACACCACCACGAGCACATCTACACCAGCAGCACCTTCTCCAGCCCAGGCGCCACCCCTTCCACCTGGGCCAGTGACTCGGGCCCGTGCAAGAGAATTGAACTACATCATGTTGTTAAAGAACGAAGGCCCAGAAGAATAGACGACCAGCCCAATTGCGGCCCATAATGGACGACCTAGGGTTGGCCGCCCCTAGGGGCTGCGCCCCCTCTCTATTTATACAGGAGCTGCGCCTCCTTTATTTTCCGAGTTTTGTTTTAGATCTAGCTTTAGCTACTCTCGAGCACGCGCAAATCTGTGCTGTCTTCGTGTATTCAGAACTCCACCCTCGAGTAATAGATTAGATTGCTCGCATCTTTTTCTTGTTCGTTCTTCGATTGCGCACAGGAAACGATCTTCGTGATCAGGCCGATCTCGCATCAGCAAGGTCGGTAACCACAGGGAGTTGGTTCAGCGATTGCATTGGCGCCTCGGGCTTGCTCGTCGTAGTCGGATCGCAAGGGTCATCTTCCACCAAATCGGAATTATCTCTACTCGCCGAAAGATCGGGCACCTCAGCTACATCAGAAACCATTTCTTCGTTTTTCGCAACGAACATGCCCAATCCACTACTTTACGTCCAAAACTCTAGTTTCGGTGGTTTCGCGCAATTTCGTTGCCGCACGTCACACATTCCGAAAACAGGTGTCTAGGTCCATACAAAGCACGTGTTTTGGCCACCGGAACTATTTCTTCGTTTTTCGCAACGAACATGCCCAATCCACTACTTTAGGTCCAAAACTCATGTTTGGGGTGGTTTCGCGCAATTTCGTTGACGCACGTCACACATTCCGAAAACCGGTGTCGGGGTGCATACAAAGCACGAGTTTTGGCCACTGGAACCATTTCTTTGTTTTTCGCAACAAACATGCCCAATCCAGTACTTTAAGTCCAAAACTCATGTTTGGTGTGGTTTCGCGCAATTTCGTTGCCGCACGTCACCGATTCCGAAAACTGGTGTCGGGGTGCATACAAAGCACGAGTTTTTGCCACCGGAACCGTTTCTTCGTTTTTCGCAACGAACATGCCAAATCCACTACATTAGGTCCAAAACTTATGTTTGGGGTGGTTTCGTGCAATTTCGTTGCCGCACATCACACATTCCGAAAACGGGTGTCGGGTTGCATACAAAGCACGAGTTTTGGCCACCGGAACCATTTCTTTGTTTTTCGCAACGAACATGCCCAATCCACTACTTTAGCTCCAAAACTCATGTTTGGGTGGTTTCGCGCAATTTCGTTGCCGCACGTCACACATTCCGAAAACGGGTGTCGGGGTGCATACAAAACACGAGTTTTGGCCATCGAAACCATTTCTTTGTTTTTCGCAACAAACATGCCCAATCCACTACTTTAGGTCCAAAACTCATGTTTGGGGTGGTTTCGCGCAATTTCGTTGCCGCACGTCACCCATTCCGAAAACTGGTGTCGGGGTGCATACAAAGCACAAGTTTTTGCCACTGGAACCATTTCTTCGTTTTTCGCAATAAACTTGCCAAATCCAGTATATTAGGTCCAAAACTAATATTTGGGGTGGTTTCGCGTAATTTTGTTGCAGCACGTCACCCATTCCGAAAATGGGTGTCGGGTGCATACAAAGCACGAGTTTTGGCCACCGGAACCATTTCTTCGTTTTTTGCAACGAACATGCCCAATCCACTACTTTAGGTCTAAAACTCATGTTTGGGGTGGTTTCACGCAATTTCGTTGCCGCACGTCACACATTCCGAAAACGGGTGTCGGGGTGCATACAAAGCACGAGTTTTGGCCATCGGAACCATTTCTTTGTTTTTCGCAACAAACATGCCCAATGCACTACTTTAAGTCCAAAACTCATGTTTGGGGTGGTTTCGCGCAATTTCGTTGCCGCACGTCACCCATTCCGAAAACTGGTGTCGGGGTGCATACAAAGCACAAGTTTTTGCCACTGGAACCATTTCTTCGTTTTTCGCAACGAACATGGCAAATCCAGTATATTAGGTCCAAAACTTATATTTGGGGTGGTTTCGCGGAATTTCGTTGCAGCACGTCACCCATTCTGAAAACGGGTGTCGGGTGCATACAAAGCACGAGTTTTGGCCATCGGAACCATTTCTTCGTTTTTCGCAACGAACATGCCCAATCCACTACTTTAGGTCCAAAACACATGTTTGGGGTCGTTTCGCGCAATTTTGTTGCCGCACGTCACCCATTCCGAAAACGAGTGTCGCATTCCGAAAACGAGTGTCGGGAGCATACAAAGCATGAGTTTTGGCCACGAGAACCATTTCTTCGTTTTTCGCAGCGAACATGCCCAATCCACTACTTTAGGTCCAAAACTCATGTTTGGAGTGGTTTAGCGCAATTTCGTTGCCGCACGTCACCCATTCCGAAAAGAGGTGTCGGGGTGCATACAAAGCACGAGTTTTTGCCATCAGAACCATTTCTTTGTTTTTCGCAACGAACATGCCCAATCCACAACTTTAGATCCAAAACTCATGTTTGGGGTTGTTTCGCGCAATTTTGTTGCCGCACGTCACCCATTCCGAAAACTGGTGTCGGGGTGCATAGAAAGCACGAGTTTTGGCCACCATAACCATTTCATCGTTTTTCGCAATGAACATGCCCAATCCACTACATTAGATCCAAAACTCATGTTTGGGGTGGTTTCACGCAATTTCGTTGCCACACGTCACCCATTCCGGAAACGGGTGTCGGGGTGCATACAAAGCACGAGTTTTTGCCACCTGAATCGTTTCTTCGTTTTTCACAACGAACAAGCCAAATCCAGTACATTAGGTCCAAAACTCATGTTTGGGGTGGTTTCGTGCAATTTCGTTGCCGCACGTCACCCATTCCGAAAACGGGTGTCGGGGTGCATACAAAGCACGAGTTTTTGCCACCGGAACCATTTCTTCATTTTTCGCAACGAACATTCCCAATCCACTACTTTGGGTCCAAAACTCATGTTTGGGGTGGATTCGCGCAATTTCGTTGCCGCACGTCACCCATTCCGAAAACGGGTGTCGGGGTGCATACAAAGCACGAGTTTTTGCCACCGGAACCATTTCTTCGTTTTTCACAACGAACATGCCCAAGCCACAACTTTAGGTCCAAATCTCAAGTTTGGGTGGTTTCGCGCAATTTCGTTGCCGCGCGTCACCCATTCCGAAAACGGGTGTCGGGGCATACAAAGCACGAGTTTTTTTCACCGGAACCATTTCTTCGTTTTTCGCAACGAACATGCCCAATCCACAACTTTAGGTCCAAAACTCATGTTTGGGGTGGTTTCGTGCAATTTCGTTGCCGCACGTCACCCATTCCGAAAACGGGTGTCAGGGTGCATACAAAGCACGAGTTTTTGCCACCGGAACCATTTCTTAGTTTTTCACAACGAACATTCCCAATGCACAACTTTAGGTTCAAAACTCATGTTTGGGATGGTTTCACGCAATTTCGTTGTCGCGCGTCACCCATTTCGAAAACGAGTGCCGGTGCATACAAAGCACGAGTTTTTTTCCACCGGAACCACTTCTTCGTTTTTCGCAACGAACATGCCCAATCCACAACTCTAGGTCCAAAACTCATGTTTGGGATGGTTTCGCGCAATTTCGTTGCCGCACGCCACCCATTCTGAAAACTGGTGTCGGGGTGCATACAAAGCACAAGTTTTTGCCACTGGAACCATTTCTTCGTTTTTCGCAATGAACTTGCCAAATCTAGTATATTAGGTCCAAAACTAATATTTGGGGTGGTTTCGCGTAATTTTGTTGCAGCACGTCACCCATTCCGAAAATGGGTGTCGGGTGCATACAAAGCACGAGTTTTGGCCACCGGAACCATTTCTTCGTTTTTCACAACGAACATGCCCAATCCACTACTTTAGGTCTAAAACTCACATTTGGGGTGGTTTCACGCAATTTCGTTGCCGCACGTCACACATTCCGAAAACGGGTGTCGGGGTGCATACAAAGCACGAGTTTTGGCCATCGGAACCATTTCTTTGTTTTTCGCAACAAACATGCCCAATGCACTACTTTAAGTCAACTCATGTTTGGGCTGGTTTCGCACAATTTCGTTGCCGCACGTCACCCATTCCGAAAACTGGTGTCGGGGTGCATAGAAAGCACAAGTTTTTGCCACTGGAACCATTTCTTCGTTTTTCGCAACGAACATGCCAAATCCAGTATATTAGGTCCAAAACTTATATTTGGGGTGGTTTCGCGCAATTTCGTTGCAGCACGTCACCCATTCTGAAAACGGGTGTCGGGTGCATACAAAGCACGAGTTTTGGCCACCGGAACCATTTCTTCGTTTTTCGTAACGAACATGCCCAATCCACTACTTTAGGTCCAAAACACATGTTTGGGGTCGTTTCGCGCAATTTCGTTGCCGCACGTCACCTATTCCGAAAACGGGTGTCGGGGTGCATACAAAGCACGAGTTTTTGCCACCGGAACCATTTCTTCGTTTTTCACAACGAACATGCCCAAGCCACAACTTTAGGTCCAAATCTCCTGTTTGGGTGGTTTCGCACAATTTCATTGCCGCACGTCACACATTCCGAAAACGGGTGTCGGGGTGCATACAAAGCACGAGTTTTGGCCACCGAAACCATTTCTTCGTTTTTCGCAACGAACATGCCCAATCCACTACTTTACGTCCAAAACTCTAGTTTCGGTGGTTTCGCGCAATTTCGTTGCCGCACGTCACACATTCCGAAAACAGGTGTCTAGGTCCATACAAAGCACGTGTTTTGGCCACCGGAACTATTTCTTCGTTTTTCGCAACGAACATGCCCAATCCACTACTTTAGGTCCAAAACTCATGTTTGGGGTGGTTTCGCGCAATTTCGTTGACGCACGTCACACATTCCGAAAACCGGTGTCGGGGTGCATACAAAGCACGAGTTTTGGCCACTGGAACCATTTCTTTGTTTTTCGCAACAAACATGCCCAATCCAGTACTTTAAGTCCAAAACTCATGTTTGGTGTGGTTTCGCGCAATTTCGTTGCCGCACGTCACCGATTCCGAAAACTGGTGTCGGGGTGCATATAAAGCACGAGTTTTTGCCACCGGAACCGTTTCTTCGTTTTTAGAAACGAACATGCCAAATCCACTACATTAGGTCCAAAACTTATGTTTGGGGTGGTTTCGTGCAATTTCGTTGCCGCACATCACACATTCCGAAAACGGGTGTCGGGGTGCATACAAAGCACGAGTTTTGGCCACCGGAACCATTTCTTCGTTTTTCGCAACGAACATGCCCAATCCACTATTTAGCTCCAAAACTCATGTTTGGGTGGTTTCTCGCAATTTCGTTGCCGCACGTCACACATTCCGAAAACGGGTGTCGGGGTGCATACAAAACACGAGTTTTGGCCATCGAAACCATTTCTTTGTTTTTCGCAACAAACATGCCCAATCCACTACTTTTGGTCCAAAACTCATGTTTGGGGTGGTTTCGCGCAATTTCGTTGCCGCACGTCACCCATTCTGAAAACTGGTGTCGGGGTGCATACAAAGCACAAGTTTTTGCCACTGGAACCATTTCTTCGTTTTTCGCAATAAACTTGCCAAATCCAGTATATTAGGTCCAAAACTAATATTTGGGGTGGTTTCGCGTAATTTTGTTGCAGCACGTCACCCATTCCGAAAATGGGTGTCGGGTGCATACAAAGCACGAGTTTTGGCCACCGGAACCATTTCTTCGTTTTTTGCAACGAACATGCCCAATCCACTACTTTAGGTCTAAAACTCATGTTTGGGGTGGTTTCACGCAATTTCGTTGCCGCACGTCACACATTCCGAAAACGGGTGTCGGGGTGCATACAAAGCACGAGTTTTGGCCATCGGAACCATTTCTTTGTTTTTCGCAACAAACATGCCCAATGCACTACTTTAAGTCCAAAACTCATGTTTGGGGTGGTTTCGCGCAATTTCGTTGCCGCACGTCACCCATTCCGAAAACTGGTGTCGGGGTGCATACAAAGCACAAGTTTTTGCCACTGGAACCATTTCTTCGTTTTTCGCAAGGAACATGCCAAATCCAGTATATTAGGTCCAAAACTAATATTTGGAGTGGTTTCGCGCAATTTCGTTGCAGCACGTCACCCATTCTGAAAACGGGTGTCGGGTGCATACAAAACACGAGTTTTGGCCATCGGAACCATTTCTTCGTTTTTCGCAACGAACATGCCCAATCCACTACTTTAGGTCCAAAACACATGTTTGGGGTCGTTCCGCGCAATTTTGTTGCCGCACGTCACCCATTCCGAAAACGAGTGTCCCATTCCGAAAACGAGTGTCGGGAGCATACAAAGCATGAGTTTTGGCCACGAGAACCATTTCTTCGTTTTTCGCAGCGAACATGCCCAATCCACTACTTTAGGTCCAAAACTCATGTTTGGAGTGGTTTAGCGCAATTTCGTTGCCGCACGTCACCCATTCCGAAAAGAGGTGTCGGGGTGCATACAAAGCACGAGTTTTTGCCACCAGAACCATTTCTTTGTTTTTCACAACGAACATGCCCAATCCACAACTTTAGATCCAAAACTCATGTTTGGGGTTGTTTCGCGCAATTTTGTTGCCGCACGTCACCCATTCCGAAAACTGGTGTCGGGGTGCATAGAAAGCACGAGTTTTGGCCACCATAACCATTTCATCGTTTTTCGCAACGAACATGCCCAATCCACTATATTAGATCCAAAACTCATGTTTGGGGTGGTTTCACGCAATTTCGTTGCCACACGTCACCCATTCCGGAAACGGGTGTCGGGGTGCATACAAAGCACGAGTTTTTGCCACCTGAATCGTTTCTTCGTTTTTCACAACGAACAAGCCAAATCCAGTACATTAGGTCCAAAACTCATGTTTGGGGTGGTTTCGTGCAATTTCGATGCCGCACGTCACCCATTCCGAAAACGGGTGTCGGGGTGCATACAAAGCACGAGTTTTTGCCACAGGAACCATTTCTTCATTTTTCGCAACGAACATTCCCAATCCACTACTTTGGGTCCAAAACTCATGTTTGGGGTGGATTCGCGCAATTTCGTTGCCGCACGTCACCCATTCCGAAAACGGGTGTCGGGGTGCATACAAAGCACGAGTTTTTGCCACCGGAACCATTTCTTCGTTTTTCACAACGAACATGCCCAAGCCACAACTTTAGGTCCAAATCTCAAGTTTGGGTGGTTTCGCGCAATTTCGTTGCCGCGCGTCACCCATTCCGAAAACGGGTGTCGGGGCATACAAAGCACGAGTTTTTTCCACCGGAACCATTTCTTCGTTTTTCGCAACGAACATGCCCAATCCACAACTTTAGGTCCAAAACTCATGTTTGGGGTGGTTTCGTGCAATTTCGTTGCCGCACGTCACCCATTCCGAAAACGGGTGTCAGGGTGCATACAAAGCACGAGTTTTTGCCACCGGAACCATTTCTTAGTTTTTCACAACGAACATTCCCAATGCACAACTTTAGATTCAAAACTCATGTTTGGGATGGTTTCACGCAATTTCGTTGTCGCGCGTCACCCATTTCGAAAACGAGTGCCGGTGCATACAAAGCACGAGTTTTTTTCCACCGGAACCACTTCTTCGTTTTTCGCAACGAACATGCCCAATCCACAACTCTAGGTCCAAAACTCATGTTTGGGATGGTTTCGCGCAATTTCGTTGCCGCACGCCACCCATTCTGAAAACTGGTGTCGGGGTGCATACAAAGCACAAGTTTTTGCCACTGGAACCATTTCTTCGTTTTTCGCAATGAACTTGCCAAATCTAGTATATTAGGTCCAAAACTAATATTTGGGGTGGTTTCGCGTAATTTTGTTGCAGCACGTCACCCATTCCGAAAATGGGTGTCGGGTGCATACAAAGCACGAGTTTTGGCCACCGGAACCATTTCTTCGTTTTTCACAACGAACATGCCCAATCCACTACTTTAGGTCTAAAACTCACATTTGGGGTGGTTTCACGCAATTTCGTTGCCGCACGTCACACATTTCGAAAACGGGTGTCGGGGTGCATACAAAGCACGAGTTTTGGCCATCGGAACCATTTCTTTGTTTTTCGCAACAAACATGCCCAATGCACTACTTTAAGTCAACTCATGTTTGGGCTGGTTTCGCACAATTTCGTTGCCGCACGTCACCCATTCCGAAAACTGGTGTCGGGGTGCATAGAAAGCACAAGTTTTTGCCACTGGAACCATTTCTTTGTTTTTCGCAACGAACATGCCAAATCCAGTATATTAGGTCCAAAACTTATATTTGGGGTGGTTTCGCGCAATTTCGTTGCAGCACGTCACCCATTCTGAAAACGGGTGTCGGGTGCATACAAAGCACGAGTTTTGGCCACCGGAACCATTTCTTCGTTTTTCGTAACGAACATGCCCAATCCACTACTTTAGGTCCAAAACACATGTTTGGGGTCGTTTCGCGCAATTTCGTTGCCGCACGTCACCCATTCCGAAAACGAGTGTCGGGAGCATACAAAGCATGAGTTTTGGCCACGAGAACCATTTCTTCGTTTTTCGCAGCGAACATGCCCAATCCACTACTTTAGGTCCAAAACTCATGTTTGGAGTGGTTTAGCGCAATTTCGTTGCCGCACATCACCCATTCCGAAAACAGGTGTCGGGGTGCATACAAAGCACGAGTTTTTGCCACCAGAACCATTTCTTTGTTTTTCGCAACGAACATGCCCAATCCACAACTTTAGATCCAAAACTCATGTTTGGGGTTGTTTCGCGCAATTTTGTTGCCGCACGTCACCCATTCCGAAAACTGGTGCCGGGGTGCATAGAAAGCACGAGTTTTGGCCACCATAACCATTTCATCGTTTTTCGCAACGAACATGCCCACTCCACTACATTAGGTCCAAAACTCATGTTTGGGGTGGTTTCACGCAATTTCGTTGCCACACGTCACCCATTCCGGAAACGGGTGTCGGGGTGCATACAAAGCACGAGTTTTTGCCACCTGAACCGTTTCTTCGTTTTTCACAACGAACAAGCCAAATCTAGTACATTAGGTCCAAAACTCATGTTTGGGGTGGTTTCGTGCAATTTCGTTGCCGCACGTCACCCATTCCGAAAACGGGTGTCGGGGTGCATACAAAGCACGAGTTTTTGCCACCGGAACCATTTCTTCATTTTTCGCAACGAAGCCCAATGCACTACTTTGGGTCCAAAACTCATGTTTGGGGTGGATTCGCGCAATTTCGTTGCCGCACGTCACCCATTCCGAAAACGGGTGTCGGGGTGCATACAAAGCACAAGTTTTTGCCACCGGAACCATTTCTTCGTTTTTCACAACGAACATGCCCAAGCCACAACTTTAGGTCCAAATCTCAAGTTTGGGTGGTTTCGCGCAATTTCGTTGCCGCGCGTCACCCATTCCGAAAACGGGTGTCGGGGCATACAAAACACGAGTTTTTTTCCACCGGAACCATTTCTTCGTTTTTCGCAACGAACATGCCCAATCCACAACTTTAGGTCCAAAACTCATGTTTGGGGTGGTTTCGTGCAATTTCGTTGCCGCACGTCACCCATTCCGAAAATGGGTGTCGGGGTGCATACAAAGCACGAGTTTTTGCCACCGGAACCATTTCTTAGTTTTTCACAACGAACATTCCCAATGCACAACTTTAGGTTCAAAACTCATGTGTGGGGTGGTTTCGCGCAATTTCGTTGCCGCGCGTCACCCATTTCGAAAACGAGTGCCGGTGCATACAAAGCACGAGTTTTTTTTCCACCGGAACCACTTCTTCGTTTTTCGCAACGAACATGCCCAATCCACCACTCTAGGTCCAAAACTCATGTTTGGGGTGGTTTCGTGCAATTTCGTTGCCGCACGTCACCCATTCTGAAAACTGGTGTCGGGGTGCATACAAAGCACAAGTTTTTGCCACTGGAACCATTTCTTCGTTTTTCGCAATGAACTTGCGAAATCCAGTATATTAGGTCCAAAACTAATATTTGGGGTGGTTTCGCGTAATTTTGTTGCAGCACGTCACCCATTCCGAAAATGGGTGTCGGGTGCATAAAAAGCACGAGTTTTGGCCACCGGAACCATTTCTTCGTTTTTCGCAACGAACATGCCCAATCCACTACTTTAGGTCCAAAACACATGTTTGGGGTCGTTTCGCGCAATTTTGTTGCCGCACATCACCCATTCCGAAAACGAGTGTCCCATTCCGAAAACGAGTGTCGGGAGCATACAAAGCATGAGTTTTGGCCACGAGAACCATTTCTTCGTTTTTCGCAGCGAACATGCCCAATCCACTACTTTAGGTCCAAAACTCATGTTTGGAGTGGTTTAGCGCAATTTCGTTGCCGCACGTCACCCATTCCGAAAAGAGGTGTCGGGGTGCATACAAAGCACGAGTTTTTGCCACCAGAACCATTTCTTTGTTTTTCGCAACGAACATGCCCAATCCACAACTTTAGATCCAAAACTCATGTTTGGGGTTGTTTCGCGCAATTTTGTTGCCGCACGTCACCCATTCCGAAAACTGGTGTCGGGGTGCATAGAAAGCACGAGTTTTGGCCACCATAACCATTTCATCGTTTTTCGCAACGAACATGCCCAATCCACTACATTAGATCCAAAACTCATGTTTGGGGTGGTTTCACGCAATTTCGGACCTAAAGTAGTGGATTGGGCATGTTCCTTGCGAAAAACGAAGAAATGGTTCCTGTGGCAAAAACTCGTGCTTTGTATGCACCCGACACCCATTTTCGGAATGGGTGACGTGCGGCAACGAAATTGCGCGAAACCACCCAAACATGAGTTTTGGACGTAAAGTATTGGATTGGGCATGTTCGTTGCGAAAAACGAAGAAATGGTTCCGGTGGCCAAAACTCGTGCTTTGTGTGCACCCCGACACCAGTTTTCGGAATGGGTGACGTGCGGCAACGAAATTGCGCAAAACCACCCCAAACATGAGTTTTGGACCTAAAGTAGTGGATTGGGCATGTTCGTTGCGAAATACGAAGAAATGGTTTCTGTGGCCAAAACTCGTGCTTTGTATGCACCCCAACACCCGTTTTCGGAATGTGTGACATGCTGCAACGAAATTGCGCGAAACCACACCAAACATGAGTTTTGGACCTAAAGTAGTGGATTGGGCATGTTCGTTGCGAAAAACGAAGAAATGCTTACGGCGGCAAAAACTCGTGCTTTGTATGCACATCGACACCCGTTTTGGGAAAGGGTGACGTGCGGCAACGAAATTACGCGAAACCAACCCAAACATGAGTTTTAGACCTAAATTAGTGGATTGGGCATGTTCGTTGTGAAAAACAAAGAAATGGTTCCGGTGGCCAAAACTCGTGCTTTGTATGCACCCCGACACCAGATTTCGGAATGGGTGACGTGCGGCAACGAAATTGCGTGAAACCATCCCAAACATGAGTTTTGGATCTAAAGTAGTGGATTGGGCATGTTCCTTGCGAAAAACGAAGAAATGGTTCCTGTGGCAAAAACTCGTGCTTTGTATGCACCCGACACCCGTTTTCGGAATGGGTGACGTGCGGCAACGAAATTGCGCGAAACCACCCAAACATGAGTTTTGGACGTAAAGTAGTGGATTGGACATGTTCGTTGCGAAAAACGAAGAAATGGTTCCGGTGGCCAAAACTCGTGCTTTGTGTGCACCCCGACACCAGTTTTCGAAATGGGTGACGTGCGGCAACGAAATTGCGGGAAACCACCCCAAACATGAGTTTTGGACCTAAAGTAGTGGATTGGGCATGTTCGTTGCGAAAAACGAAGAAATGCTTACGGCGGCAAAAACTCGTGCTTTGTATGCACATCGACACCCGTTTTGGGAAAGGGTGACGTGCGGCGACGAAATTGCGCGAAACCAATCCAAACATGAGTTTTGGACCTAAAGTTGTGGATTGAGCATGTTCATTGTGAAAAACAAAGAAATGGTTCCGGTGGCCAAAACTCGTGCTTTGTATGCACCCCGACACCCGTTTTCGAAATGGGTGACATGCGGCAACGAAATTGCGCGAAACCACCCCAAACATGAGTTTTGGACCTAAAGTTGTGGATTGGGCATGTTCGTTGCGAAAAACAAAGAAATGGTTCCGGTGGCCAAAACTCTTGCTTTGTATGCACCCGACACCCGTTTTCGGAATGGGTGACGTGCGGCAACGAAATTGCGCGAAACCACCCCATACATGAGTTTTGGACCTAAAGTAGTGGAAGGGCATGTTCGTTGCGAAATACGAAGAAATGGTTCCGGTGGCCAAAACTCGTGCTTCGTATGCACCCCAACACCCGTTTTCGGAATGTGTGATGTGCGGCAACGAAATAGCGCGAAACCACCCCAAACATAAGTTTTGGACCTAATGTAGTGGATTTGGCATGTTCGTTTCGAAATACGAAGAAATGGTTTCTGTGGCAAAAACTCGTGCTTTGTATGCACCCCGACACCCGTTTTCGGAATGGGTGATGTGCGGCAATGAAATTGCGTGAAACCACCCCGAACATGAGTTTTGGACGTAAAGTAGTGGATTGGGCTTTTTCGTTGCGAAAAACGAAGAAATGGTTCCGGTGGCCCAAACTCGTGCTTTATATGCACCCCGACACCAGATTTCGGAATGGGTGACGTGCGGCAACGAAATTGCGTGAAACCACCCCAAACATGAGTTTTGGACCTAAAGTAGTGGATTGAGCATGTTCCTTGCGAAAAACGAAGAAATGATTCCTGTGGCAAAAATTCGTGCTTTGTATGCACCCGACACCCGTTTTCGGAATGGGTGACGTGCGGCAACGAAATTGCGCGAAACCACCCAAACATGAGTTTTGGACATAAAGTAGTGGATTGGGCATGTTCATTGCGAAAAACGAAGAAATGGTTCCGGTGGCCAAAACTCGTGCTTTGTGTGCACCGCGACACCAGTTTTCAAAATGGGTGACGTGCGGCAACGAAATTGCGCGAAACCACCCCAAACATGAGTTTTGGACCTAAAATAGTGGATTGGACATGTTCGTTGCGAAAAACGAAGAAATGGTTTCTGTGGCCAAAACTCGTGCTTTGTATGCACCCCAACACCCGTTTTCGGAATGTGTGACATGCTGCAACGAAATTGCGCGAACCACACCAAATATGAGTTTTGGACCTAAAGTAGTGGATTGGGCATGTTCGTTGCGAAAAACGAAGAAATGCTTACGGCGGCAAAAACTCGTGCTTTGTATGCACATCGACACCGGTTTTGGGAAAGGGTGACGTGCGGCAACGAAATTGCGCGAAACCAACCCAAACATGAGTTTTGGACCTAAAGTTGTGGATTGAGCATGTTCATTGTGAAAAACAAAGAAATGGTTCCGGTGGCCAAAACTCGTGCTTTGTATGCACCTCGACACCAGATTTCGGAATGGGTGACGTGCGGCAACGGAATTGCGTGAAACCACCCCAAACATGAGTTTTGGACCTAAAGTAGTGGATTGGGCATGTTCCTTGCGAAAAACGAAGAAATGTTCTTGTGGCAAAAACTCATGCTTTGTATGCACCAGACACCCGTTTTCGGAATGGGTGACGTGCGGCAACGAAATTGCGCGAAACCACCCAAACTTGAGTTTTGGACGTAAAGTAGTGGATTGGGCATGTTCGTTGCGAAAAACGAAGAAATGGTTCCGGTGGCCAAAACTCGTGCTTTGTGCGCACCCGACACCAGTTTTCGGAATGGGTGACGTGCGGCAACGAAATTGCGCGAAACCACCCAAAACATGAGTTTTGGACCTAAAATAGTGGATTGGGCATGTTCGTTGCGAATAACTAAGAAATGGTTCCGGTGGCAAAAACTCGTGCTTTGTATGCACCCCAACACCCGTTTTTGGAATGGGTGACGTGCGGCAACGAAATTGCGCGAAACCATTCCAAACATGAGTTTTGGACCTAAAGTTGTGGATTGGGCATGTTCGTTGCGAAAAACGAAGAAATGGTTACGGCAGCAAAACTCGTGCTTTGTATGCACCCCGACACCCGTTTTCGGAATGTGTGACGTGCGGCAACGAAATTGCGTGAAACCACCCCAAACATGAGTTTTGGACCTAAAGTTGTGGATTGGACATGTTCGTTGCGAAAAACGAAGAAATGGTTTCTGTGGCCAAAACTCGTGCTTTGTATGCACCCCAACACCCGTTTTCGGAATGTGTGACATGCTGCAACGAAATTGCGCGAAACCACACCAAACATGCGTTTTGGACCTAAAGTAGTGGATTGGGCATGTTCGTTGCGAAAAATGAAGAAATGCTTACGGCGGCAAAAACTCGTGCTTTGTATGCACATCGACACCCGTTTTGGGAAAGGGTGACGTGCGGCAACGAAATTGTGCGAAACCAACCCAAACATGAGTTTTGGACCTAAAGTTGTGGATTGAGCATGTTCATTGTGAAAAACAAAGAAATGGTTCCGGTGGCCAAAACTCGTGCTTTGTATGCACCCCGACACCAGATTTCGGAATGGGTGACATGCGGCAACGAAATTGCGTGAAACCACCCCAAACATGAGTTTTGGACCTAAAGTAGTGGATTGGGCATGTTCGTTGCGAAAAACGAAGAAATGGTTCCGGTGGCCAAAACTCGTGCTTTGTGTGCACCCCGACACCAGTTTTCGGAATGGGTGACGTGCGGCAACGAAATTGCGCGAAACCACCCCAAACATGAGTTTTGGACCTAAAAAAGTGGATTGGGCATGTTCGTTGCGAAAAACAAAGAAATGGTTCCGGTGGCCAAAACTCTTGCTTTGTATGCACCCGACACCCGTTTTCGGAATGGGTGACGTGCGGCAACGAAATTGCGCGAAACCACCCCATACATGAGTTTTGGACCTAAAGTAGTGGAAGGGCATGTTCGTTGCGAAATACGAAGAAATGGTTCCGGTGGCCAAAACTCGTGCTTCGTATGCACCCCAACACCCGTTTTCGGAATGTGTGATGTGCGGCAACGAAATAGCGCGAAACCACCCCAAACATAAGTTTTGGACCTAATGTAGTGGATTTGGCATGTTCGTTTCGAAATACGAAGAAATGGTTTCTGTGGCAAAAACTCGTGCTTTGTATGCACCCCGACACCCGTTTTCGGAATGGGTGACGTGCGGCAATGAAATTGCGTGAAACCACCCCGAACATGAGTTTTGGACGTAAAGTAGTGGATTGGGCTTTTTCGTTGCGAAAAACGAAGAAATGGTTCCGGTGGCCCAAACTCGTGCTTTATATGCACCCCGACACCAGATTTCGGAATGGGTGACGTGCGGCAACGAAATTGCGTGAAACCACCCCAAACATGAGTTTTGGACCTAAAGTAGTGGATTGAGCATGTTCCATGCGAAAAACGAAGAAATGATTCCTGTGGCAAAAATTCGTGCTTTGTATGCACCCGACACCCGTTTTCGGAATGGGTGACGTGCGGCAACGAAATTGCGCGAAACCACCCAAACATGAGTTTTGGACATAAAGTAGTGGATTGGGCATGTTCATTGCGAAAAACGAAGAAATGGTTCCGGTGGCCAAAACTCGTGCTTTGTGTGCACCGCGACACCAGTTTTCAAAATGGGTGACGTGCGGCAACGAAATTGCGCGAAACCACCCCAAACATGAGTTTTGGACCTAAAATAGTGGATTGGACATGTTCGTTGCGAAAAACGAAGAAATGGTTTCTGTGGCCAAAACTCGTGCTTTGTATGCACCCCAACACCCGTTTTCGGAATGTGTGACATGCTGCAACGAAATTGCGCGAACCACACCAAATATGAGTTTTGGACCTAAAGTAGTGGATTGGGCATGTTCGTTGCGAAAAACGAAGAAATGCTTACGGCGGCAAAAACTCGTGCTTTGTATGCACATCGACACCGGTTTTGGGAAAGGGTGACGTGCGGCAACGAAATTGCGCGAAACCAACCCAAACATGAGTTTTGGACCTAAAGTTGTGGATTGAGCATGTTCATTGTGAAAAACAAAGAAATGGTTCCGGTGGCCAAAACTCGTGCTTTGTATGCACCTCGACACCAGATTTCGGAATGGGTGACGTGCGGCAACGAAATTGCGTGAAACCACCCCAAACATGAGTTTTGGACCTAAAGTAGTGGATTGGGCATGTTCCTTGCGAAAAACGAAGAAATGTTCCTGTGGCAAAAACTCATGCTTTGTATGCACCAGACACCCGTTTTCGGAATGGGTGACGTGCGGCAACGAAATTGCGCGAAACCACCCAAACATGAGTTTTGGACGTAAAGTAGTGGATTGGGCATGTTCGTTGCGAAAAACGAAGAAATGGTTCCGGTGGCCAAAACTCGTGCTTTGTGCGCACCCGACACCAGTTTTCGGAATGGGTGACGTGCGGCAACGAAATTGCGCGAAACCACCCAAAACATGAGTTTTGGACCTAAAATAGTGGATTGGGCATGTTCGTTGCGAATAACTAAGAAATGGTTCCGGTGGCAAAAACTCGTGCTTTGTATGCACCCCAACACCCGTTTTTGGAATGGGTGACGTGCGGCAACGAAATTGCGCGAAACCATTCCAAACATGAGTTTTGGACCTAAAGTTGTGGATTGGGCATGTTCGTTGCGAAAAACGAAGAAATGGTTACGGCAGCAAAACTCGTGCTTTGTATGCACCCCGACACCCGTTTTCGAAATGTGTGACGTGCGGCAACGAAATTGCGTGAAACCACCCCAAACATGAGTTTTGGACCTAAAGTTGTGGATTGGACATGTTCGTTGCGAAAAACGAAGAAATGGTTTCTGTGGCCAAAACTCGTGCTTTGTATGCACCCCAACACCCGTTTTCGGAATGTGTGACATGCTGCAACGAAATTGCGCGAAACCACACCAAACATGAGTTTTGGACCTAAAGTAGTGGATTGGGCATGTTCGTTGCGAAAAATAAAGAAATGCTTACGGCGGCAAAAACTCGTGCTTTGTATGCACATCGACACCCGTTTTGGGAAAGGGTGACGTGCGGCAACGAAATTGTGCGAAACCAACCCAAACATGAGTTTTGGACCTAAAGTTGTGGATTGAGCATGTTCATTGTGAAAAACAAAGAAATGGTTCCGGTGGCCAAAACTCGTGCTTTGTATGCACCCCGACACCAGATTTCGGAATGGGTGACATGCGGCAACGAAATTGCGTGAACATGAGTTTTGGACCTAAAGTAGTGGATTGGGCATGTTCGTTGCGAAAAACGAAGAAATGGTTCCGGTGGCCAAAACTCGTGCTTTGTGTGCACCCCGACACCAGTTTTCGGAATGGGTGACGTGCGGCAACGAAATTGCGCGAAACCACCCCAAACATGAGTTTTGGACCTAAAAAAGTGGATTGGGCATGTTCGTTGCGAATAACTAAGAAATGGTTCCGGTGGCAAAAACTCGTGCTTTGTATGCACCCCAACACCCGTTTTTGGAATGGGTGACCTGCGACAACAAAATTGCGCGAAACCATTCCAAACATGAGTTTTGGACCTAAAGTTGTGGATTGGACATGTTCGTTGCGAAAAACGAAGAAATGGTTACGGTGGCAAAAACTTGTGCTTTGTATGCACCCCGACACCAGTTTTCGGAATGGGTGACGCGCGGCAACAAAATTGCGAGAAACCACCCCAAACATTAGTTTTGAACCTAAAGTAGTGGATTGGGCATGTTCGTTGCGAAAAACGAAGAAATGGTTACGGCGGCAAAACTCGTGCTCTGTATGCACATCGACACCCGTTTTCGGAAAGGGTGATGTGCGGCAACGAAATTGCGCAAAACCACCCCAAACATGAGTTTTGGACCTAATGTAGTGGATTTGACATGTTTGTTGCGAAAAACAAAGAAACGGTTCCGGTGGCAAAAACTCGTGCTTTGTATGCACCCCGACACTCGTTTTCGGAATGGGTGACGTGCGGCAACGAAATTGCGCGAGACCGCCCCAAGCATGAGATTTGGACCTAAAGTAGTGGATTGGGCATGTTTGTTGCGAAAAACAAAGAAATGGTTCCGATGGCCAAAACTCGTGCTTTGTATGCACCCCGACACCCGTTTTCGGAATGTGTGACGTGCGGCAACGAAATTGCGCGAAACCACCCCAAACTTCAGTTTTGGACCTAAAGTAGTGGATTGGGCATGTTCGTTGCGAAAAACGAAGAAATGGTTCCGGTGGCCAAAACTCGTGCTTTGTATGCACCCCGACACCCGTTTTCGAAATGTGTGACGTGCGGCAACGAAATTGCGCGAAACCACCCCAAATATAAGATTTGGACCTAATATACTGGATTTGGAATGTTCGTTGCGAAAAACAAATAAATGGTTCCAGTGGCAAAAATTTGTGCTTTGTATGCACCCCGACACCAGTTTTCGGAATGGGTGACATGCGGCAACGAAATTGCGCGAAACCACCCCAAACATGAGTTTTGGACCTAAAGTAGTGGATTGGGCATGTTTGTTGCGAAAAACAAAGAAATGGTTCCGATGGCCAAAACTCGTGCTTTGTATGCACCCCGACACCCGTTTTCGGAATGTGTGACGTGCGGCAACGAAATTGCGCGAAACCAACCAAACATGAGTTTTGGACCTATAGTAGTGGATTGGGCATGTTCGTTGCGAAAAACGAGAAATGGTTCCGGTGGCCAAAACTCGTGCTTTGTATGCACCACGACACCCGTTTTCGGAATGTGTGACGTGCGGCAACGAAATTGCGTGAAACCACCCCAAACATGAGTTTTGGACCTAAAGTTGTGGATTGGACATGTTCGTTGCGAAAAACGAAGAAATGGTTTCTGTGGCCAAAACTCGTGCTTTGTATGCACCCCAACACCCGTTTTCGGAATGTGTGACATGCTGCAACGAAGTTGCGCGAAACCACACCAAATATGAGTTTTGGACCTAAAGTAGTGGATTGGGCATGTTCATTGCGAAAAACGAAGAAATGCTTACGGCGGCAAAAACTCGTGCTTTGTATGCACATCGACACCCGTTTTCGGAAAGGGTGACGTGCGGCAACGAAATTGCGCGAAACAAACCCAAACATGAGTTTTGGACCTAAAGTTGTGGATTGAGCATGTTCATTGCGAATAACTAAGAAATGGTTCCGGTGGCAAAAACTCGTGCTTTGTATGCACCCCAACACCCGTTTTTGGAATGGGTGACGTGCGGCAACAAAATTGCGCGAAACCATTCCAAACATGAGTTTTGGACCTAAAGTTGTGGATTGGACATGTTCGTTGCGAAAAACGAAGAAATGGTTACGGTGGCAAAAACTTGTGCTTTGTATGCACCCCGACACCAGTTTTCGGAATGGGTGACGCGCGGCAACAAAATTGCGAGAAACCACCCCAAACATTAGTTTTGAACCTAAAGTAGTGGATTGGGCATGTTCGTTGCGAAAAATGAAGAAATGGTTACGGCGGCAAAACTCGTGCTCTGTATGCACATCGACACCCATTTTCGGAAAGGGTGACGTGCGGCAACGAAATTGCGCGAAACCACCCCAAACATGAGTTTTGGACCTAATGTAGTGGATTTGACATGTTTGTTGCGAAAAACAAAGAAACGATTCCGGTGGCAAAAACTCGTGCTTTGTATGCACCCCGACACTCGTTTTCGGAATGGGTGACGTGTGGCAACGAAATTGCGAGAAACCACCCCAAACATGAGTTTTGGACCTAAAGTAGTGGATTGGGCATGTTCGTTGTGAAAAACGAAGAAATGGTTCCGGTGGCCAAAACTCGTGCTTTGTGTGCACCCCGACACCAATTTTCGGAATGGGTGACGTGCGGCAACGAAATTGCGCGAAACCACTCCAAACATGAGTTTTGGACCTAAAAAAGTGGATTGGGCATGTTCGTTGAGAATAACTAAGAAATGGTTCCGGTGGCAAAAACTCGTGCTTTGTATGCACCCCAACACCCGTTTTTGGAATGGGTGACGTGCGGCAACAAAATTGCGCGAAACCATTCCAAACATGTGTTTTGGACCTAAAGTTGTGGATTGGACATGTTCGTTGCGAAAAACGAAGAAATGGTTACGGTGGCAAAAACTTGTGCTTTGTATGCACCCCGACACCAGTTTTTGGAATGGGTGACGTGCGGCAACGAAATTGCGCGAAACCACCCAAACATGAGTTTTGGACGTAAAGTAGTGGATTGGGCATGTTCGTTGCGAAAAACGAAGAAATGGTTCCGGTGGCCAAAACTCGTGCTTTGTGTGCACCCGACACCAGTTTTCGGAATGGGTGACGTGCGGCAACGAAATTGCGCGAAACCACCCAAAACTTGAGTTTTGGACCTAAAATAGTGGATTGGGCATGTTCGTTGCGAATAATTAAGAAATGGTTCCGGTGGCAAAAACTCGTGCTTTGTATGCACCCCAACACCCGTTTTTGGAATGGGTGACGTGCGGCAACGAAATTGCGCGAAACCATTCCAAACATGAGTTTTGGACCTAAAGTTGTGGATTGGACATGTTCGTTGCGAAAAACAAAGAAATGGTTACGGTGGCAAAAACTTGTGCTTTGTATGCTCCCCGACACCAGTTTTCGTTATGGGTGACGTGCGGCAACAAAATTGCGAGAAACCACTCCAAACATTAGTTTTGAACCTAAAGTAGTGGATTGGGCATGTTCGTTGCGAAAAACGAAGAAATGGTTACGGCGGCAAAACTCGTGCTTTGTATGCACATCAACACCCGTTTTCGGAAAAGGTGACGTGCGGCAACGAAATTGCGCGAAACCACCCCAAACATGAGTTTTGGACGTAATGTAGTGGATTTGACATGTTCGTTGCGAAAAACAAAGAAACGGTTCTGGTGGCAAAAACTCGTGCTTTGTATGCACCCCGACACCCGTTTTCGGAATGTGTGACGTGCGGCAACGAAATTGCGTGAAACCACCCCAAACATGAGTTTTGGACCTAAAGTTGTGGATTGGACATGTTCGTTGCGAAAAACGAAGAAATGGTTTCTGTAGACGTGCAACAAGGCCTAAAGTTGTTCAACCGTGACTTAGCTTTCTGACAAGTAGTGCAGCGTGCAACAAGGCGCTCAACATCAGCGCGCATCCGAGGCCAAAAGAAGTGGGCAGCCAACACCTCATGTGTCTTGTAGACGCCAAAGTGCCCCATGAGACCGCCTCCATGTGCTTCCTGTAACAACAAAAGACGAACCGAGCTAGCTGGAACACACAGCTTGTTAGCGCGAAACAGGAACCCATCCTGTATGTGAAATTTGCCCCATGGTTTCCCATTAATACAATGGCCGAAAGCATCTTTAAAATCAGCATCGTCAACATATTGATCTTTTACAGTGTGCAAACCAAAGATTTTAAAATCTAACTGTGACAGCATGGTATAGCGACGAGACAAAGCATCAGCAATAACATTGTCCTTCCCATTCTTGTGTTTAATAATGTAAGGAAAAGACTCAATGAATTCTACCCATTTAGCATGACGACGGTTCAGATTTGTTTGGGTACGAATATGTTTTAAAGCCTCATGATCAGAATGAATTATGAACTCACGATGCCAAAGATAGTGCTGCCATGTATGTAAAGTGCGCACTAACGCGTAAAGCTCCTTATCATAAGTAGAATATTTCAGACTAGCACCACTTAATTTTTCACTAAAATAAGCAACTGGTTTTCCTTCTTGTAATAAAACAGCACCTAGCCCAATACCGCTAGCATCGCATTCAAGCTCAAATACTTTATTAAAATCAGGCAATTGCAATAGGGGAGCTTGGGTTAACTTATCTTTCAAAGTGCTGAACGCTTCCTCCTGCGAATCACTCCAAGCAAACGACACATCTTTCTTTGTAAGCTCATGTAGAGGCGCTGCAATGGAGCTAAAATCACGAACAAATCTGCGGTAGAAACCGGCAAGTCCAAGAAAGCTCCGAATTTGTGTGACCGTCGTCGGTGTAGGCCACTCCCGAATGGCAGCAATCTTGCTGCTATCCACCTCAATGCCCTGTGGAGTAACAACGTAACCAAGAAACGAGACACGTCGTGTGCAAAAGATGCATTTTTCCATGTTAGCGAATAACTGGGCGGCACGCAATGCATCAAAAACAGCACTTAAATGTTCCAAATGCTCTTTCTTAGATTTGCTGTAAATAAGGATATCATCGAAATAAACAACCACAAACAATCCTATGAAGGGCCTCAGAACTTCATTCATCACTCGCATAAAAGTGCTAGGAGCATTAGTCAATCCAAACGGCATAACCAACAATTCATATAAACCAAATTTCGTTTTGAAGGCCGTTTTCCATTCATCACCCAGTTTCATTCTAATCTGGTGGTAACCACTACGCAAATCAATCTTAGTGAAAATAATGGCACCACTAAGCTCATCTAGCATATCGTCAAGGCGTGGTATAGGATATCGATAACGAATAGTTATGTTATTAATAGCACGACAGTCTACACACATACGCCATGACCCATCTTTCTTGGGAACAAGTAACACAGGAACAGGGCAAGGACTAAGAGACTCACGAATGTATCCCTTGTCAAGCAACACCTGTACCTGACGCTGAATCTCCTTCGTCTCATCCGGATTTGTACGGTACGGTGCGCGGTTCGGAAGCTGTGCGCCGGGAATGAGGTCGATCTGGTGCTCAATGCCACGAAGTGGTGGGAGACCCGGTGGTAAGTCTTTGGGAAAGACATCAGCGTACTCCTGCAAAAGGTTAGCAACCATAGGGGGAATAGCCAAAGATGGTGCATCATCAAGTGAAATGAGGACACTAGAGCATATAAGTGCATAGCATGGCAAATGAGCACCGTGTAGATCATCAAAATCAGCACGTGTAGCAAGTAAAACAGGAGCCTTCAACTTGATTTCAGAAGGAACAGAGGGCGATGGATCAAGTTGTTTAGCAGTTATAGCAGCTCGGGCAAGATCATCTTTAACAATTTGTTCAGGTGTCATTGGATGTATAATTATTTTCTGACCCATAAAAATGAAAGAATAATGATTCGAACGACCATGATGCAAGCTATCAGTATCATATTGCCAAGGTCGACCAAGTAACAAAGAGCATGCTTCCATGGGAATAACATCACAATCAACAAAATCAGAATAAGCACCCATGGAGAAAGGAACTCGCACGGAACGCGTGATTTTTATTTTACCACCATCATTAAGCCATTGAATGTGATATGGGTTTGGATGCTTACGAGTGGGTAACGACAACTTTTCGACCAGCATGGTACTCGCCAAATTGTTGCAACTGCCGCTGTCGATAATGATGCGAATTGACCGCTCCTGCACAACACCCTTTGTATGGAACAGAGTGTGTCGCTGATTCTTCTCGGGCAAAGCGACCTGTGTACTGAGAACACGCTGCACAACAAGACTTTCATACCTATCAGCGTCGCCCGGGTTGACATGTACCTCCGCCTTAGCTGCATGGTCAGTGGCAAGTAGTGCATGTTCAATTTCTTCAGAATCACTAGCGGAAGAGTACTCACCATCGTCACGAATGAGCAAAGTGCGCTTGTTTGGGCAGTCCCGAATCACATGGCCAAATCCTCTACAGCGATGACACTGAATATCTCGTGTACGACCTGTGGGTGGGGCAGTGCTGGCTGGTTTGGTCGTCTTCTCGCGTGGAGTAGTGGTGGACGTGGATGGCGCAGGGGGAACTGGTGCTGAGGTGGATGTCGAGCTTCGTCCTGCAAAAGGGTTCGAATATGGCTTCGAGCGGCGTCCCTGCACTTCACGTTCAGCTTTGCAAGCATATTCAAATAAAGTAGTCATATCATAATATTCCTTATAATCAAGTATATCTTGGATTTCGCGGTTTAAACCACCACGAAAACGTGCCATAGCAGCGTCGTTGTCCTCCAATATCCCACAACGAATCATACCTTTTTGTAACTCCTGGAAATAGTCCTCAACAGATTGAGAACCTTGCTGAAAATGCTGCATTTTATTAAGCAAATCACAAGCATAATACGAATGCACAAATCGATGTCGCATCGCAGCTTTCAACTGATCCCAAGTGGTTGGAATGGTAGTGGGATGTTTTATTTTAAACTCACGCCACCAAATTAAAGCAAAATCAGTAAATTCACTAATAGCAGCTTTAACCTGAGAATGTGCAGCAATATCATGGCATGAAAATTTTTGTTCAACCTCTAACTCCCAATCAAGATATGCAGCAGGATCATATTTGCCATTAAAAGGTGGAATTTTAAATTTAATCTTAGAAAATAAGTCATTAGGGGGATGACGAACCACACGGCGTGTACGACCACGGCGATCTCCATCGTCCCACTCAGTGTCACCGCCGTAGTCCTGCTCCATCTTTGTGGTCAACGCATCAAGGCGTGCCAGGATGGTGTCGAGTGTGGTGCGAGTCACCGTTTGAGCAAGGTCAAGCTGGTTGAAACGCTCGGTCGTCGAAGTGACCGTTGAATCAAGCCGTTCATGCATTGTCCTAATGTCATCAGCAAGTCCATCAACTTGTCCCCTTACTTCCAGCAACTGGGCATCCACCGTGTCATGTGCTCCTGCCATAGTTAGCGCAAACACCAAAACACCAAAAGAAGAGAAAAAAAAACCAACGACAAAAACAGGGGTGTACTGCTCACAAGGCGCTCACACTAGTGCTGTTATCAAATTTTTATCCGTTCTTACCAAGCCATAGTGGTGAACTGCAACCAACAGGTGGAACCGGTGAAAGATTGGATGAGCGATTGCCTGGAGAAACAGAAACCTTCTCGTCGTAGAAATATGTGGAGTTCTGGGTAGGCTGCACTCAAGTCAAGGATTAGCACGACCAAACAATAATGCAAACTTGAATTATAGTGGAAAACACGAAACTATATTGCTGGCCACAAGTGCACAGATGGAACTAGCAGAATGGCAGTACCGTAAATATTGTACTAGCGAGGCCACTAGTAGGAATCACAAGTGATTTTGTTTTTCTTTTTTTGTATGATTTTTTTGATATTTTCTCAGCACAAGAAGCAACAAAATAGGAGCTACACGAAGTTTTACCTAAAACAGAGTTCAGATGTGGTCTACAGAAAATCAGGAAGTTCTCTAAAAAGCGTGCGAGAACTTTGATGAATTTTTTTCTTTATTTTCCTGAATTTTTTTGACAATTTTGTCAAAGCCCAAACAGACCGTAGGTGAGTTTGGCCGGCCTCAGAATGGTGTCAACTAGCTCCTGTAAAAATTTCAAATTTTTTGGACACCCGAGGGAAAAGTTATGCCCGGTTTAAGGAAGGTACCTCAAGTTATGTTTTAAAACGACCGGGATGAAACAACCGTATCCTTTCTCCTTCGTTGTTTTTGTTTCTGTTTTTTTTTACGTAACCGAAGGAGAGAAACAAGGAAATGATGTTGACTCGGTTTGTATTTTTTCTGTTTTTTTTCGTAACCGAAGGAGAAAAACAAGGAAACGGCCGTTGACTCGGTTTGTTTTTTCTGTTTTTTTTTACGTAACCGAAGGAGAAAAACAAGGAAACGATGTTGACTCAGTTCGTGGCGTGATCAAACGGGAGATGGTGGCGGAGCTAGGGTTTGAATGGTGGAAGAACACAATGCAACCAGCAACAAATGACGTGAAAGCACACAAATTCAACAATGCAGATTATTGAAAGAAAGTGCGAGGCTCAATAGGGTGCTGGGATAAGGTCTAACCTGAATTTTTATGTGGTTTTGTGGACTGTTGGAAAAAAACACTCGATAAACTCACCGATCAACCTGGAAATCTGATACCAATTGATGTAGCTGAGGTGCCCGATCTTTCGGCGAGAGGAGATAATTCCGATTTGGCGGAAGATGACCCTTGCGATCCGACTACGACGAGCAAGCCCGAGGCGCCAATGCAATCGCTGAACCAACTCCCTGTGGTTATCGACCATGCTGATCCGAGATCGGCCTGATCACGAAGATCGTTTCCTATGCGCAATCGAAGAACGAACAAGAAAAAGATGCGAGCAATCTAATCTATTACTCGAGGGTGGAGTTCTGAATACACGAAGACATCGCTGATTTGCGCGTGTTCGAGAGTAGCTAAGGCTATCGTAAAACAAAACTCAAAAATAAAGGAGGCACAGCTCCTGGATAAATAGAGAGGGGGTGCAGCCCCTAGGGGCGGCCAACCCTAGGTCGTCCATTATGGGCCGCAGTTGGGCTGGTCGTCTATTCTTCCGGGCCTTCGTTCTTTAACAGCATGATGTAGTTCAATTCTCTTGCTCGGGCCCGAGTCACTGGCCCAGGTGGAAGGGGTGGCGCCTGGACTGGGGAAGATGGTGCCTGGGCTGGAGAAGGTGCTGCTGGTGTAGATGTGCTCGTGTTGGTGTTGTTGTCCTCATCACGGGGTGCATACAAAGCACGAGTTTTGGCCATCGGAACCATTTCTTTGTTTTTCGCAACAAACATGCCCAATCCACTACTTTAGGTCCAAAACTAATGTTTGGGGTGGTTTCGCGCAATTTCGTTGCCGCACGTCACCCATTCCGAAAACTGGTGTCGGGGTGCATACAAAGCACAAGTTTTTGCCACTGGAACCATTTCTTCGTTTTTCGCAACGAACATGCCAAATCCAGTATATTAGGTCCAAAACTTATATTTGGGGTGGCTTCGCGCAATTTCGTTGCCGCACGTCACACATTCTGAAAACGGGTGTCGGGGTGCATACAAAGCACGAGTTTTGGCCACCGGAACCATTTCTTCGTTTTTCGCAACGAACATGCCCAATCCACTACTTTAGGTCCAAAACTCATGTTTGGGTGGTTTCGCGCAATTTCGTTGCCGCACGTCACACATTCCGAAAACGGGTGTCGGGGTGCATACAAAGCACGAGTTTTGGCCATCGGAACCATTTCCTTGTTTTTAGCAACAAACATGCCCAATCCACTATTTTAGGTCCAAATCTCATGTTTGGGGTGGTTTCGCGCAATTTCGTTGCAGCACGTCACCCATTCCGAAAACGGGTGTCGGGGTGCATACAAAGCACGAGTTTTTGCCACCGGAACCGTTTCTTTGTTTTTCGCAACGAACATGTCAAATCCACTACATTAGGTCCAAAACTCATGTTTGGGGTGGTTTCGCGCAATTTCGTTGCAGCACCTCACCCTTTCCGAAAACGGGTGTCGATGTGCATACAAAGCACGAGTTTTGCCGCCGTAACCATTTCTTCGTTTTTCGCAACGAACATGCCCAATCCACTACTTTAGGTTCAAAACTAATGTTTGGGGTGGTTTCTCGCAATTTTGTTGCCGCACGTCACCCATTCCGAAAACTGGTGTCGGGGTGCATACAAAGCACAAGTTTTTGCCACCGTAACCATTTCTTCGTTTTTCGCAACGAACATGTCCAATCCACAACTTTAGGTCCAAAACTCATGTTTGGAATGGTTTCGCGCAATTTCGTTGCCGCACGTCACCCATTCCAAAAATGGGTGTTGGGGTGCATACAAAGCACGAGTTTTTGCCACCGGAACCATTTCTTAGTTATTCGCAACGAACATGCCCAATCCACTATTTTAGATCCAAAACTCATGTTTGGGGTGGTTTCGCGCAATTTCGTTGCCGCACGTCACCCATTCCGAAAACTGGTGTCGGGGTGCACACAAAGCACGAGTTTTGGCCACCGGAACCATTTCTTCGTTTTTCGCAACGAACATGCCCAATCCACTACTTTACGTCCAAAACTCATGTTTGGGTAGTTTCGCGCAATTTTGTTGCCGCACGTCACCCATTCCGAAAACGGGTGTCGGGTGCATACAAAGCACGAGTTTTTGCCACAGGAACCATTTCTTCGTTTTTCGCAAGGAACATGCCCAATCCACTACTTTAGGTCCAAAACTCATGTTTGGGATGGTTTCACGCAATTTCGTTAACGCACGTCACCCATTCCGAAATCTGGTGTCGGGGTGCATACAAAGCACGAGTTTTGGCCACCGGAACCATTTCTTTGTTTTTCACAATGAACATGCTCAATCCACAACTTTAGGTCCAAAACTTATGTTTGGGTTGGTTTCGCGCAATTTCGTTGCCGCACGTCACCCTTTCCCAAAACGGGTGTCGATGTGCATACAAAGCACGAGTTTTTGCCGCCGTAAGCATTTCTTTGTTTTTCGCAACGAACATGCCCAATCCACTACTTTAGGTCCAAAACTCATGTTTGGTGTGGTTTCGCGCAATTTCGTTGCAGCATGTCACACATTCCGAAAACGGGTGTTGGGGTGCATACAAAGCACGAGTTTTGGCCACAGAAACCATTTCTTCGTTTTTCGCAACGAACATGTCCAATCCACAACTTTAGGTCCAAAACTCATGTTTGGGGTGGTTTCACACAATTTCGTTGCCGCACGTCACACATTCCGAAAACGAGTGTCGGGGTGCATACAAAGCACGAGTTTTGGCCACCGGAACCATTTCTCGTTTTTCGCAACGAACATGCCCAATCCACTACTATAGGTCCAAAACTCATGTTTGGGTGGTTTCGCGCAATTTCGTTGTCGCATGTCACACATTCCGAAAACGGGTGTCGGGGTGCATACAAAGCACGAGTTTTGGCCATCGGAACCATTTCTTTGTTTTTCGCAACAAACATGCCCAATCCACTACTTTAGGTCCAAAACTCATGTTAGGGGTGGTTTCGCGCAATTTCGTTGCCGCACGTCACCCATTCCGAAAACTGGTGTCGGGGTGCATACAAAGCACAAGTTTTTGCCACTGGAACCATTTCTTC
The DNA here is from genome assembly GCA_029449295.1 of Zea luxurians. NCBI lineage: Eukaryota > Viridiplantae > Streptophyta > Magnoliopsida > Poales > Poaceae > Zea > Zea luxurians. The sequence continues at coordinate 61,941 of JAOPSE010001112.1, forward strand.
GTTTTTCGCAACGAACATGCCAAATCCAGTATATTAGGTCCAAAACTTATATTTGGGGTGGTTTCGCGCAATTTCGTTGCCACACGTCACACATTTCGAAAACTGGTGTCGGGGTGCATACAAAGCACAAGTTTTTGCCACTGGAACAATTTCTTCGTTTTTCGCAACGAACATGCCAAATCCAGTATATTAGGTCCAAAACTTATATTTGGGGTGGTTTCGCGCAATTTCGTTGCCGCACGTCACACATTTCGAAAACGGGTGTCGGGGTGCATACAAAGCACGAGTTTTGGCCACCGGAACCATTTCTTCGTTTTTCGCAACAAACATGCCCAATCCACTACTTTAGGTCCAAAACTCATGTTTGGGGTGGTTTCGCGCAATTTCGTTGCCGCACGTCACACATTCCGAAAACGGGTGTCGGGGTGCATACAAAGCACGAGTTTTGGCCATCGGAACCATTTCTTTGTTTTTCGCAACAAACATGCCCAATCCACTACTTTAGGTCCAAATCTCATGTTTGGGGTGGTTTCGCGCAATTTCGTTGCCGCACGTCACCCATTCCGAAAACGGGTGTCGGGGTGCATACAAAGCACAAGTTTTTGCCACTGGAACCATTTCTTCGTTTTTCGCAACGAACATGCCAAATCCAGTATATTAGGTCCAAAACTTATATTTGGGGTGGTTTCGCGCAATTTCGTTGCCGCACGTCACACATTCTGAAAACGGGTGTCGGGGTGCATACAAAGCACGAGTTTTGGCCACCGGAACCATTTCTTCGTTTTTCGCAACGAACATGCCCAATCCACTACTTTAGGTCCAAAACTCATGTTTGGGTGGTTTCGCGCAATTTCGTTGCCGCACGTCACACATTCCGAAAACGGGTGTCGGGGTGCATACAAAGCACGAGTTTTGGCCATCGGAACCATTTCTTTGTTTTTCGCAACAAACATGCCCAATCCACTACTTTAGGTCCAAATCTCATGTTTGGGGTGGTTTCGCGCAATTTCGTTGCAGCACGTCACCCATTCCGAAAACGGGTGTCGGGGTACATACAAAGCACAAGTTTTTGCCACCGGAACCGTTTCTTTGTTTTTCGCAACGAACATGTCAAATCCACTACATTAGGTCCAAAACTCATGTTTGGGGTGGTTTCGCGCAATTTCGTTGCAGCACCTCACCCTTTCCGAAAACGGGTGTCGATGTGCATACAAAGCACGAGTTTTGCCGCCGTAACCATTTCTTCGTTTTTCGCAACGAACATGCCCAATCCACTACTTTAGGTTCAAAACTAATGTTTGGGGTGGTTTCTCGCAATTTTGTTGCCGCACGTCACCCATTCCGAAAACTGGTGTCGGGGTGCATACAAAGCACAAGTTTTTGCCACCGTAACCATTTCTTCGTTTTTCGCAACGAACATGTCCAATCCACAACTTTAGGTCGAAAACTCATGTTTGGAATGGTTTCGCGCAATTTCGTTGCCGCACGTCACCCATTCCAAAAACGGGTGTTGGGGTGCATACAAAGCACGAGTTTTTGCCACCGGAACCATTTCTTAGTTATTCGCAACGAACAGCCCAATCCACTATTTTAGGTCCAAAACTCATGTTTGGGGTGGTTTCGCGCAATTTCGTTGCCGCACGTCACCCATTCCGAAAACTGGTGTCGGGGTGCACACAAAGCACGAGTTTTGGCCACCGGAACCATTTCTTCGTTTTTTCGCAACGAACATGCCCAATCCACTACTTTACGTCCAAAACTCATGTTTGGGTAGTTTCGCGCAATTTCGTTGCCGCACGTCACCCATTCCGAAAACGGGTGTCGGGTGCATACAAAGCACGAGTTTTTGCCACAGGAACCATTTCTTCGTTTTTCGCAAGGAACATGCCCAATCCACTACTTTAGGTCCAAAACTCATGTTTGGGATGGTTTCACGCAATTTCGTTAACGCACGTCACCCATTCCGAAATCTGGTGTCGGGGTGCATACAAAGCACGAGTTTTGGCCACCGGAACCATTTCTTTGTTTTTCACAATGAACATGCTCAATCCACAACTTTAGGTCCAAAACTTATGTTTGGGTTGGTTTCGCGCAATTTCGTTGCCGCACGTCACCCTTTCCCAAAACGGGTGTCGATGTGCATACAAAGCACGAGTTTTTGCCGCCGTAAGCATTTCTTCGTTTTTCGCAACGAACATGCCCAATCCACTACTTTAGGTCCAAAACTCATGTTTGGTGTGGTTTCGCGCAATTTCGTTGCAGCATGTCACACATTCCGAAAACGGGTGTTGGGGTGCATACAAAGCACGAGTTTTGGCCACAGAAACCATTTCTTCGTTTTTCGCAACGAACATGTCCAATCCACAACTTTAGGTCCAAAACTCATGTTTGGGGTGGTTTCACGCAATTTTGTTGCCGCACGTCACACATTCCGAAAACGGGTGTCGGGGTGCATACAAAGCACGAGTTTTGGCCACCGGAACCATTTCTCGTTTTTCGCAACGAACATGCCCAATCCACTACTATAGGTCCAAAACTCATGTTTGGGTGGTTTCGCGCAATTTCGTTGCCGCATGTCACACATTCCGAAAACGGGTGTCGGGGTGCATACAAAGCACGAGTTTTGGCCATCGGAACCATTTCTTTGTTTTTCGCAACAAACATGCCCAATCCACTACTTTAGGTCCAAAACTCATGTTTGGGTGGTTTCGCGCAATTTCGTTGCCGCACGTCACACATTCCGAAAACGAGTGTCGGGGTGCATACAAAGCACGAGTTTTGGCCATCGGAACCATTTCTTTGTTTTTCGCAACAAACATGCCCAATCCACTACTTTAGGTCCAAATCTCATGTTTTGGGGTGGTTTCGCGCAATTTCGTTGCAGCACGTCACCCATTCCGAAAACGGGTGTCGGGGTGCATACAAAGCACGAGTTTTTGCCACCGGAACCGTTTCTTTGTTTTTCGCAACGAACATGTCAAATCCACTACATTAGGTCCAAAACTCATGTTTGGGGTGGTTTCGCGCAATTTCGTTGCAGCACCTCACCCTTTCCGAAAACGGGTGTCGGTGTGCATACAAAGCACGAGTTTTGCCGCCGTAACCATTTCTTCGTTTTTCGCAACGAACATGCCCAATCCACTACTTTAGGTTCAAAACTAATGTTTGGGGTGGTTTCTCGCAATTTTGTTGCCGCACGTCACCCATTCCGAAAACTGGTGTCGGGGTGCATACAAAGCACAAGTTTTTGCCACCGTAACCATTTCTTCGTTTTTCGCAACGAACATGTCCAATCCACAACTTTAGGTCGAAAACTCATGTTTGGAATGGTTTCGCGCAATTTCGTTGCCGCACGTCACCCATTCCAAAAACGGGTGTTGGGGTGCATACAAAGCACGAGTTTTTGCCACCGGAACCATTTCTTAGTTATTCGCTACAAACATGCCCAATCCACTATTTTAGGTCCAAAACTCATGTTTGGGGTGGTTTCGCGCAATTTCGTTGCCGCACGTCACCCATTCCGAAAACTGGTGTCGGGGTGCACACAAAGCACGAGTTTTGGCCACCGGAACCATTTCTTCGTTTTTCGCAACGAACATGCCCAATCCACTACTTTACGTCCAAAACTCATGTTTGGGTAGTTTCGCGCAATTTCGTTGCCGCACGTCACCCATTCCGAAAACGGGTGTCGGGTGCATACAAAGCACGAGTTTTTGCCACAGGAACCATTTCTTCGTTTTTCGCAAGGAACATGCCCAATCCAGTACTTTAGGTCCAAAACTCATGTTTGGGATGGTTTCACTCAATTTCGTTAACGCACGTCACCCATTCCAAAATCTGGTGTCGGGGTGCATACAAAGCACGAGTTTTGGCCACCGGAACCATTTCTTTGTTTTTCACAATGAACATGCTCAATCCACAACTTTAGGTCCAAAACTTATGTTTGGTTTGGTTTCGCGCAATTTCGTTGCCGCACGTCACCCTTTCCCAAAACGGGTGTCGATGTGCATACAAAGCACGAGTTTTTGCCGCCGTAAGCATTTCTTCGTTTTTCGCAACGAACATGCCCAATCCACTACTTTAGGTCCAAAACTCATGTTTGGTGTGGTTTCGCGGAATTTCGTTGCAGCATGTCACACATTCCGAAAACGGGTGTTGGGGTGCATACAAAGCATGAGTTTTGGCCACAGAAACCATTTCTTCGTTTTTCGCAACGAACATGTCCAATCCACAACTTTAGGTCCAAAACTCATGTTTGGGGTGGTTTCACGCAATTTCGTTGCCGCACGTCACACATTCCGAAAACGGGTGTCGGGGTGCATACAAAGCACGAGTTTTGGCCACCGGAACCATTTCTCGTTTTTCGCAACGAACATGCCCAATCCACTACTATAGGTCCAAAACTCATGTTTGGGTGGTTTCGCGCAATTTCGTTGCCGCATGTCACACATTCCGAAAACGGGTGTCGGGGTGCATACAAAGCACGAGTTTTGGCCATCGGAACCATTTCTTTGTTTTTCGCAACAAACATGCCCAATCCACTACCTTAGGTCCAAAACTCATGTTTGGGGTGGTTTCGCGCAATTTCGTTGCCGCACGTCACCCATTCCGAAAACTGGTGTCGGGGTGCATACAAAGCACAAGTTTTTGCCACTGGAACAATTTCTTCGTTTTTCGCAACGAACATGCCAAATCCAGTATATTAGGTCCAAAACTTATATTTGGGGTGGTTTCGCGCAATTTCGTTGCCGCACGTCACACATTTCGAAAACGGGTGTCGGGGTGCATACAAAGCACGAGTTTTGGCCACCGGAACCATTTCTTCGTTTTTCGCAACAAACATGCCCAATCCACTACTTTAGGTCCAAAACTCATGTTTGGGGTGGTTTCGCGCAATTTCGTTGCCGCACGTCACACATTCCGAAAACGGGTGTCGGGGGTGCATACAAAGCACGAGTTTTGGCCATCGGAACCATTTCTTTGTTTTTCGCAACAAACATGCCCAATCCACTACTTTAGGTCCAAATCTCATGTTTGGGGTGGTTTCGCGCAATTTCGTTGCCGCACGTCACCCATTCCGAAAACGGGTGTCGGGGTGCATACAAAGCACAAGTTTTTGCCACTGGAACCATTTCTTCGTTTTTCGCAACGAACATGCCAAATCCAGTATATTATGTCCAAAACTTATATTTGGGGTGGTTTCGCGCAATTTCGTTGCCGCACGTCACACATTCTGAAAACGGGTGTCGGGGTGCATACAAAGCACGAGTTTTGGCCACCGGAACCATTTCTTCGTTTTTCGCAACGAACATGCCCAATCCACTACTTTAGGTCCAAAACTCATGTTTGGGTGGTTTCGCGCAATTTCGTTGCCGCACGTCACACATTCCGAAAACGGGTGTCGGGGTGCATACAAAGCACGAGTTTTGGCCATCGGAACCATTTCTTTGTTTTTCGCAACAAACATGCCCAATCCACTACTTTAGGTCCAAATCTCATGTTTGGGGTGGTTTCGCGCAATTTCGTTGCAGCACGTCACCCATTCCGAAAACGGGTGTCGGGGTGCATACAAAGCACGAGTTTTTGCCACCGGAACCGTTTCTTTGTTTTTCGCAACGAACATGTCAAATCCACTACATTAGGTCCAAAACTCATGTTTGGGGTGGTTTCGCGCAATTTCGTTGCAGCACCTCACCCTTTCCGAAAACGGGTGTCGATGTGCATACAAAGCACGAGTTTTGCCGCCGTAACCATTTCTTCGTTTTTCGCAACGAACATGCCCAATCCACTACTTTAGGTTCAAAACTAATGTTTGGGGTGGTTTCTCGCAATTTTGTTGCCGCACGTCACCCATTCCGAAAACTGGTGTCGGGGTGCATACAAAGCACAAGTTTTTGCCACCGTAACCATTTCTTCGTTTTTCGCAACGAACATGTCCGATCCACAACTTTAGGTCGAAAACTCATGTTTGGAATGGTTTCGCGCAATTTCGTTGCCGCACGTCACCCATTCCAAAAACGGGTGTTGGGGTGCATACAAAGCACGAGTTTTTGCCACCGGAACCATTTCTTAGTTATTCGCAACAAACATGCCCAATCCACTATTTTAGGTCCAAAACTCATGTTTGGGGTGGTTTCGCGCAATTTCGTTGCCGCACGTCACCCATTCCGAAAACTGGTGTCGGGGTGCACACAAAGCACGAGTTTTGGCCACCGGAACCATTTCTTCGTTTTTCGCAACGAACATGCCCAATCCACTACTTTACGTCCAAAACTCATGTTTGGGTAGTTTCGCGCAATTTCGTTGCCGCACGTCACCCATTCCGAAAACGGGTGTCGGGTGCATACAAAGCACGAGTTTTTGCCACAGGAACCATTTCTTCGTTTTTCGCAAGGAACATGCCCAATCCACTACTTTAGGTCCAAAACTCATGTTTGGGATGGTTTCACGCAATTTCGTTAACGCACGTCACCCATTCCGAAATCTGGTGTCGGGGTGCATACAAAGCACGAGTTTTGGCCACCGGAACCATTTCTTTGTTTTTCACAATGAACATGCTCAATCCACAACTTTAGGTCCAAAACTTATGTTTGGGTTGGTTTCGCGCAATTTCGTTGCCGCACGTCACCCTTTCCCAAAACGGGTGTCGATGTGCATACAAAGCACGAGTTTTTGCCGCCGTAAGCATTTCTTCGTTTTTCGCAACGAACATGCCCAATCCACTACTTTAGGTCCAAAACTCATGTTTGGTGTGGTTTCGCGCAATTTCGTTGCAGCATGTCACACATTCCGAAAACGGGTGTTGGGGTGCATACAAAGCACGAGTTTTGGCCACAGAAACCATTTCTTCGTTTTTCGCAACGAACATGTCCAATCCACAACTTTAGGTCCAAAACTCATGTTTGGGGTGGTTTCACGCAATTTTGTTGCCGCATGTCACACATTCCGAAAACGGGTGTCGGGGTGCATACAAAGCACGAGTTTTGGCCACAGGAACCATTTCTCGTTTTTCGCAACGAACATGCCCAATCCACTACTATAGGTCCAAAACTCATGTTTGGGTGGTTTCGCGCAATTTCGTTGCCGCATGTCACACATTCCGAAAACGGGTGTCGGGGTGCATACAAAGCACGAGTTTTGGCCATCGGAACCATTTCTTTGTTTTTCGCAACAAACATGCCCAATCCACTACTTTAGGTCCAAAACTCATGTTTGGGTGGTTTCGCGCAATTTCGTTGCCGCACGTCACACATTCCGAAAACGAGTGTCGGGGTGCATACAAAGCACGAGTTTTGGCCATCGGAACCATTTCTTTGTTTTTCGCAACAAACATGCCCAATCCACTACTTTAGGTCCAAATCTCATGTTTGGGGTGGTTTCGCGCAATTTCGTTGCAGCACGTCACCCATTCCGAAAACGGGTGTCGGGGTGCATACAAAGCACGAGTTTTTGCCACCGGAACCGTTTCTTTGTTTTTCGCAACGAACATGTCAAATCCACTACATTAGGTCCAAAACTCATGTTTGGGGTGGTTTCGCGCAATTTCGTTGCAGCACCTCACCCTTTCCGAAAACGGGTGTCGGTGTGCATACAAAGCACGAGTTTTGCCGCCGTAACCATTTCTTCGTTTTTCGCAACGAACATGCCCAATCCACTACTTTAGGTTCAAAACTAATGTTTGGGGTGGTTTCTCGCAATTTTGTTGCCGCACGTCACCCATTCCGAAAACTGGTGTCGGGGTGCATACAAAGCACAAGTTTTTGCCACCGTAACCATTTCTTCGTTTTTCGCAACGAACATGTCCAATCCACAACTTTAGGTCGAAAACTCATGTTTGGAATGGTTTCGCGCAATTTCGTTGCCGCACGTCACCCATTCCAAAAACGGGTGTTGGGGTGCATACAAAGCACGAGTTTTTGCCACCGGAACCATTTCTTAGTTATTCGCTACAAACATGCCCAATCCACTATTTTAGGTCCAAAACTCATGTTTGGGGTGGTTTCGCGCAATTTCGTTGCCGCATGTCACCCATTCCGAAAACTGGTGTCGGGGTGCACACAAAGCACGAGTTTTGGCCACCGGAACCATTTCTTCGTTTTTCGCAACGAACATGCCCAATACACTACTTTACGTCCAAAACTCATGTTTGGGTAGTTTCGCGCAATTTCGTTGCCGCACGTCACCCATTCCGAAAACGGGTGTCGGGTGCATACAAAGCACGAGTTTTTGCCACAGGAACCATTTCTTCGTTTTTCGCAAGGAACATGCCCAATCCAGTACTTTAGGTCCAAAACTCATGTTTGGGATGGTTTCACTCAATTTCGTTAACGCACGTCACCCATTCCAAAATCTGGTGTCGGGGTGGATACAAAGCACGAGTTTTGGCCACCGGAACCATTTCTTTGTTTTTCACAATGAACATGCTCAATCCACAACTTTAGGTCCAAAACTTATGTTTGGGTTGGTTTCGCGCAATTTCGTTGCCGCACGTCACCCTTTCCCAAAACGGGTGTCGATGTGCATACAAAGCACGAGTTTTTGCCGCCGTAAGCATTTCTTCGTTTTTCGCAACGAACATGCCCAATCCACTACTTTAGGTCCAAAACTCATGTTTGGTGTGGTTTCGCGGAATTTCGTTGCAGCATGTCACACATTCCGAAAACGGGTGTTGGGGTGCATACAAAGCACGAGTTTTGGCCACAGAAACCATTTCTTCGTTTTTCGCAACGAACATGTCCAATCCACAACTTTAGGTCCAAAACTCATGTTTGGGGTGGTTTCACGCAATTTCGTTGCCGCACGTCACACATTCCGAAAACGGGTGTCGGGGTGCATACAAAGCACGAGTTTTGGCCACCGGAACCATTTCTCGTTTTTCGCAACGAACATGCCCAATCCACTACTATAGGTCCAAAACTCATGTTTGGGTGGTTTCGCGCAATTTCGTTGCCGCATGTCACACATTCCGAAAACGGGTGTCGGGGTGCATACAAAGCACGAGTTTTGGCCATCGGAACCATTTCTTTGTTTTTCGCAACAAACATGCCCAATCCACTACTTTAGGTCCAAAACTCATGTTTGGGGTGGTTTCGCGCAATTTCGTTGCCGCACGTCACCCATTCCGAAAACTGGTGTCGGGGTGCATACAAAGCACAAGTTTTTGCCACTGGAACAATTTCTTCGTTTTTCGCAACGAACATGCCAAATCCAGTATATTAGGTCTAAAACTTATATTTGGGGTGGTTTCACGCAATTTCGTTGCCGCACGTCACACATTTCGAAAACGGGTGTCGGGGTGCATACAAAGCACGAGTTTTGGCCACCGGAACCATTTCTTCGTTTTTCGCAACAAACATGCCCAATCCACTACTTTAGGTCCAAAACTCATGTTTGGGGTGGTTTCGCGCAATTTCGTTGCCGCACGTCACACATTCCGAAAACGGGTGTCGGGGTGCATACAAAGCACGAGTTTTGGCCATCGGAACCATTTCTTTGTTTTTCGCAACAAACATGCCCAATCCACTACTTTAGGTCCAAATCTCATGTTTGGGGTGGTTTCGCGCAATTTCGTTGCCGCACGTCACCCATTCCGAAAACGGGTGTCGGGGTGCATACAAAGCACAAGTTTTTGCCACTGGAACCATTTCTTCGTTTTTCGCAACGAACATGCCAAATCCAGTATATTAGGTCCAAAACTTATATTTGGGGTGGTTTCGCGCAATTTCGTTGCCGCACGTCACACATTCTGAAAACGGGTGTCGGGGTGCATACAAAGCACGAGTTTTGGCCACCGGAACCATTTCTTCGTTTTTCGCAACGAACATGCCCAATCCACTACTTTAGGTCCAAAACTCATGTTTGGGTGGTTTCGCGCAATTTCGTTGCCGCACGTCACACATTCCGAAAACGGGTGTCGGGGTGCATACAAAGCACGAGTTTTGGCCATCGGAACCATTTCTTTGTTTTTCGCAACAAACATGCCCAATCCACTACTTTAGGTCCAAATCTCATGTTTGGGGTGGTTTCGCGCAATTTCGTTGCAGCACGTCACCCATTCCGAAAACGGGTGTCGGGGTGCATACAAAGCACGAGTTTTTGCCACCGGAACCGTTTCTTTGTTTTTCGCAACGAACATGTCAAATCCACTACATTAGGTCCAAAACTCATGTTTGGGGTGGTTTCGCGCAATTTCGTTGCAGCACCTCACCCTTTCCGAAAACGGGTGTCGATGTGCATACAAAGCACGAGTTTTGCCGCCGTAACCATTTCTTCGTTTTTCGCAACGAACATGCCCAATCCACTACTTTAGGTTCAAAACTAATGTTTGGGGTGGTTTCTCGCAATTTTGTTGCCGCACGTCACCCATTCCGAAAACTGGTGTCGGGGTGCATACAAAGCACAAGTTTTTGCCACCGTAACCATTTCTTCGTTTTTCGCAACGAACATGTCCAATCCACAACTTTAGGTTGAAAACTCATGTTTGGAATGGTTTCGCGCAATTTCGTTGCCGCACGTCACCCATTCCAAAAACGGGTGTTGGGGTGCATACAAAGCACGAGTTTTTGCCACCGGAACCATTTCTTAGTTATTCGCAACAAACATGCCCAATCCACTATTTTAGGTCCAAAACTCATGTTTGGGGTGGTTTCGCGCAATTTCGTTGCCGCACGTCACCCATTCCGAAAACTGGTGTCGGGGTGCACACAAAGCACGAGTTTTGGCCACCGGAACCATTTCTTCGTTTTTCGCAACGAACATGCCCAATCCACTACTTTACGTCCAAAACACATGTTTGGGTAGTTTCGCGCAATTTCGTTGCCGCACGTCACCCATTCCGAAAACGGGTGTCGGGTGCATACAAAGCACGAGTTTTTGCCACAGGAACCATTTCTTCGTTTTTCGCAAGGAACATGCCCAATCCAGTACTTTAGGTCCAAACTCATGTTTGGGATGGTTTCACTCAATTTCGTTAACGCACGTCACCCATTCCGAAATCTGGTGTCGGGGTGCATACAAAGCACGAGTTTTGGCCACCGGAACCATTTCTTTGTTTTTCACAATGAACATGCTCAATCCACAACTTTAGGTCCAAAACTTATGTTTGGGTTGGTTTCGCGCAATTTCGTTGCCGCACGTCACCCTTTCCCAAAACGGGTGTCGATGTGCATACAAAGCACGAGTTTTTGCCGCCGTAAGCATTTCTTCGTTTTTCGCAACGAACATGCCCAATCCACTACTTTAGGTCCAAAACTCATGTTTGGTGTGGTTTCGCGCAATTTCGTTGCAGCATGTCACACATGCCGAAAACGGGTGTTGGGGTGCATACAAAGCACGAGTTTTGGCCACAGAAACCATTTCTTCGTTTTTCGCAACGAACATGTCCAATCCACAACTTTAGGTCCAAAACTCATGTTTGGGGTGGTTTCACGCAATTTCGTTGCCGCACGTCACACATTCCGAAAACGGGTGTCGGGGTGCATACAAAGCACGAGTTTTGGCCACCGGAACCATTTCTCGTTTTTCGCAACGAACATGCCCAATCCACTACTATAGGTCCAAAACTCATGTTTGGGTGGTTTCACGCAATTTCGTTGCCGCATGTCACACATTCCGAAAACGGGTGTCGGGGAGCATACAAAGCACGAGTTTTGGCCATCGGAACCATTTCTTTGTTTTTCGCAACAAACATGCCCAATCCACTACTTTAGGTCCAAAACTCATGTTTGGGGTGGTTTCGCGCAATTTCGTTGCCGCACGTCACCCATTCCGAAAACTGGTGTCGGGGTGCATACAAAGCACAAGTTTTTGCCACTGGAACAATTTCTTCGTTTTTCGCAACGAACATGCCAAATCCAGTATATTAGGTCCAAAACTTATATTTGGGGTGGTTTCGCGCAATTTCGTTGCCGCACGTCACACATTTCGAAAACGGGTGTCGGGGTGCATACAAAGCACGAGTTTTGGCCACCGGAACCATTTCTTCGTTTTTCGCAACAAACATGCCCAATCCACTACTTTAGGTCCAAAACTCATGTTTGGGGTGGTTTCGCGCAATTTCGTTGCCGCACGTCACACATTCCGAAAACGGGTGTCGGGGTGCATACAAAGCACGAGTTTTGGCCATCGGAACCATTTCTTTGTTTTTCGCAACAAACATGCCCAATCCACTACTTTAGGTCCAAATCTCATGTTTGGGGTGGTTTCGCGCAATTTCGTTGCCGCACGTCACCCATTCCGAAAACGGGTGTCGGGGTGCATACAAAGCACAAGTTTTTGCCACTGGAACCATTTCTTCGTTTTTCGCAACGAACATGCCAAATCCAGTATATTAGGTCCAAAACTTATATTTGGGGTGGTTTCGCGCAATTTCGTTGCCGCACGTCACACATTCTGAAAACGGGTGTCGGGGTGCATACAAAGCACGAGTTTTGGCCACCGGAACCATTTCTTCGTTTTTTCGCAACGAACATGCCCAATCCACTACTTTAGGTCCAAAACTCATGTTTTGGTGGTTTCGCGCAATTTCGTTGCCGCACGTCACACATTCCGAAAACGGGTGTCGGGGTGCATACAAAGCACGAGTTTTGGCCATCGGAACCATTTCTTTGTTTTTCGCAACAAACATGCCCAATCCACTACTTTAGGTCCAAATCTCATGTTTGGGGTGGTTTCGCGCAATTTCGTTGCAGCACGTCACCCATTCCGAAAACGGGTAAGAAGGGGATGACGGACTTTCGTGCAGTGTGTCTAAGTCGAGCCATCTACAAAAGACATCGCAAGCAAAAGGGTGAGAACAGAATGAATATGACCAGCAAGTAATGAACCATAAATAAATGAAGGATCAGAATAATAATGAATCATAAATAAATGAAGGATCAGAATAAAACAAAATTTTCAGCAAGGTATAATATATAGTAGAACATAGATTTGGTCAGTAGGACCAACTTTTGAAGGGGTACCAAAGTCAAGGCAGGGACAGAGGTCTATAGTCCTTAGAACGACCATTCTACTCTAGGTTAGCGGTCCTACAGTCAGCACGGCTTTGATACCACTTATGTCACACCCGGTTTTTAGAAGGCAAACCGAATGCGAACCATGTACGTGCCAGGATCAGTTATTCACGTACACAGCAGTTACATAACATGGACATCATCACACAGTGCTCAAATAGCATTAAAAGGGAAATAATAGTCGATTACATCATACGTCTGAGACGTCCATATAGTTCTTACAATAAATCAAAGTGCGGAAAAGAAACGTAGATAACGCGGCCTTCACAGGTAGCCGACTGGGGGTTGCCGCTAACCCACGCCTAGAACTCGTCGTAGTCTTGGAACTCCTGGAAGTCTCCTTCCACAGCTTCATCTTCTCCTGAGCAGTGGTTGCAATGCTGACAACCTGGGGGGGGGTTTGGTGTGTAGAGCAAGGGTGAGTACACATCAACATACTCAGCAAGTATCCTGTTTGGCTGTAGTGGACTAGCTTTATGTGGGGATAAGTCAAGCAGTTGCTTTTAGTTGGTCAGGTTATTACTTACTAGTAGGAAGCCAGGTTTTAACATTAACCCAAGTTATTAGCCCAATGTCTCCTTTCCAAACGGAAAGAATACCACTTACCAATACCATAATCATAATCAGAACCATCAATCTCATTGTCACCTGTACCAAAGTATCTCTGATCAAATATCACTAATCTCTGGAGCTCCCTTGGCCGCTCATAACCGTGAGCACGGCTGATATATCAGTTTCATAACACTCTGCAGAGGTTGCGCACTTTACCCACAAGCCGTGATTCCCTCTCTAGCCCGGGCTTGCAAGACCCTTATTCACTCCCAAGGTGAATGGCTAGGGATTCACTACGAAGCCTTTACAAAGATTCCCCGAGGCTGTAGCCGCCCGTTAGGTTTCCTAAATGTACCGCACTCCTCCCCAAGGGACAAATCAACCTTGGCAGAGCGAGCCGCATACACCGAGCCCCATTGACGGCACAACGGCTAAGCGAACTACACCCCGGTTCCTCTAATTATTCAGCTAAGGGCGTCCCATTCCACCCTCATGGTTGCACTGTTTTCCCGGGCGGTCATCCATTGAACAGGTCCTTACGGAGAGGCACTCGAGAAACCGCTCGAGTCCCCTTAAATGCCACAAGTATGATCATAAATAAGAAGGGAAAACAGCGTATCATAGATAATCACATCATGTTCATTGATTAGAGTTGAGCAATAGCATCAAACTAAGCAGTAATAATCCGACCCAAGTAGGTAAACAAGGACATGGATAACAAAAGCTAGTCAATCCTTAGGTATAAATGTGTAATGCGGGAGGTGAATTAAAGAATGAATAGGACAGAGATAGGTCAAAGGACACTTGCCTCCACCAACCGACTGCTGCTCAGGGGCTTCTCCTGCGAATTCCTCGGGCTCTTCGACCGGATCGTTCTCTATGCGAGCGCAAACATACATACATCCATCCACATGTTTAATACAAAAGAACAGTACACCATACAAGGGAACAAATAAAGTGAATATGCATCAAGTATGACATTCGACATCGCATTTGTTACGGTTAGAAAGAAATGGGAAAGGGTCTCGCAGGGGTTTAAAGTTTATGCACTAATGATTAGTTACAATTGATTCTTAACAAAGGAATTCTGTTATATATATACTAATGGAAACCTAATCATTTTTAGTTGATCAACATTGCACGGGTTAAACAATTAACTACGTGAATCAATAGCATAACGGAATTTTAAATTAAACTTCCTATTTTCCATAGCATGAACAATGATCAGTCTACCTAAAATAAAGTAATTATGATCACAGAAAGTAAATAAAATAAAATAAAAAAATAAAAAAAACAGGGGGGGGCGGTTGAACCGGCCCTGGGCGGGGCGGCCGAGCTGGGGCGGTCGGGCGGCTGAGCTGGGGCCGGGGCCGGCCGAGCTGGCGGCCAGGGCCAGCCGAGCTGGCGGCCAGGGGCGGCTGGGCGAGGGGGGCGCGGCCGGGGGGCGGCAGCGGCCGGCTGGGGCTGGCCAGCGGCCAGGCGGGCGCGGCTGGGGGGCGGCCGGGGCGGGCCAGCGGCCGGCCGGGCGGCCAGGGGGCGCGCCGGGGCGGGCCAGCGGCCGGCAGCGGCCAGCGGCTGGGGCGCCAGGGCGGGGAAGAAGAGGGGGGGGGAGGGGAGAGGGAGAGAGGAGGGAGAGAGGGGGGAGGGGCTCACCGGCGAGGGGGGGGTGGCCGACGGCGAGGGCGGCCAAGGGCGGCGGCGGCCTAGGGCGGCGCGGCCTAGGGCAGGGGCGGGTAGGGGTAGGGCGGCGACTTAGGTGGGGAGGGAGAGAAAATGAGAGGGAGAGGGAGAGGATTGGGGGAAAAAGAGGAGGTGGGGGGGGGGCGGCTGGGCCTCTTTGGGCCCAAGAGGGGGGCGCGCAGGGGCGGCTGGGCCGGCCGGGGTCGGCCCAGGGCGCGGGAGAGAGAGAGAGAAAGAGGAGAGAGAAAGAGAGAGAAAAGATTATTTCCCTGTTTTCGAAATCCGATCTTTTAGATGAATGCGTTGGCACTTTCAAACAATCAAAAAATGCAAGGTTCGGCATGGTGCATCAAACAACACAAAGTATCTTTAGAGTTTTCTCTTACACGGGAAATCCAAACCGAATCCCGCTAAAACTTTGGAAAAGGTCAAGGTTTAGCGAGGGGAAAAAGAAAAAGAAAAGGTAACGCCCGAATTTTGGCGAGTAAAGAAAAGAAAAAAATTCAACTGCAAAATTCGGGGTGTTACAAACCTATCCCCCTTAAAAGAATCTCGCCCTCGAGATTCAGGGCTGGCTAGCAAAGAGCTCTGGGTACTTGGCCATCAAATCATCTTCACGCTCCCAGGTTGCTTCTTCCTCAGAGTGGTGATTCCACCTGACTTTGCACATTCTGATGGTCTTCCTTCGAGTGACTCTATCTGCAACCTCAAGAATCTGAGCTGGCTTCTCAACATAGGTCAAGTCCTCCTGGACTTCCAGACCTTCCACTGGCAACTGCTCTTCTGGCACACGCAAGCACTTCTTCAACTGAGACACATGAAAGACATCATGCACAGCTGACAAATTCTCTGGCAGACTGAGCTGATAGGCCACTTCTCCACGCTTTGAGAGGATTTGATACGGACCAATGTAGCGGGGTGCTAGCTTGCCTTTGATTCCGAACCTTCTGACTCCTCTGATCGGTGACACTTTCAGATAGACAAAGTCTCCGACTTCAAAACTCAGCTCTCTTCTTCTTGTGTCTGCATTGCTTCGCTGCCTCGATTGCGCTATCTTCAGATTCTCTCGAACCATCTTGATGTTCTCTTCGGCTTCAAGCAAAATATCTGGCCCAAACACTTGCTTCTCTCCAGGCTGATCCCATTGCAACGGAGTTCTACAACTCCTTCCATAGAGCGCTTGAAATGGTGACATCTTCAAACTGGCCTGGTAACTGTTGTTATAGGAAAACTCCGCATAAGGCAATCGCTTGTCCCATCCGGACTGATCTTGCAGCGCACAGGCTCTCAACATGTCTTCAAGAATTTGGTTGGTCCTTTCGGTCTGGCCATCTGTCTGCGGATGATAAGCTGAACTGAAATTCAGATGTGTGCCCAAGGCTTCATGCAACTGCTGCCAGAAATGAGAGGTGAACTGCGTTCCTCTGTCTGACACTATCTTCTTTGGCACACCATGAAGACAAACGATCCGAGACATATACAACTCTGCCAATACTGCACTGCTGTAGGTGGTCTTGACAGGTATGAAGTGGGCTGACTTGGTTAAGCGGTCCACTACTACCCAAATAGAATCGTAGCCGGCTCGAGTGCGAGGCAATCCGACTATGAAATCCATACCAATTTCATCCCATTTCCACTGAGGAATCTGCAACGGTTGCAACAATCCAGCAGGTCTCTGGTGCTCTACCTTAATTCGCCGACAACTATCGCACATAGCCACATGCTCTGCGATTTCCCTCTTCATTCCATACCACCAGAATTTCTTCTTCAGATCCTGATACATCTTCTCACTGCCAGGGTGAATCGAATAAGCTGTCTCATGAGCTTCCTTGAGAATCAACTCCCGAATGGACTGGACATTGGGAACACACAAGCGGTCTTTGAACCATACCACGCCTTCTGCATCTTCTCGAAAATCTTTGCCTCTGCCATCTAGAATCAGTCGCCGAATCTCATTGACCTTCTCATCATTCTTCTGCGCTTCTTTGATTTCGCGCTCCAAGGTAGGTTCCAATTCAACTGTGACTCCTCGCGAATTGTTTAGAAATCCGAGACTCAACCTGTCAAACTCTTTGGCTAACTCATAAGGCATCGGACGAGCGACCATCAGATTGACTTGACTCTTTCTGCTCAAAGCATCTGCCACTACGTTTGCTTTGCCTGGATGGTAATGAATCTCCAACTCATAGTCTTTGATCAACTCTAACCATCTTCGCTGTCTCATATTCAATTCTGACTGAGTGAATATGTACTTCAGACTCTTGTGATCTGTGTAAACATCGCATTTCTGTCCATACAGATAGTGCCTCCATGTCTTCAGTGCGTGAACCACTGCTGCCAACTCTAGATCATGGATTGGGTAGTTCTTCTCATGAACCTTCAGCTGTCGGGACGAGTAAGCCACAACTCTTCCCTCTTGCATTAACACGCATCCCAAACCTGTGTAACAAGCATCACAGTACACAGAGAAGGGCTTGTGCACATCAGGCAAGACTAGGACAGGCGCTGTTGTCAACTTCTCTTTCAGCGCTTCAAAGGCCTCTTGGCATTTCTGGGTCCACTTGAACTCAACCTTGTTGCCTAGCAACGCTGTCATTGGTTTCGCAATCTTCGAAAACCCTTCAATGAATCGCCGATAATATCCGGCCATTCCAATGAAGCTCTTGATTCCTCGAGCATCTGTTGGCGCTTTCCAGTTCAGAATGTCTGCCACTTTCTTCGGATCCACAGCCAATCCTTCTTTGTTGATTATGTGACCCAAGAACAGGACTTCACTGATCCAGAACTCACACTTGCTCAACTTTGCATACAACTGGTGCTCTCGCAATCTCTGCAATACCATCCTCAAATGATCTGCATGCTCTTCTTCACTTTGAGAATAAACCAGAATGTCATCAATGAATACCACCACAAACTTATCGAGATAATCCATGAATACACTGTTCATCAAGTTCATAAAGAACGCTGGTGCATTGGTCAAACCAAA
The DNA here is from genome assembly GCA_029449295.1 of Zea luxurians. Classification (NCBI taxonomy): domain Eukaryota; kingdom Viridiplantae; phylum Streptophyta; class Magnoliopsida; order Poales; family Poaceae; genus Zea; species Zea luxurians. The sequence goes on from JAOPSE010001112.1 coordinate 80,169, forward strand.
AGACATCACTGTGAACTCATACAAACCATACTTGGTAATGAATGCCGTCTTCGGAATGTCCGAAGGTCGGATCCTGAGCTGATGATAACCTGACCTCAGATCAATCTTGGAGAACACACTGGCTCCTCTCAACTGGTCGAACAGATCTTCTATTCTGGGCAAGGGATACTTGTTCTTGATCGTGACTTCATTCAAAGCTCGATAATCGATACACATCCTCTTTGTGCACATCTTTCTTCTCCACAAACAGGACAGGGGCGGCCCAAGGCGAGGTGCTTGGCCGGATGTAACCTTTCTCTGACAGCTCATCAATCTGCTTCTTAAGCTCAACCAACTCTGGTCCAGATATTCTGTAAGCTCTCTTAAAGATAGGGGCGGTTCCAGGAAGAAGCTCTATGGCAAACTCAACTTTCCGCTCTGGTGGCATACCCGGTAAATCCTTTGGAAACACATCTGAGAACTCGGACACCACCTTGATACTCTCAATTGGGTCTGCTTCACTGTTATCGACAGCCATCTGATAACAACTTCCTCTCTTCGGCTCAGGCGGGACTAACTCGGTCACCACTTCCTCTCCTAGTGGGGACACCAACTTGATTGTCCTTTTATCACAACTGATAACTGCCTGATACTTATCTAGCCAATTCATCCCTAGGATGACATCTATTCCCTGAGTACCCATTACTATAAGGTTAGCGGGAAACGCTATCCCCCTTATTTCCACACTTACATTCAAACATATGCTATCAGCTCGAATTCTACCACCGGCTGAGTCAATTTGAATGGGGGTTGACATGGCAGTAATTGGAAGATTATGTGCTTCTACCCATGATGCAGTAATAAAAGAATGCGTTGCTCCAGTATCAAATAACACTTCTGCAATATGGGAATCGACTGGGAACATACCTACTGTCATGCCGGGGGTCTCCTGAACTGCTTCAGCCTCCAAGTGGTTCAGTCTTCCATGATTATAACGCTGCTGAGGGCGGTTGCCTGCTCCAGGCTGAGACGCATTCTGCTTTGCTGGGGCATTGGGGCCTGACTGCTGCTGGGCTGCTTTCTTCGGACATTGCATCACCCAGTGGCCTTGCTCTCCATAGTGGAAACATGCTCTGTTTCCAACCTGAGCTGGTGCTGCCTGATTGCTCTGCTGAGTTGCGGGGGCAGGAAGACGGGGTGTCTGCTGATTCTGCCTCTGAAACTGACCTCCTGATTGATTGCTCTGACGGTTCTGGTACTGATGCTGAGGATACTGCCTTTGGAACTGCTGATACTGCTGACGCTGCTGATGCTGCTGAGGTGGACGCTGGTTCTGCCTGAACTGCTGAGGTTGATTGCCTGAAAAACGAGGACGGCTGCTGCTTCCAGGCTGGGGTCCACTGATCTTACGCTTACGATCCTCCATCTCCTTACGCTTCCTTTCTGTCATGATTGCTCTGTCAATCAGGTGCTGGAATGTCGGGAAGGTATGATTCATCAGTTGGTACTGCAGAGGGTCAACCAAGCCTCTCAAGAAACGGTATTGTCGCTTGGCGTCGGTGTTGACATCTTCAGGAGCATAGCGAGACAACTGCAGAAACCTGTCTCGATACTCGCTGACAGATGATGACCCTTGCTTAAGGGCCAGGAACTCCTCCTTCTTCACTGTCATCAGACCTGCAGGCACATGGTACTGACGAAAGCTACCTCTGAACTCTTCCCAAGTGATGGCATCGGGGTTGGCATGGGTGGCGAGGTAAGACTCCCACCATGATTGGGCTGCTCCTCTCAACAGACGGGGACCATACAAGACTTTCTCCCTGTCATCACACTGAGCGGTATGCAACTCCCGCTCCACAGTGCGCAGCCAATCTTCAGCATCCATGGGGTCAGAAGAGTGAGCGAACGTTGGGGGATGACCTCTCATGAATTCAGCACGCTTGTCTCTGGGCATCTGAGGCATCTGAGGCTGGGGTGGTGCTTGCTGTTGCTGCTGCTGCTGCTGCTGCTGAATGGCGGCCAGAGTCTGACCGATGGCCTAAACTGCCTGAGTCTGCATCAGAAACATCTGCTCGATCGACATCGGGGGCGGGGGCGGCAGGTGCTGCTGCTGGGGCACCTCATCCTGCGGGGCGGCTTGCTCCTGCTGAGCACGCCTTCCTCCTCTGCGCCTGTTCTCTGACATCTGCAGAACGCAACCACACATCAGAACTGATCTGGCAAATCTTGCAGCATAAGAAAAGAGTATAGAATTCTCCAACAGCACTGAACAGATGAGCATCTTCACTGATCTCCAACACAGACCACACAGCTTCTCAGATAAAGAGGAAAGTAGAATAAAGGGTTTCCCAACTATATAACTAACTCCATTAACATAATAGGTAAACCAAAATGCAGGGGATACCCACACTCTGGTGACAGTCATTACAAAGATCCAAACCAAACATAGTTCATCATGACAAACATAAATGCACAGGATATAACAAACTACCCTGTCTAACTAAGACTAACTAAGACCGAGACTAACGCTAAGACTGAAGCTTCTATGTATATATATTTCGTATTAATTACAAGATCCAACTCTAACGATCTATGGTTCTAGATTTATCTTGGTCTTGCAGTCGGGATTGCCATAGGACTGGAGTCCACGCCGAGGTGAGCGGTACGGGTGCTGAGTCCCGACGGGAGCGGGGGAACCATCATCCAAGTGACGACGCTCCGCGCGCTCAGCCCGCAGCAGGGCGATCTCAGCACGAGCCCTACTCAGCTCGTCTAGTGCATGGTCCAGCTCCGTGTTTAGCACGGCGGCTAGGTTGACTGTGCTGCTCAACCTAGGATTGTCCTCACCAGCAGGTGAAACAATCACGCCTCCTGTGCTGCCAGATGGACGGCGGGGGTAATACTTCAGATCGAGACCGTCAGCTACCCCACCGAGAACCGAGCAGTAGTGCGAAAGCGCACGCCGTGCAGCATCCTGCATGGCTGCCTCAGCTGAGTCCCGCTCAGAGATAGAATAGTGCTCTGAGCAAGCCTCCGCGCCCTGGAGACTGTTCTCCGGACGGCGCACCAAACAGGTCGCCTCCCAGCGGTCCGGGTAGACCCCGCGACTATGCTGGTAGACCACACAGCGATACTCGATGGACCAAGTACGCCGGTCAAGTGCCCGACGTAGCAGGGTGTCGAGCGCGTCGTGGAAGTGACACCCGCGAGCAGCGTCGCGAGTGATGGGTCGAGCAACCCATCCTTCCGGCTCATGGTTAGAGAGGTCGAGGTCGGTGTCGTGGCTCGAGCTGTCGTCGCCACCTCCGTCGTCTGGGTCTCCTCCAACAGCTACTCCAGAAGCTGGGACGCCCAGTGGTGGTGCAGGGGGCGCCTCCAGGGGAAGCACAGGAGAGCAGCTCCTCACAGACTCTATCTCCTGCTGGAGCGAGAAGGAAGAGCCCTGCTGCTCCTGTCGTCGACGTTCCTGCTCCTCATGCAGGCGGTGGTGCAGTCTCTCCAAGTGGCTGGACTGTCCGGCCACGGGACGGTGAAGCGGACGCTCAGCAAGGCGGGAGGGTAAGAAGGGGATGACGGACTTTCGTGCAGTGTGTCTAAGTCGAGCCATCTACAAAAGACATCGCAAGCAAAAGGGTGAGAACAGAATGAATATGACCAGCAAGTAATGAACCATAAATAAATGAAGGATCAGAATAATAATGAATCATAAATAAATGAAGGATCAGAATAAAACAAAATTTTCAGCAAGGTATAATATATAGTAGAACATAGATTTGGTCAGTAGGACCAACTTTTGAAGGGGTACCAAAGTCAAGGCAGGGACAGAGGTCTATAGTCCTTAGAACGACCATTCTACTCTAGGTTAGCGGTCCTACAGTCAGCACGGCTTTGATACCACTTATGTCACACCCGGTTTTTAGAAGGCAAACCGAATGCGAACCATGTACGTGCCAGGATCAGTTATTCACGTACACAGCAGTTACATAACATGGACATCATCACACAGTGCTCAAATAGCATTAAAAGGGAAATAATAGTCGATTACATCATACGTCTGAGACGTCCATATAGTTCTTACAATAAATCAAAGTGCGGAAAAGAAACGTAGATAACGCGGCCTTCACAGGCAGCCGACTGGGGGTTGCCGCTAACCCACGCCTAGAACTCGTCGTAGTCTTGGAACTCCTGGAAGTCTCCTTCCACAGCTTCATCTTCTCCTGAGCAGTGGTTGCAATGCTGACAACCTGGGGGGGGTTTGGTGTGTAGAGCAAGGGTGAGTACACATCAACATACTCAGCAAGTATCCTGTTTGGCTGTAGTGGACTAGCTTTATGTGGGGATAAGTCAAGCAGTTGCTTTTAGTTGGTCAGGTTATTACTTACTAGTAGGAAGCCAGGTTTTAACATTAACCCAAGTTATTAGCCCAATGTATCCTTTCCAAACGGAAAGAATACCACTTACCAATACCATAATCATAATCAGAACCATCAATCTCATTGTCACCTGTACCAAAGTATCTCTTATCAAATATCACTAATCTCTGGAGCTCCCTTGGCCGCTCATAACCGTGAGCACGGCTGATATATCAGTTTCATAACACTCTGTAGAGGTTGCGCACTTTACCCACAAGCCGTGATTCCCTCTCTAGCCCGGGCTTGCAAGACCCTTATTCACTCCCAAGGTGAATGGCTAGGGATTCACTACGAAGCCTTTACAAAGATTCCCCGAGGCTGTAGCCGCCCGTTAGGTTTCCTAAATGTACCGCACTCCTCCCCAAGGGACAAATCAACCTTGGCAGAGCGAGCCGCATACACCGAGCCCCATTGACGGCACAACGGCTAAGCGAACTACACCCCGGTTCCTCTAATTATTCAGCTAAGGGCGTCCCATTCCACCCTCATGGTTGCACTGTTTTCCCGGGCGGTCATCCATTGAACAGGTCCTTACGGAGAGGCACTCGAGAAACCGCTCGAGTCCCCTTAAATGCCACAAGTATGATCAAGGGAAAACAGCGTATCATAGATAATCACATCATGTTCATTGATTAGAGTTGAGCAATAGCATCAAACTAAGCAGTAATAATCCGACCCAAGTAGGTAAACAAGGACATGGATAACAAAAGCTAGTCAATCCTTAGGTATAAATGTGTAATGCGGGAGGTGAATTAAAGAATGAATAGGACAGAGATAGGTCAAAGGACACTTGCCTCCACCAACCGACTGCTGCTCAGGGGCTTCTCCTGTGAATTCCTCGGGCTCTTCGACCGGATCGTTCTCTATGCGAGCGCAAACATACATACATCCATCCACATGTTTAATACAAAAGAACAGTACACCATACAAGGGAACAAATAAAGTGAATATGCATCAAGTATGACATTCGACATCGCATTTGTTACGGTTAGAAAGAAATGGGAAAGGGTCTCGCAGGGGTTTAAAGTTTATGCACTAATGATTAGTTACAATTGATTCTTAACAAAAGAATTCTGTTATATATATACTAATGGAAACCTAATCATTTTTAGTTGATCAACATTGCACGGGTTAAACAATTAACTACGTGAATCAATAGCATAACGGAATTTTAAATTAAACTTCCTATTTTCCATAGCATGAACAATGATCAGTCTACCTAAAATAAAGTAATTATGATCACAGAAAGTAAATAAAATAAAATAAAAAAAAATAAAAAAACAGGGGGGGCGGTTGAACCGGCCCTAGGGGCGGTTGAACCGGCCCTGGGCGGGGCGGCCGAGCTGGGGCGGTCGGGCGGCTGAGCTGGGGCTGGGGCCGGTCGAGCTGGCGGCCGAGGCCGGCCGAGCTGGCGGCCAGGGCCAGCCGAGCTGGCGGCCAGGGGCGGCTGGGCGAGGGGGGCGCGGCCGGGGGGCGGCAGCGGCCGGCTGGGGCTGGCCAGCGGCCAGGCGGGCGCGGCTGGGGGGCGGCCGGGGCGGGCCAGCGGCCGGCCGGGCGGCCAGGGGGCGCGCCGGGGCGGGCCAGCGGCCGGCAGCGGCCAGCGGCTGGGGCGCCAGGGCGGGGAAGAAGAGGGGGGGGAGGGGAGAGGGAGAGAGGAGGGAGAGAGGGGGGAGGGGCTCACCGGCGAGGGGGGGGGGGGGGTGGCCGACGGCGAGGGCGGCCAAGGGCGGCGGCGGCCTAGGGCGGCGCGGCCTAGGGCAGGGGCGGGTAGGGGTAGGGCGGCGGCTTAGGTGGGGAGGGAGAGAAAGTGAGAGGGAGAGGGAGAGGATTGGGGGAAAAAGAGGAGGTGGGGGGGGGGCGGCTGGGCCTCTTTGGGCCCAAGAGGGGGGCGCGCAGGGGCGGCTGGGCCGGCCGGGGTCGGCCCACGGCGCGGGAGAGAGAGAGAGAAAGAGGAGAGAGAAAGAGAGAGAAAGAGAGAGAAAAGATTATTTCCCTGTTTTCGAAATCCGATCTTTTAGATGAATGCGTTGGCACTTTCAAACAATCAAAAAATGCAAGGTTCGGCATGGTGCATCAAACAACACAAAGTATCTTTAGAGTTTTCTCTTACACGGGAAATCCAAACCGAATCCCGCTAAAACTTTGGAAAAGGTCAAGGTTTAGCGAGGGGAAAAAGAAAAAGAAAAGGTAACGCCCGAATTTTGGCGAGTAAAGAAAAGAAAAAAATTCAACTGCAAAATTCGGGGCGTTACACACGTCACCCATTCCGAAAACTGGTGTCGGGGTGCACACAAAGCACGACTTTTGGCCACCGGAACCATTTCTTCGTTTTTCGCAATGAACATGCCCAATCCACTACTTTACGTCCAAAACTCATGTTTGGGTAGTTTCGCGCAATTTCGTTGCCGCACGTCACCCATTCCGAAAACGGGTGTCGGGTGCATACAAAGCACGAGTTTTTGCCACAGGAACCATTTCTTCGTTTTTCGCAAGGAACATGCCCAATCCACTACTTTAGGTCCAAAACTCATGTTTGGGATGGTTTCACGCAATTTCATTAACGCACGTCACCCATTCCGAAATCTGGTGTCGGGGTGCATACAAAGCACGAGTTTTGGCCACCGGAACCATTTCTTTGTTTTTCACAATGAACATGCTCAATCCACAACTTTAGGTCCAAAACTTATGTTTGGGTTGGTTTCGCGCAATTTCGTTGCCGCACGTCACCCTTTCCCAAAACGGGTGTCGATGTGCATACAAAGCACGAGTTTTTGCCGCCGTAAGCATTTCTTCGTTTTTCGCAACGAACATGCCCAATCCACTACTTTAGGTCCAAAACTCATGTTTGGTGTGGTTTCGCGCAATTTCGTTGCAGCATGTCACACATTCCGAAAACGGGTGTTGGGGTGCATACAAAGCACGAGTTTTGGCCACAGAAACCATTTCTTCGTTTTTCGCAACGAACATGTCCAATCCACAACTTTAGGTCCAAAACTCATGTTTGGGGTGGTTTCACGCAATTTCGTTGCCGCACGTCACACATTCCGAAAACGGGTGTCGGGGTGCATACAAAGCACGAGTTTTGGCCACCGGAACCATTTCTCATTTTTCGCAACGAACATGCCCAATCCACTACTATAGGTCCAAAACTCATGTTTGTGTGGTTTCGCGCAATTTCGTTGCCGCATGTCAAACATTCCGAAAACGGGTGTCGGGGTGCATACAAAGCACGAGTTTTGGCCATCGGAACCATTTCTTTGTTTTTCGCAACAATCATGCCCAATCCACTACTTTAGGTCCAAAACTCATGTTTGGGGTGGTTTCGCGCAATTTCGTTGCCGCACGTCACCCATTCCGAAAACTGGTGTCGGGGTGCATACAAAGCACAAGTTTTTGCCACTGGAACCATTTCTTCGTTTTTCGCAACAAACATGCCAAATCCAGTATATTAGGTCCAAAACTTATATTTGGGGTGGTTTCGCGCAATTTCGTTGCCGCACGTCACACATTTCGAAAACGGGTGTCGGGGTGCATACAAAGCACGAGTTTTGGCCACCGGAACCATTTCTTCGTTTTTCGCAACAAACATGCCCAATCCACTACTTTAGGTCCAAAACTCATGTTTGGGGTGGTTTCGCGCAATTTCGTTGCCGCACGTCACACATTCCGAAAACGGGTGTCGGGGTGCATACAAAGCACGAGTTTTGGCCATCGGAACCATTTCTTTGTTTTTCGCAACAAACATGCCCAATCCACTACTTTAGGTCCAAATCTCATGTTTGGGGTGGTTTCGCGCAATTTCGTTGCAGCACGTCACCCATTCCGAAAACGGGTGTCGGGGTGCATACAAAGCACGATTTTTTGCCACCGGAACCGTTTCTTTGTTTTTCGCAACGAACATGTCAAATCCACTACATTAGGTCCAAAACTCATGTTTGGGGTGGTTTCGCGCAATTTCGTTGCCGCACGTCACCCTTTCCGTAAACGGGTGTCGATGTGCATACAAAGCACGAGTTTTGCCGCCGTAACCATTTCTTCGTTTTTCGCAACGAACATGCAAAGCACTACTTTAGGTTCAAAACTAATGTTTGGGGTGGTTTCTCGCAATTTTGTTGCCGCACGTCACCCATTCCGAAAACTGGTGTCGGGGTGCATACAAAGCACAAGTTTTTGCCACCGTAACCATTTCTTCGTTTTTCGCAACGAACATGTCCAATCCACAACTTTAGGTCCAAAACTCATGTTTGGAATGGTTTCGCGCAATTTCGTTGCCGCACGTCACCCATTCCAAAAACGGGTGTTGGGGTGCATACAAAGCACGAGTTTTTGCCACCGGAACCATTTCTTAGTTATTCGCAACGAACATGCCCAATCCACTACTTTAGGTCCAAAACTCATGTTTGGGGTGGTTTCGCGCAATTTCGTTGCCGCACGTCACCCATTCCAAAAACTGGTGTCGGGGTGCACACAAAGCACGAGTTTTGGCCACCGGAACCATTTCTTCGTTTTTCGCAACGAACATGCCCAATCCACTACTTTAGGTCCAAAACTCATGTTTGGTGTGGTTTCGCGCAATTTCGTTGCCTCATGTCACACATTCCGAAAACGGGTGTTGGGGTGCATACAAAGCACGAGTTTTGGCCATAGAAACCATTTCTTCGTATTTCGCAACGAACATGCCCAATGTGGTACTTTAGGTCCAAAACTCATGTTTGGGTTGGTTTCGCGCAATTTCGTTGCTGCACGTCACCCATTCCGAAAACTGGTGTCGGGGTGCACACAAAGCACAAGTTTTGGCCACCGGAACCATTTCTCGTTTTTCGCAACGAACATGCCCAATCCACTACTATAGGTCCAAAACTCATGTTTGGGTGGTTTCGCGCAATTTCGTTGCCGCACGTCACACATTCCGAAAACGGGTGTCGGGGTGCATACAAAGCACGAGTTATGGCCATCGGAACCATTTCTTTGTTTTTCGCAACAAACATGCCCAATCCACTACTTTAGGTCCAAAACTCATGTTTGGGGTGGTTTCGCGCAATTTCGTTGCCGCACGTCACCCATTCCGAAAACTGGTGTCGGGGTGCATACAAAGCACAAGTTTTTGCCACTGGAACAATTTCTTCGTTTTTCGCAACGAACATGCCAAATCCAGTATATTAGGTCCAAAACTTATATTTGGGGTGGTTTCGCGCAATTTCGTTGCCGCACGTCACACATTTCGAAAACGGGTGTCGGGGTGCATACAAAGCACGAGTTTTGGCCACCGGAACCATTTCTTCGTTTTTCGCAACAAACATGCCCAATCCACTACTTTAGGTCCAAAACTCATGTTTGGGGTGGTTTCGCGCAATTTCGTTGCCGCACGTCACACATTCCGAAAACGGGTGTCGGGGTGCATACAAAGCACGAGTTTTGGCCATCGGAACCATTTCTTTGTTTTTCGCAACAAACATGCCCAATCCACTACTTTAGGTCCAAATCTCATGTTTGGGGTGGTTTCGCGCAATTTCGTTGCCGCACGTCACCCATTCCGAAAACGGGTGTCGGGGTGCATACAAAGCACAAGTTTTTGCCACTGGAACCATTTCTTCGTTTTTCGCAACGAACATGCCAAATCCAGTATATTAGGTCCAAAACTTATATTTGGGGTGGTTTCGCGCAATTTCGTTGCCGCACGTCACACATTCTGAAAACGGGTGTCGGGGTGCATACAAAGCACGAGTTTTGGCCACCGGAACCATTTCTTCGTTTTTCGCAACGAACATGCCCAATCCACTACTTTAGGTCCAAAACTCATGTTTGGGTGGTTTCGCGCAATTTCGTTGCCGCACGTCACACATTCCGAAAACGGGTGTCGGGGTGCATACAAAGCACGAGTTTTGGCCATCGGAACCATTTCTTTGTTTTTCGCAACAAACATGCCCAATCCACTACTTTAGGTCCAAATCTCATGTTTGGGGTGGTTTCGCGCAATTTCGTTGCAGCACGTCACCCATTCCGAAAACGGGTGTCGGGGTGCATACAAAGCACGAGTTTTTGCCACCGGAACCGTTTCTTTGTTTTTCGCAACGAACATGTCAAATCCACTACATTAGGTCCAAAACTCATGTTTGGGGTGGTTTCGCGCAATTTCGTTGCAGCACCTCACCCTTTCCGAAAACGGGTGTCGATGTGCATACAAAGCACGAGTTTTGCCGCCGTAACCATTTCTTCGTTTTTCGCAACGAACATGCCCAATCCACTACTTTAGGTTCAAAACTAATGTTTGGGGTGGTTTCTCGCAATTTTGTTGCCGCACGTCACCCATTCCGAAAATTGGTGTCGGGGTGCATACAAAGCACAAGTTTTTGCCACCGTAACCATTTCTTCGTTTTTCGCAACGAACATGTCCAATCCACAACTTTAGGTCCAAAACTCATGTTTGGAATGGTTTCGCGCAATTTCGTTGCCGCACGTCACCCATTCCAAAAACGGGTGTTGGGGTGCATACAAAGCACGAGTTTTTGCCACCGGAACCATTTCTTAGTTATTCGCAACAAACATGCCCAATCCACTAGTTTAGGTCCAAAACTCATGTTTGGGGTGGTTTCGCGCAATTTCGTTGCCGCACGTCACCCATTCCGAAAACTGGTGTCGGGGTGCACACAAAGCACGACTTTTGGCAACCGGAACCATTTCTTCGTTTTTCGCAACGAACATGCCCAATCCACTACTTTACGTCCAAAACTCATGTTTGGGTAGTTTCGCGCAATTTCGTTGCCGCACGTCACCCATTCCGAAAACGGGTGTCGGGTGCATACAAAGCACGAGTTTTTGCCACAGGAACCATTTCTTCGTTTTTCGCAAGGAACATGCCCAATCCACTACTTTAGGTCCAAAACTCATGTTTGGGATGGTTTCACGCAATTTCGTTAACGCACGTCACCCATTCCGAAATCTGGTGTCGGGGTGCATACAAAGCACGAGTTTTGGCCACCGGAACCATTTCTTTGTTTTTCACAATGAACATGCTCAATCCACAACTTTAGGTCCAAAACTTATGTTTGGGTTGGTTTCGCGCAATTTCGTTGCCGCACGTCACCCTTTCCCAAAACGGGTGTCGATGTGCATACAAAGCACGAGTTTTTGCCGCCGTAAGCATTTCTTCGTTTTTCGCAACGAACATGCCCAATCCACTACTTTAGGTCCAAAACTCATGTTTGGTGTGGTTTCGCGCAATTTCGTTGCAGCATGTCACACATTCCGAAAACGGGTGTTGGGGTGCATACAAAGCACGAGTTTTGGCCACAGAAACCATTTCTTCGTTTTTCGCAACGAACATGTCCAATCCACAACTTTAGGTCCAAAACTCATGTTTGGGGTGGTTTCACGCAATTTTGTTGCCGCACGTCACACATTCCGAAAACGGGTGTCGGGGTGCATACAAAGCACGAGTTTTGGCCACCGGAACCATTTCTCGTTTTTCGCAACGAACATGCCCAATCCACTACTATAGGTCCAAAACTCATGTTTGGGTGGTTTCGCGCAATTTCGTTGCCGCATGTCACACATTCCGAAAACGGGTGTCGGGGTGCATACAAAGCACGAGTTTTGGCCATCGGAACCATTTTTTTGTTTTTCGCAACAATCATGCCCAATCCACTACTTTAGGTCCAAAACTCATGTTTGGGGTGGTTTCGCGCAATTTCGTTGCCGCACGTCACCCATTCCGAAAACTGGTGTCGGGGTGCATACAAAGCACAAGTTTTTGCCACTGGAACCATTTCTTCGTTTTTCGCAACGAACATGCCAAATCCAGTATATTAGGTCCAGAACTTATATTTGGGGTGGTTTCGCGCAATTTCGTTGCCGCACGTCACACATTTCGAAAACGGGTGTCGGGGTGCATACAAAGCACGAGTTTTGGCCACCGGAACCATTTCTTCGTTTTTCGCAACAAACATGCCCAATCCACTACTTTAGGTCCAAAACTCATGTTTGGGGTGGTTTCGCGCAATTTCGTTGCCGCACGTCACACATTCCGAAAACGGGTGTCGGGGTGCATACAAAGCACGAGTTTTGGCCATCGGAACCATTTCTTTGTTTTTCGCAACAAACATGCCCAATCCACTACTTTAGGTCCAAATCTCATGTTTGGGGTGGTTTCGCGCAATTTCGTTGCAGCACGTCACCCATTCCGAAAACGGGTGTTGGGGTGCATACAAAGCACGATTTTTTGCCACCGGAACCGTTTCTTTGTTTTTCGCAACGAACATGTCAAATCCACTACATTAGGTCCAAAACTCATGTTTGGGGTGGTTTCGCGCAATTTCGTTGCCGCACGTCACCCTTTCCGTAAACGGGTGTCGATGTGCATACAAAGCACGAGTTTTGCCACCGTAACCATTTCTTCGTTTTTCGCAACGAACATGCCCAATCCACTACTTTAGGTTCAAAACTAATGTTTGGGGTGGTTTCTCGCAATTTTGTTGCCGCACGTCACCCATTCCGAAAACTGGTGTCGGGGTGCATACAAAGCACAAGTTTTTGCCACCGTAACCATTTCTTCGTTTTTCGCAACGAACATGTCCAATCCACAACTTTAGGTCCAAAACTCATGTTTGGAACGGTTTCGCGCAATTTCGTTGCCGCACGTCACCCATTCCAAAAACGGGTGTTGGGGTGCATACAAAGCACGAGTTTTTGCCACCGGAACCATTTCTTAGTTATTCGCAACGAACATGCCCAATCCACTACTTTAGGTCCAAAACTCATGTTTGGGGTGGTTTCGCGCAATTTCGTTGCCGCACGTCACCCATTCCAAAAACTGGTGTCGGGGTGCACACAAAGCACGAGTTTTGGCCACCGGAACCATTTCTTCGTTTTTCGCAACGAACATGCCCAATCCACTACTTTAGGTCCAAAACTCATGTTTGGTGTGGTTTCGCGCAATTTCGTTACCGCATGTCACACATTCCGAAAACGGGTGTTGGGGTGCATACAAAGCACGAGTTTTGGCCACAGAAACCATTTCTTCGTATTTCGCAACGAACATGCCCAATCCACTACTTTAGGTCCAAAACTCATGTTTGGGGTGGTTTCGCGCAATTTCGTTGCTGCACGTCACCCATTCCGAAAACTGGTGTCGGGGTGCACACAAAGCACAAGTTTTGGCCACCGGAACCATTTCTCGTTTTTCGCAACGAACATGCCCAATCCACTACTATAGGTCCAAAACTCATGTTTGGGTGGTTTCGCGCAATTTCGTTGCCGCACGTCACACATTCCGAAAAGGGGTGTCGGGGTGCATACAAAGCACGAGTTTTGGCCATCGGAACCATTTCTTTGTTTTTCGCAACAAACATGCCCAATCCACTACTTTAGGTCCAAAACTCATGTTTGGGGTGGTTTCGCGCAATTTCGTTGCCGCACGTCACCCATTCCGAAAACTGGTGTCGGGGTGCATACAAAGCACAAGTTTTTGCCACTGGAACCATTTCTTCGTTTTTCGCAATGAACATGCCAAATCCAGTATATTAGGTCCAAAACTTATATTTGGGGTGGTTTCGCGCAATTTAGTTGCCGCACGTCACACATTTCGAAAACGGGTGTCGGGGTGCATACAAAGCACGAGTTTTGGCCACCGGAACCATTTCTTCGTTTTTCGCAACGAACATGCCCAATCCACTACTTTAGGTCCAAAACTCATGTTTGGGGTGGTTTTGAGCAATTTCGTTGCCGCACGTCACACATTCCGAAAACCGGTGTCGGGGTGCATACAAAGCACGAGTTTTGGCCATCGGAACCATTTCTTTGTTTTTCGCAACAAACATGCCCAATCCACTACTTTATGTCCAAATCTCATGTTTGGGTGGTTTCGCGCAATTTCGTTGCAGCCCGTCACCCATTCCGAAAACGGGTGTCGGGGTGCATACAAAGCACGAGTTTTTGGCACCGGAACCGTTTCTTTGTTTTTCGCAACAAACATGTCAAATCCACTACATTAGGTCCAAAACTCATGTTTGGGGTGGTTTCGCGCAATTTCGTTGCCGCACGTCACCCTTTCCGAAAACGGGTGTCGATGTGCATACAAAGCACGAGTTTTGCCGCCGTAACCATTTCTTCGTTTTTCGCAACGAACATGCCCAATCCACTACTTTAGGTTCAAAACTAATGTTTGGGGTGGTTTGATGAGGACATCACTATGAGTACGACTACACCAGCAGCACCTCAACATCAAGCGCCACTTCCTTCATTAGCTGGGCCAATCACTCGGGCCCGTGCCAGAGATCTAAACTTCGTCATTGTACTAAAGAATGAGGGCCCAGAAGAATAGACGACCAGCCCAACTGCGGCCCATAGTGGACGACCTAGGGTTGGCCGCCCCTAGGGGCTGCGCCCCCTCTCTATTTAAACAGGAGTTGCGCCTCCTTTGTAGTTCGAGTTTTGTTTTACGTTAGCCTTAGCTACTCTCGAACACGCGCAAATCTGCGCTGTCTTCGTGTATTCAGAACTCCACCCTTGAGTTCTTAGATTGCTCGCATCCTTTTCTTGTTCGTTCCTCGATTGCGCACAGGAAACGATCTTCGTGATCAGGCCGATCTCGCATCAGCAAGGTCGGTAACCACAGGGAGTTGGTTCAGCGATTGCATTGGCGCCTCGGGCTTGCTCGTCGTAGTCGGATCGCAAGGGTCATCTTCCGCCAAATCGGAATTATCTCTACTCGCCGAAAGATCGGGCACCTCAGCTACATCAATTGGTATCAGATTTCCAGGTTGATCGGTGAGTTTATCGAGCGTTTTTTTTTCCTACAGTCCACAAAACCACATAAAAATTCAGGTTAGATCTTATCCCAGCACCGTTTTGAGCCTCGCACTTTCTTTCAATAACTTGCATTGTTGAATTTGTGTGCTTTCGCGTCATTTGTTGCTGGTTGCATTGTGTTCTTCCACCATTCAAACCCTAGCGCCGCCACCATCTCCCGTTTGATCACGCCACAAACCGAGTCAACATTGTTTCCTTGTTTTTCTCCTTCGGTTACGTCAGAAAAAAACAGAAAAAAACAAACCGAGTCAACAGCCGTTTCCTTGATTTTCTCCTTCGGTTACGAAAAAAAAAACAGAAAAAAAAACAAATCGAGTCAACGACCGCTTCCTTGTTTTTCTCCTTCGGTTACATAAAAAAACAGAAACAAAAAAAAAGAAAACGAAGGAGAAAGGATCCGGTTGTTTCATCACGGTCGTTTTTAAAACATAACATGAGGTACCTCCCGTAAACCGGGCATAACTTTTCGCTCGGGTGTCCAAAAAATCTGAATTTTTTACAGGAGCTTGTTGACACCATTCTGAGGCCGGCCAAACTCAACTTCGGTCTGTTTGGGTTCGACAAAATTGTCAAAAAAATTCAGGAAGATAAAGAAAAAAATTCATCAAAGTTCTCGCACGCTTTTCAGAGAACTTCCTGATTTTCTGTAGACCACATTTGAACTCTGTTTTAGGTGAAACTTCGTGTAGCTCCTATTTTGTTGCTTCTTGTGCTGAGAAAAATATCAAAAAAATCATACAAAAAAGAAAAACAAAATCACTTGTGATTCCTACTAGTGGCCTCACTAGTACAATATTTACGGTACTGCCATTCTGCTAGTTCCATCCGTCCTTTGCACTTGTGGCCAGCAATATAGTTTCGTGTTTTGCACTATAATTCAACTTTGCATTATTGTTTGATCGTGCTAATCCTTGACTTGAGTGCAGCCTACCCAAAACTCCACATATTTCTACGACGAGAAGGTTTCTGTTTCTCCAGGCAATCGCTCATCCAATCTTTCACCGGTTCCACCTGTTGGTTGCAGTTCACCACTGTGGCTTGGTAAGAACGGATAAGAACTTGATAACAGCACTAGTGTTAGCGCCTTGTGAGCAGTACACCCCTGTTTTTGTCGTTGGTTTTTCTCCTTTTGGTGTTTTGGTGTTTGCGCTAACTATGACAGGAGCACACGACATGGTGGATGCCCAGTTGCAGGAAGTAAGGGGACAAGTTGATGGACTTGCTGCTGACATTAGGACGATGCATGAACGGCTTGATTCAACGATCACTTCGACGACCGAGCGTTTCAACCAGCTTGACCTTGCTCAAACGGCGACTCGCACCACACTCGACACCATCCTGGCACGCCTTGATGCGTTGACCACAAAGATGGAGCAGGAATACGGCAGTGACACTGAGCTGGACGATGGAGATCGCCGTGGTCGTGCACGCCGTGTGGTTCGTCATTCCCCTAATGACTTATTTTCTAAGATTAAATTTAAAATTCCATCTTTTAATGGTAAATATGGTCCTGCTACATATCTTGATTGGGAATTAGAGGTAGAACAGAAATTTTCATGCCATGATATTCCTGCTAATAGCCAAGTGAAGGCTGCCATTAGTGAACTTACTGATTTTGCTTTAATTTGGTGGCGTGAGTATAAACAAAATCTTCCCATTAACAGTGTCACTACTTGGACCCAATTAAAACTGCCATGCGCCACAGATTTGTTCCTTCCTATTATGCTCGTGATTTACTTAACAAAATGCAGCGTTTTCAACAAGGTTCACAATCTGTTGAGGAATATTACCAGGAGTTACAAAAGGGTATGCTTCGTTGTGGTTTGGTTGAGTCGGATGACGCTGCTATGGCGCGTTTTCGTGGTGGTTTGAACAGGGAAATTCAGGATATACTTGATTATAAGGATTATTTTGATATAACCACATTGTTTGAATATGCTTGCAAAGCTGAACGTGAAGTGCAGGGACGGCGATCAAAGACATATACTAACTCTTTTGCAGGACGGGGTCCGACACACAGCTCAACTCCTTCCAGCCCTGCACCTTCTACGCCTAGCACTACACCGCGCACAGGGACGACCAAGCCAGCGGCGCCCCCTGCCAAAGGCGCCGCTTCTTCCACAGGACGTACACGGGATATTCAGTGCCATCGTTGCAGAGGGTTTGGGCACATGATTCGGGACTGCCCAAACAAGCGTACCTTGCTTATACGTGACAATGGTGAGTACTCTTCAGCCAGTGATTCTGAGGAAACTAGTCATGCTAAGATTGCCACTAACCATGCAGAAAATGAGGAAGTCCACATTGATCCCATCGACGCCGATAGGTATGCGAGTCTTGTTGTGCAGCGTGTTATCAGCACACAGGTTGCCCAGGCCGAAAAAATCAGCGACACACTCTATTCCATACCAACGGCGTTGTGCACGAACGGTCGATTCGCATCATCATCGATAGTGGCAGCTGCAACAATTTGGCAAGTACAGCGTTGGTAGAGAAATTATCCTTGCCCACTCGCACACACCCACATCCGTATCACATTCAATGGCTTAATGATGGTGGTAAAATAAAGGTAACACGTTCGGTACGTGTCCCCTTTTCGCTGGGTTCTTATTCTGATTATGCTGATTGCGATGTTATTCCTATGGAAGCATGCTCTTTGTTATTGGGTCGACCTTGGCAATATGATACTGATAGTTTACATCATGGTCGTTCAAATCATTATTCTTTCATGTTTAAAGGCCAGAAAATAATTATACATCCAATGACCCCTGACCAAATTTTGAAAGATGACCTTACTAGGGCTGCTAAAACTGCACAACAAGTCAAATCGACATCAGCCGCACCTATTAAATCTGAAATCAAGTTGCACTCTCCTGTTTTACTTGCTACTCGTGCTGATTTTGATGATCTCCATGAAGTTCATATGCCCTGTTATGCACTTGTATGCTCGCGCATGCTTGTTCCGCTTGATGATGCACCGTCTTTGGATATACCCCCTGCTGTTGTTAACCTTTTGCAGGAGTATGCTGATGTTTTTCCTACGGACTTACCACCGGGTCTTCCTCCCCTCCGTGGCATTGAGCATCAGATCGATCTCATCCCCGGCGCTTCTCTTCCGAACCGCGCCCCGTACCGTACAAATCCAGATGAGACGAAGGAGATCCAGCGCCAGGTGCAGACGCTGCTTGATAAAGGTTACATTCGTGAGTCTCTTAGCCCTTGCTCGGTTCCTGTTTTACTCGTTCCAAAGGAAGATGGGTCATGGCGTATGTGCGTAGATTGTCGTGCTATTAATAACATCACAGTTCGTTATCGATATCCTATTCCACGCCTTGATGATATGTTAGATGAGCTTAGTGGTGCCGTTATTTTCTCTAAGGTTGATTTGCGTAGCGGTTACCATCAGATTAGAATGAAACTCGGTGATGAATGGAAAACGGCTTTTAAAACGAAATTTGGTTTATATGAATGGTTGGTTATGCCATTTGGATTGACTAATGCTCCCCGCACCTTTATGCGTTTAATGAACGAAGTTTTACGGGCCTTCATAGGTTTGTTTGTTGTTGTTTATTTCGATGATATCCTTATTTACAGCAAGTCTATAGAGGAGCATTTAGAACATTTGCGTGCTGTTTTTGATGCTTTGCGTGCTGCTCGCTTGTTTGGTAACATGGAAAAGTGCACATTTTGCACGCAACGTGTCTCGTTTCTTGGTTATGTGGTTACTCCGCAGGGCATTGAGGTGGATAGCAGCAAGATTGCTGCCATTCGGGAGTGGCCTACACCGACGACGGTCACACAAATTTGGAGCTTTCTTGGACTTGCCGGTTTCTACCACAGATTTGTTCGTGATTTTAGCTCCATTGCAGCGCCTCTACATGAGCTTACAAAGAAAGATGTACCGTTTGCTTGGAGTGATTCGCAGGAGGTAGCGTTCAGCACTTTGAAAGATAAGTTAACCCAAGCTCCCCTCTTGCAATTGCCTGATTTTAATAAAGTTTTTGAGCTTGAATGCGATGCTAGCGGTATTGGGCTAGGTGCTGTTTTGTTACAAGAAGGAAAGCCAGTTGCTTATTTTAGTGAAAAATTAAGCGGTGCTAGTCTGAAATATTCTACTTATGATAAGGAGCTTTACGCTTTAGTGCGCACTTTGCATACCTGGCAGCACTATCTTTGGCATCGTGAGTTCATAATTCATTCTGATCATGAGGCTTTAAAACATATTCGTACCCAAACAAATCTGAACCGTCGTCATGCTAAATGGGTCGAATTCATTGAGTCCTTTCCTTACATTATTAAACACAAGAACGGGAAGGACAATGTTATTGCTGATGCTTTGTCTCATCGCTATACCATGCTGTCACAATTAGATTTTAAAACATTTGGTTTGGACACTGTGAAGGATCAATATGTTGACGATGCTGATTTTAAAGATGCTTTCGGCCATTGTATTAATGGGATACCATGGGGCAAATTTCACATACAGGATGGGTTCCTGTTTCGCGCTAACAAGCTGTGTGTTCCAGCTAGCTCGGTTCGTCTTTTGTTGTTACAGGAAGCGCATGGAGGCGGTCTCATGGGGCATTTTGGCGTCTACAAGACACATGAGGTGTTGGCTGCCCACTTCTTTTGGCCTCGGATGCGCGCTGATGTTGAGCGCCTTGTTGCACGCTGCACTACTTGTCAGAAAGCTAAGTCACGGTTGAACAACCATGGTTTGTATATGCCTTTGCCTGTCCCTTCTTCTCCTTGGCTTGATATTTCTATGGACTTTGTTTTGGGCTTGCCTAGAACTAAGAAGGGGAGGGATAGTATTTTTGTGGTTGTTGATAGATTCTCTAAAATGGCTCACTTTATACCTTGTCATAAAACTGATGATGCTAGCATTGTTGCTGAATTGTTCTTTAGAGAAATTATTCGTTTACATGGTATTCCAAAAACAATAGTCTCTGATCACGATGCTAAGTTTCTAAGCCATTTCTGGAGATCTCTTTGGAATAAATTGGGAACTAAATTGTTGTTTAGCACTACTTGTCACCCTCAGACTGATGGACAAACTGACGTAGTAAATAGAACTTTATCTACCATGCTTAGGGCTGTTTTAGACAAGAATTTGAGACGTTGGGAGGATTGTTTGCCTCATGTTGAATTTGCTTACAATCATGCCACGCATTCTTCTACAAAGATGTGCCCTTTCGAGATTGTTTATGGTTACATCCCTAGGGCACCTATTGATTTGATTTCACTTAATGCTACGAACGCCCCACATGTAGATGCTGCTGCACATGTCGAACAAATGATTACCATACATGAACAAGCGAAACAGAACATTGCTGCTTCTAATGCAAAAAATCAGGTTGCTGGTAGTAAAGGAAGAAAACTTGTTACTTTTGAGCCAGGTGATATGGTTTGGTTGCACTTGAGAAAGGATCGGTTTCATACTTTGCGCCGTTCTAAATTAATGCCTCGTGCTGCTGGTCCTTTTAAGGTGCTAACAAAGATTAATGATAATGCTTATATCCTTGACCTGCCTGCGGAATTTGGTGTTTCCACTAGTTTTAATGTTGCAGATTTGAAACCATATATGGCCGAGGATGAGGAGTTGCCGTCGAGGACGACTTCACTTCAAGAAGGGGAGGATGATGAGGACATCACTATGAGTACGACTACACCAGCAGCACCTCAACATCACGCGCCACTTCCTTCATTAGCTGGGCCAATCACTCGGGCCCGTGCCAGAGATCTTAACTTCGTCATTGTACTAAAGAATGAGGGCCCAGAAGAATAGACGACCAGCCCAACTGCGGCCCATAGTGGACGACCTAGGGTTGGCCGCCCTAGGGCTGCGCCCCCTCTCTATTTAAACAGGAGCTGCACCTCCTTTGTAGTTCGAGTTTTGTTTTACGTTAGCCTTAGCTACTCTCGAACACGCGCAAATCTGCGCTGTCTTCGTGTATTCAGAACTCCACCCTTGAGTAATAGATTAGATTGCTCGCATCCTTTTCTTGTTCGTTCTTCGATTGCGCACAGGAAACGATCTTCGTGATCAGGCCGATCTCGCATCAGCAAGGTCGGTAACCACAGGGAGTTGGTTCAGCGATTGCATTGGCGCCTCGGGCTTGCTCGTCGTAGTCGGATCGCAAGGGTCATCTTCCACCAAATCGGAATTATCTCTACTCGCCGAAAGATCGGGCACCTCAGCTACATCATGGTTTCTCGCAATTTTGTTGCCGCACGTCACCCATTCCGAAATCTGGTGTCGGGGTGCATACAAAGCACAAGTTTTTTCCACCGTAACCATTTCTTCGTTTTTCGCAACGAACATGTCCAATCCACAACTTTAGGTCCAAAACTCATGTTTGGAATGGTTTCGCGCAATTTCATTGCCGCACGTCACCCATTCCAAAAACGGGTGTTGGGGTGCATACAAAGCACGAGTTTTTGCCACCGGAACCATTTCTTAGTTATTCGCAACGAACATGCCCAATCCACTATTTTAGGTCCAAAACTCATGTTTGGGGTGGTTTCGCGCAATTTCGTTGCCGCACGTCACCCATTTTGAAAACTGGTGTCGCGGTGCACACAAAGCACGAGTTTTGGCCACCGGAACCATTTCTTCGTTTTTCGCAATGAACATGCCCAATCCACTACTTTATGTCCAAAACTCTTGTTTGGGTGGTTTCGCGCAATTTCGTTGCCGCACGTCACCCATTCCGAAAACGGGTGTCGGGTGCATACAAAGCACGAATTTTTGCCACAGGAACCATTTCTTCGTTTTTCACAAGGAACATGCTCAATCCACTACTTTAGGTCCAAAACTCATGTTTGGGGTGGTTTCACGCAATTTCGTTGCCGCACGTCACCCATTCCGAAATCTGGTGTCGGGGTGCATATAAAGCACGAGTTTGGGCCACCGGAACCATTTCTTCGTTTTTCGCAACGAAAAAGCCCAATCCACTACTTTACGTCCAAAACTCATGTTTGGGGTGGTTTCACGCAATTTCATTGCCGCACGTCACCCATTCCGAAAACGGGTGTCGGGGTGCATACAAAGCACGAGTTTTTGCCACAGAAACCATTTCTTCGTATTTCGAAACGAACATGCCAAATCCACTACATTAGGTCCAAAACTTATGTTTGGGGTGGTTCGCGCAATTTCGTTGCCGCACATCACACATTCCGAAGACGGGTGTTGGGGTGCATACGAAGCACGAGTTTTGGCCACCGGAACCATTTCTTCGTATTTCGCAACGAACATGCCCTTCCACTACTTTAGGTCCAAAACTCATGTATGGGGTGGTTTCGCGCAATTTCGTTGCCGCACGTCACCCATTCTGAAAACGGGTGTCGGGGTGATACAAAGCACGAGTTTTGGCCACCGGAACCATTTCTTTGTTTTTCGCAACGAACATGCCCAATCCACAACTTTAGGTCCAAAACTCATGTTTGGGGTGGTTTCGCGCAATTTCGTTGCCGCATGTCACCCATTTCGAAAACGGGTGTCGGGGTGCATACAAAGCACGAGTTTTGGCCACCGGAAACCATTTCTTTGTTTTTCACAATGAACATGCTCAATCCACAACTTTAGGTCCAAAACTCATGTTTGGATTGGTTTCGCGCAATTTCGTCGCCGCACGTCACCCTTTCCCAAAACGGGTGTCGATGTGCATACAAAGCACGAGTTTTTGCCGCCGTAAGCATTTCTTCGTTTTTCGCAACGAACATGCCCAATCCACTACTTTAGGTCCAAAACTCATGTTTGGGGTGGTTTCCCGCAATTTCGTTGCCGCACGTCACCCGAGTTTTGGCCACCGGAACCATTTCTTCGTTTTTCGCAACGAACATGTCCAATCCACTACTTTACGTCCAAAACTCATGTTTGGGTGGTTTCGCGCAATTTCGTTGCCGCACGTCACGCATTCCGAAAACGGGTGTCGGGTGCATACAAAGCACGAGTTTTTGCCACTGGAACCATTTCTTCGTTTTTCGCAAGGAACATGCCCAATCCACTACTTTAGGTCCAAAACTCATGTTTGGGATGGTTTCACGCAATTTCGTTGCCGCACGTCACCCATTCCGAAATCTGGTGTCGGGGTGCATACAAAGCACAAGTTTTGGCCACCGGAACCATATCTTTGTTTTTCACAACGAACATGCCCAATCCACTAATTTAGGTCCAAAACTCATGTTTGGGCTGGTTTCGCGCAATTTCGTTGCCGCACGTCACCCTTTCCCAAAACGGGTGTCGATGTGCATACAAAGCACGAGTTTTTGCCGCCGTAAGCATTTCTTTGTTTTTCGCAACGAACATGCCCAATCCACTACTTTAGGTCCAAAACTCCTGTTTGGTGTGGTTTCGCGCAATTTCGTTGCAGCATGTCACACATTCCGAAAACGGGTGTTGGGGTGCATACAAAGCACGAGTTTTGGCCACAGAAACCATTTCTTCGTATTTCGCAACGAACATGCCCAATCCACTACTTTAGGTCCAAAACTCATGTTTGGGGTGGTTTCGCGCAATTTCGTTGCCGCACGTCACCCATTCCGAAAACTGGTGTCGGGGTGCACACAAAGCACGAGTTTTGTCCACCGGAACCATTTCTTCGTTTTTCGCAACGAACATGCCCAATCCACTACTTTACGTCCAAAACTCATGTTTGGGTGGTTTCGCGCAATTTCGTTGCCGCACGTCACCCATTCCGAAAACGGGTGTCGGGTGCATACAAAGCACGAGTTTTTGCCACAGGAACCATTTCTTCGTTTTTCGCAAGGAACATGCCCAATCCACTACTTTAGGTCCAAAACTCATGTTTGGTATGGTTTCACGCAATTTCGTTGCCGCACGTCACCCATTCCGAAATCTGGTGTCGGGGTGCATACAAAGCACGAGTTTTGGCCACCGGAACCATTTCTTTGTTTTTCACAATGAACATGCTGAATCCACAACTTTAGGTCCAAAACTCATGTTTGGGTTGGTTTCGCGCAATTTCGTTGCCGCACGTCACCCTTTCCCAAAACGGGTGTCGATATGCATACAAAGCACGAGTTTTTGCCGCCGTAAGCATTTCTTCGTTTTTCGCAACGAACATGCCCAATCCACTACTTTAGGTCCAAACTCATGTTTGGTGTGGTTTCGTGCAATTTCGTTGCAGCATGTCACACATTCCGAAAACGGGTGTTGGGGTGCATACAAAGCATGAGTTTTGGCCACAGAAACCATTTCTTCGTTTTTCGCAACGAACATGTCCAATCCACAACTTTAGGTCCAAAACTCATGTTTGGGGTGGTTTCACGCAATTTCGTTGCCGCACGTCACACATTCCGAAAACGGGTGTCGGGGTGCATACAAAGCACGAGTTTTGGCCACCGGAACCATTTCTCGTTTTTCGCAACGAACATGCCCAATCTACTACTATAGGTCCAAAACTCATGTTTGGGTGGTTTCACGCAATTTCGTTGCCGCACGTCACACATTCCGAAAACGGGTGTCGGGGTGCATACAAAGCACGAGTTTTGGCCATCGGAACCATTTCTTTGTTTTTCGCAACAAACATGCCCAATCCACTACTTTAGGTTCAAAACTCATGTTTGGGGTGGTTTCGCGCAATTTCGTTGCCGCACGTCACCCATTCCGAAAACTGGTGTCGGGGTGCATACAAAGCACAAGTTTTTGCCACTGGAACCATTTCTTCGTTTTTCGCAACGAACATGCCAAATCCAGTATATTAGGTCCAAAACTTATATTTGGGGTGGTTTCGCGCAATTTCGTTGCCGCACGTCACACATTTCGAAAACGGGTGTCGGGGTGCATACAAAGCACGAGTTTTGGCCACCGGAACCATTTCTTCGTTTTTCGCAACAAACATGCCCAATCCACTACTTTAGGTCCAAAACTCATGTTTGGGGTGGTTTCGCGCAATTTCGTTGCCGCACGTCACACATTCCGAAAACGGGTGTCGGGGTGCATACAAAGCACGAGTTTTGGCCATCGGAACCATTTCTTTGTTTTTCACAACAAACATGCCCAATCCAGTACTTTAGGTCCAAATCTCATGTTTGGGGTTGTTTCGCGCAATTTCGTTGCAGCACGTCACCCATTCCGAAAACGGGTGTCGGGTGCATACAAAGCACGAGTTTTTGCCACCGGAACCGTTTCTTTGTTTTTCGCAACGAACATGTAAAATCCACTACATTAGGTCCAAAACTCATGTTTGGGGTGGTTTCGCGCAATTTCGTTGCCGCACGTCACCCTTTCCGTAAACGGGTGTCGATGTGCATACAAAGCACGAGTTTTGCCGCCGTAACCATTTCTTCGTTTTTCGCAACGAACATGCCCAATCCACTACTTTAGGTTCAAAACTAATGTTTGGGGTGGTTTCTCGCAATTTTGTTGCCGCACGTCACCCATTCCGAAAACTGGTGTCGGGGTGCATACAAAGCACAAGTTTTTGCCACTGTAACCATTTCTTCGTTTTTCGCAACGAACATGTCCAATCCACAACTTTAGGTCCAAAACTCATGTTTGGAATGGTTTCGCGCAATTTCGTTGCCGCACGTCACCCATTCCGAAAACGGGTGTCTGGTGCATACAAAGCACGAGTTTTTGCCACTGGAACCATTTCTTCGTTTTTCGCAAGGAACATGCCCAATCCACTACTTTAGGTCCAAAACTCATGTTTGGGGTGGTTTCACGCAATTTCGTTGCCGCACGTCACCCATTCCGAAATCTGGTGTTGGGGTGCATACAAAGCACGAGTTTTGGCCACCGGAACCATTTCTTTGTTTTTCTCAATGAACATGCTCAATCCACAACTTTAGGTCCAAAACTCATGTTTGGGTTGGTTTCGCGCAATTTCGTTGCCGCACGTCACCCTTTCCCAAAATGGGTGTCGAATTGCATACAAAGCACGAGTTTTTGCCGCCGTAAGCATTTCTTCGTTTTTCGCAACGAACATGCCCAATCCACTACTTTAGGTCCAAAACTGATGTTTGGTGTGGTTTCGCGCAATTTCGTTGCAGCATGTCACACATTCCGAAAACGGGTGTCGGGGTGCATACAAAGCACGAGTTTTGGCCACAGAAACCATTTCTTCGTTTTTCGCAACGAACATGTCCAATCCACAACTTTAGGTCCAAAACTGATGTTTGGGGTGGTTTCACGCAATTTCGCTGCCGCACGTCACACATTCCAAAAACGGGTGTCGGGGTGCATACAAAGCACGAGTTTTGGCCACAGAAACCATTTCTTCATTTTTCGCAACGAACATGTCCAATCCACAACTTTAGGTCCAAAACTCATGTTTGGGGTGGTTTCACGCAATTTCGTTGCCGCACGTCACACATTCTGAAAACGGGTGTCGGGGTGCATACAAAGCACGAGTTTTGGCCACCGGAACCATTTCTCGTTTTTCGCAACGAACATGCCCAATCCACTACTATAGGTCCAAAACTCATGATTGGGTGGTTTCGCGCAATTTCGTTGCCGCACGTCACACATTCCGAAAATGGGTGTCGGGGTGCATACAAAGCACGAGTTTTGGCCATCGGAACCATTTCTTTGTTTTTCGCAACAAACATGCCCAATCCACTACTTTAGGTCCAAATCTCATGTTTGGGGTGGTTTCACGCAATTTCGTTGCCGCACGTCACCCATTCCGAAAACGTGTGTCGGGGTGCATAAAAAGCACGAGTTTTTGCCACCGGAACCGTTTCTTTGTTTTTCGCAACGAACATGTCAAATCCAGTACATTAGGTCCAAAACTCATGATTGGGGTGGTTTCGCGCAATTTCGTTGCCGCACGTCACCCTTTCCGAAAACGGGTGTCGATGTGCATACAAAGCACGAGTTTTGCCGCCGTAACCATTTCTTCGTTTTTCGCAACGAACATGCCCAATCCACTACTTTAGGTTCAAAACTAATGTTTGGGGTGGTTTCTCGCAATTTTGTTGCCGCACGTCACCCATTCCGAAAACTAGTGTCGGGGTGCATAAAAAGCACAAGTTTTTGCCACCGTAACCATTTCTTCGTTTTTCGCAACGAACATGTCCAATCCACAACTTTAGGTCCAAAACTCATGTTTGGAATGGTTTCGCGCAATTTCGTTGCCGCACGTCACCCATTCCAAAAACGGGTGTTTGTGTGCATACAAAGCACGAGTTTTTGCCACCGGAACCATTTCTTAGTTATTCGCAACGAACATGCCCAATCCACTATTTTAGGTCCAAAACTCATGTTTGGGGTGGTTTCGCGCAATTTCGTTGCCGCACGTCACCCATTCCGAAAACTGGTGTCGGGGTGCACACAAAGCACGAGTTTTGGCCACCGGAACCATTTCTTCGTTTTTCGCAACGAACATGCCCAATCCACTACTTTACGTCCAAAACTCATGTTTGGGTGGTTTCGCACAATTTCGTTGCCGCACGTCACCCATTCCGAAAACGGGTGTCGGGTGCATACAAAGCACGAGTTTTTGCCACAGGAACCATTTCTTCGTTTTTCGCAAGGAACATGCCCAATCCACTATTTTAGGTCCAAAACTCATGTTTGGGATGGTTTCACGCAATTTCGTTGCCGCACGTCACCCATTGCGAAAACGGGTGTCGGGGTGCATACAAAGCACGAGTTTTGGCCACCGGAACCATTTCTTTGTTTTTCACAATGAACATGCTCAATCCACAACTTTAGGTCCAAAACTCATGTTTGGGTTGGTTTCGCGCAATTTCGTTGCCGCACGTCACCCTTTCCCAAAACGGGTGTCGATGTGCATACAAAGCACGAGTTTTTGCCGCCGTAAGCATTTCTTTGTTTTTCGCAATGAACATGCCCAATCCACTACTTTAGGTCCAAAACTCATGTTTGGTGTGGTTTCGCGCAATTTCGTTGCAGCATGTCACACATTCCGAAAACGGGTGTTGGGGTGCATACAAAGCACGAGTTTTGGCCACAGAAACCATTTCTTCGTTTTTCGCAACGAACATGTCCAATCCACAACTTTAGGTCCAAAACTCATGTTTGGGGTGGTTTCACGCAATTTTGTTGCCGCACGTCACACATTCCGAAAACGGGTGTCGGGGTGCATACAAAGCACGAGTTTTGGCCACCGGAACCATTTCTCGTTTTTCGCAACGAACATGCCCAATCCACTACTATAGGTCCAAAACTCATGTTTGGGTGGTTTCGTGCAATTTCGTTGCCGCACGTCACACATTCCGAAAACGGGTGTCGGGGTGCATACAAAGCACGAGTTTTGGCCATCGGAACCATTTCTTTGTTTTTCGCAACAAACATGCCCAATCCAGTACTTTATGTCCAAAACTCATGTTTGGGGTGGTTTCGCGCAATTTCGTTGCCGCACGTCACCCATTCCGAAAACTGGTGTCGGGGTGCATACAAAGCACAAGTTTTTGCCACTGGAACCATTTCTTCGTTTTTCGCAACGAACATGCCAAATCAAGTATATTAGGTCCAAAACTTATATTTGGGGTGGTTTCGCGCAATTTCGTTGCCACACGTCACACATTTCGAAAACGGGTGTCGGGGTGCATACAAAGCACGAGTTTTGGCCACCGGAACCATTTCTTCGTTTTTCGCAACAAACATGCCCAATCCACTACTTTAGGTCCAAAACTCATGTTTGGGGTGGTTTCGCGCAATTTCGTTGCCGCATGTCACACATTCCGAAAACGGGTGTCGGGGTGCATACAAAGCACGAGTTTTGGCCATCGGAACCATTTCTTTGTTTTTCGCAACAAACATGCCCAATCCACTACTTTAGGTCCAAATCTCATGTTTGGGGTGGTTTCGCGCAATTTCGTTGCCGCACGTCACACATTCCGAAAACGGGTGTCGGGGTGCATACAAAGCACGAGTTTTGGCCATCGGAACCATTTCTTTGTTTTTCGCAACAAACATGCCCAATCCACTACTTTAGGTCCAAAACTCATGTTTGGGGTGGTTTCGCGCAATTTCGTTGCCGCACGTCACCCTTTCCGAAAACGGGTGTCGATGTGCATACAAAGCACGAGTTTTGCCGCCATAACCATTTCTTCGTTTTTCGCAACGAACATGCCCAATCCACTACTTTAGGTTCAAAACTAATGTTTGGGGTGGTTTCTCGCAATTTTGTTGCCGCACGTCACCCATTCCGAAAACTGGTGTCGGGGTGCATACAAAGCACAAGTTTTTGCCACCGTAACCATTTCTTCGTTTTTCGCAACGAACATGTCCAATCCACAACTTTAGGTCCAAAACTCATTCTTTGGAATGGTTTCGCACAATTTCATTGCCGCACGTCACCCATTCCAAAAACGGGTGTTGGGGTGCATACAAAGCACGAGTAACATTTTGCAGGAGTATTCTGATGTATTTCCATGTGAGAGAGGGGCTGCCACCTATACGAGGGATTGAGCACCAAATTGATCTTATTCCTGGTGCATCTTTGCCGAATCGTGCGCCATATAGGACAAATCCAGAGGAAACAAAAGAAATTCAGCGACAAGTGCAAGAACTACTCGACAAAGGTTACGTGCGTGAGTCTCTTAGTCCGTGTGCTGTTCCGGTTATTTTAGTGCCTAAAAAAGATGGAACATGGCGTATGTGTGTTGATTGTAGGGCTATTAATAATATCACGATACGTTATCGACACCCTATTCCACGTTTAGATGATATGCTTGATGAATTGAGTGGTGCCATTGTCTTTTCTAAAGTTGATTTGCATAGTGGGTACCACCAGATTCGTATGAAATTGGGAGATGAATGGAAAACTGCTTTCAAAACTAAGTACGGATTGTATGAGTGGTTAGTCATGCCTTTTAGGTTAACTAATGCACCTAGCACTTTCATGAGATTAATGAACGAGGTTTTGCGTGCCTTCATTGGAAAATTTGTGGTAGTATACTTTGATGACATATTGATCTACAGCAAATCTATGGATGAACATGTTGATCACATGCGTGCTGTTTTTAATGCTTTACGAGATGCACGTTTATTTGGTAACCTTGAGAAGTGCACATTTTGCACCGATCGAGTTTCGTTTCTTGGTTATGTTGTGACTCCACAGGGAATTGAGGTTGATCAAGCCAAGGTAGAAGCGATACATGGATGGCCTATGCCAAAGACTATCACACAGGTGCGGAGTTTCCTAGGACTTGCTGGCTTCTATCGCCGTTTTGTGAAGGACTTTAGCACCATTGCTGCACCTTTGAATGAGCTTACGAAGAAGGGAGTGCATTTTAGTTGGGGCAAAGTACAAGAGCACGCTTTCAACGTGCTGAAAGATAAGTTGACACATGCACCTCTCCTCCAACTTCCTGATTTTAATAAGACTTTTGAGCTTGAATGTGATGCTAGTGGAATTGGATTGGGTGGTGTTTTGTTACAAGAAGGCAAACCTGTTGCATATTTTAGTGAAAAATTGAGTGGGTCTGTTCTAAATTATTCTACTTCTGATAAGGAATTATATGCTCTTGTGCGAACATTAGAAACATGGCACCATTATTTGTGGCCCAAAGAGTTTGTTATTCATTCTGATTATGAATCTTTGAAACATATTCGTAGTCAAGGAAAACTGAACCGTAGACATGCTAAGTGGGTTGAATTTATTGAATCGTTTCCTTATGTTATTAAGCACAAGAAAGGAAAAGAGAATATCATTGCTGACACTTTGTCTAGGAGATATACTTTGTTGAATCAACTTGACTACAAAATCTTTGGATTAGAGACGATTAAAGACCAATATGTTCATGATGCTGATTTTAAAGATGTGTTGCTGCATTGTAAAGATGGGAAAGGATGGAACAAATATATCGTTAGTGATGGGTTTGTGTTTAGAGCTAACAAGCTATGCATTCCAGCTAGCTCCGTTCGTTTGTTGTTGTTACAGGAAGCACATGGAGGTGGCTTAATGGGACATTTTGGAGCAAAGAAAACGGAGGACATACTTGCTGGTCATTTCTTTTGGCCCAAGATGAGAAGAGATGTGGTGAGATTGGTTGCTCGTTGCACGACATGTCAAAAGGCGAAGTCACGGTTAAATCCACACGGTTTGTATTTGCCTCTACCCGTTCCTAGTGCTCCTTGGGAAGATATTTCTATGGATTTTGTGCTGGGATTGCCTAGGACTAGGAAGGGACGTGATAGTGTGTTTGTGGTTGTTGATAGATTTTCTAAGATGGCACATTTCATACCATGTCATAAAACTGACGATGCTACTCATATTGCTGATTTGTTCTTTCGTGAAATTGTTCGCTTGCATGGTGTGCCCAACACAATCGTTTCTGATCGTGATGCTAAATTTCTTAGTCATTTTTGGAGGACTTTGTGGGCAAAATTGGGGACTAAGCTTTATTTTCTACTACATGTCATCCTCAAACTGATGGTCAAACTGAAGTTGTGAATACAACTTTGTCTACTATGTTAAGGGAAATTCTAAAGAAGAATATTAAGATGTGGGAGGACTGTTTGCCTCATGTTGAATTTGCTTATAATCGATCATTGCATTCTACTACAAAGATGTGCCCATTTCAGATTGTATATGGTTTGTTGCCTCGTGCTCCTATTGATTTAATGCCTTTGCCATCTTCTGAAAAACTAAATTTTGATGCTACTAGGCGTGCTGAATTGATGTTAAAACTGCATGAAACTACTAAAGAAAACATAGAGCGTATGAATGCTAGATATAAGTTTGCTAGTGATAAAGGTAGAAAGGAAATAAATTTTGAACCTGGAGATTTAGTTTGGTTGCATTTGAGAAAGGAAAGGTTTCCTGAATTACGAAAATCTAAATTGTTGCCTCGAGCCGATGGACCGTTTAAAGTGCTAGAGAAAATTAACGACAATGCATATAGGCTAGATCTGCCTGCAGACTTTGGGGTTAGCCCCACATTTAACATTGCAGATTTAAAGCCCTACTTGGGAGAGGAAGTTGAGCTTGAGTCGAGGACGACTCAAATGCAAGAAGGGGAGAATGATGAAGACATCCACACTACTGATGCATCTATACCAATACAAGTACCAATTTCTGGTCCCATTACTCGCGCTCGTGCTCGTCAACTCAACCATCAGGTGATTACACTCTTGAGTTCATGTCCATCATATTTAGACCATGGAGCCCCGTGCACTCTTGTTTTGCTTAGGAATCAGGGAGAAGACCAAAAGGGAAAAGGATTTGAACATGCTGGATTCGGACTGCAGAAGAACACCAACTTGTGACGGTCACCACGGTCAGATGCGGGCTCGGATTGGAATGTTCAAGCACAACATGGAAATCTTATCAAGTCTACTTTCATATGGATCTGTTCTGAGGCCGCCGTAATCATTGTTTTCTTACCGAGACATTTCCTGCCTTTTCTGCCCATGGTGCTGCGTCACCCTATTTTGGCCCAATGGGTCGTGTATCAAGTTAGGTCCATTAGGGACGCATCCTAGGGTTGCAGCACGACCCCAATACCCTTGTGGTCGTCCTCCCATGTTTATAAACCCCCTAGCCGCCACCAAGAACAGCGGGTTTTGTTTAGATCAAGTTTAGCTCTCGCTACTTGCTTGCAAGCGCGCGTGCTAGTTCAGCCGCCCGTCTTCTTGTCTTCGGAACCCCACCATATTGGAGTTTGATTTTTAAACCAACATTTAGATCTGGTAATTCAGTACTTGTTCTACTTGTTCTTGCTAGTTCTTCGATTGCTTGCAGGACGAGTGCCCTAGTGGCCAGGGTGTCACGCTCCACAAGATCGTGACAGCCATAGGAGGTGGTGAGGTTGCTAAGGCGCAGCGTCTTTGGAAGGCTGTAGTCGGGCCGTGAACGTCGTCTCCTCCCCCAATCTCCACACCCTCTCATCGAAAGATCGGGCAATCACCCAACGGGTGCACATCACATCGTTTCCTTGTTTTTCTCCTTCGGTTACGTCAAAAAAAAGAAACAAAAAACAACGAAGGAGAAAGGATACGGTTGTTTCATCCCGGTCGTTTTAAAACATAACTTGAGGTACATTCCTTAAACCAGGCATAACTTTTCGCTCGGGTGTCCAAAAAATCTGAAATTTTTACAGGAGCTAGTTGACACCATTCTGAGGCCGGCCAGGTCAGTTTGGGTTTCGACAAAATTGTCAAAAAAATTCAGGAAAATAAAGAAAAAAATTCGTCAAAGTTCTCGCACGCTTTTCAGAGAACTTCCTGATTTTCTGTAGACCACATCTGATCTCTATTTTAGGTGAAACTTCGTGTAGCTCCTATTTTGTTGCTTCTTGTGCTGAGAAAAATATCAAAAAAATCATACAAAAAAAAGAAAACCAAAATCACTTGTGATTCCTACTAGTGGCCTCGCTAGTACAATATTTACGGTACTGCCATTCTGCTAGTTCCATCCGTCCTTGCACTTGTGGCCAGCAATATAGTTTCGTGTTCTGCACTATAATTCAACTTTGCATTATTGTTTGATTGTGCTAATCATTGACTTGAGTGCAGCCTACCCAGAACTCCACATATTTCTACGACGAGCAGGCTTCTGTTTCTCCAGGCAATCGCTCATCCAATCTTTCACCGGTTCCACCTGTTGGTTGCAGTTCACCACTATGGCTTGGTAAGAACGGATAAGAATTTGATAACAGCACTAGTGTGATCGCCTTGTGAGCAGTACACCCTGTTTTTGTCGTTGGTTTTTGTTTTCTTCTTCTTTTGGTGTTTTGGTGTTTGCGCTAACTATGGCAGGAACACACGACACGGTGGATGCCCAGTTGCTGGAAGTAAGGGGACAAGTTGATGGACTTGCTGATGACATTAGGACGATGTATGAACGGCTTGATTCAACGGTCACTTCGACGACCGGGCGTTTCAACCAGCTTGACCTTGCTCAAACGGCGACTCGCACCACACTCGACACCATCCTGGCACGCCTTGATGCGTTGACCACAAAGATGGAGCAGGACTACGGCGGTGACACTGAGTGGGATGATGGAGATCGTCGTGGTCGTGCACGCTGTGTGGTTCGTCATCCCCCTAATGACTTATTTTCTAAGATTAAATTTAAAATTCCACATTTTAATGGCAAATATGATCCTGCTGCATATCTTGATTGGGAGTTAGAGGTTGAACAAAAATTTTCATGCCATGATATTGCTGCACATTCTCAGGTTAAAGCTGCTATTAGTGAATTTACTGATTTTGCTTTAATTTGGTGGCGTGAGTTTAAAATAAAACTGAAATGCAGCGTTGAAAGCTTTAACCTGGGCGACGCGGATTAAATTTAAAATCCCACTACCATTCCAACCACTTGGGATCAGTTGAAAGCTGCGATGCGACATCGATTTGTGCCTTCGTATTATGCTCGTGATTTGCTTAATAAAATGCAGCGTTTTCAGCAAGGTTCTCAATCTGTTGAGGACTATTTCCAGGAGTTACAAAAAGGTATGATTCGTTGTGGGATATTGGAGGACAACGACGCTGCTATGGCACGTTTTCGTGGTGGTTTAAACCGCGAAATCCAAGATATACTTGATTATAAGGAATATTATGATATGACTACTTTATTTGAATATGCTTGCAAAGCTGAACGTGAAGTGCAGGGACGCCGCTCGAAGCCATATTCTAACCCTTTTGCAGGACGAAGCTCGACATCCACCTCAGCACCAGTTCCCCCTGCGCCATCCACGTCCACCACTACTCCACGCGAGAAGACGACCAAACCAGCCAGCACTGCCCCACCCACAGGTCGTACACGGGATATTCAGTGTCATCGCTGTAGAGGATTTGGCCATGTGATTCGGGACTGCCCAAACAAGCGCACTTTGCTCATTCGTGACGATGGTGAGTACTCTTCCGCTAGTGATTCTGAAGAAATTGAACATGCACTACTTGCCACTGACCATGCAGCTAAGACGGAGGTTCATGTCAACCCGGGCGACGCTGATAGGTATGAAAGTCTTGTTGTGCAGCGTGTTCTCAGTACACAGGTCGCTTTGCCCGAAAAGAATCAGCGACACACTCTGTTCCATACAAAGGGTGTTGTGCAGGAGCGGTCAATTCGCATCATTATCGACAGCGGCAGTTGCAACAATTTGGCGAGTACCATGCTGGTCGAAAAGTTGTCGTTACCCACTCGTAAGCATCCAAACCCATATCACATTCAATGGCTTAATGATGGTGGTAAAATAAAAATCACGCGTTCCGTGCGAGTTCCTTTCTCCATGGGTGCTTATTCTGATTTTGTTGATTGTGATGTTATTCCCATGGAAGCATGCTCTTTGTTACTTGGTCGACCTTGGCAATATGATACTGATAGCTTGCATCATGGTCGTTCGAATCATTATTCTTTCATTTTTAAGGGTCAGAAAATAATTATACATCCAATGACACCTGAACAAATTGTTAAAGATGATCTTGCCCGAGCTGCTATAACTGCTAAACAACTTGATCCATCGCCCTCTGTTCCTTCTGAAATTAAGTTGAAGGCTCCTGTTTTACTTGCTACACGTGCTGATTTTGATGATCTACACGGTGCTCATTTGCCATGCTATGCACTTGTATGCTCTAGTGTCCTCATTTCACTTGATGATGCACCATCTTTGGCTATTCCCCCTATGGTTGCTAACCTTTTGCAGGAGTACGCTGATGTCTTTCCCAAAGACTTACCACCGGGTCTCCCACCGCTTCGTGGCATTGAGCACCAAATCGACCTCATTCCCGGTGCACAGCTTCCGAACCGCGCACCATACCGTACAAATCCGGATGAGACGAAGGAGATTCTGCGCCAGGTACAGGCATTGCTTGACAAAGGATACATTCGTGAGTCTCTTAGCCCTTGCTCTGTTCCTGTGTTACTTGTTCCCAAGAAGGATGGGTCATGGCGTATGTGTGTAGACTGTCGTGCTATTAATAACATCACTATTCGTTATCGCTATCCTATACCACGCCTTGACGATATGCTAGATGAGCTTAGTGGTGCCATTATTTTCACTAAGATTGATTTGCGTAGTGGTTACCACCAGATTAGAATGAAACTGGGTGATGAATGGAAAACAACCTTCAAAACGAAATTTGGTTTATATGAATGGTTGGTTATGCCGTTTGGATTGACTAATGCTCCCAGCACTTTTATGCGAGTGATGAATGAAGTTCTGAGGCCCTTCATAGGATTGTTTGTGGTTGTTTATTTCGATGATATCCTTATTTACAGCAAATCTAAGAAAGAGCATTTGGAACATTTAAGTGCTGTTTTTGATGCATTGCGTGCCGCCCAGTTATTCGCTAACAAGGAAAAATGCATCTTTTGCACACGACGTGTCTCGTTTCTTGGTTATGTTGTTACTCCACAGGGCATTGAGGTGGATAGCAGCAAGATTGCTGCCATTCGGGAGTGGCCTACACCGACGACGGTCACACAAATTCGGAGCTTTCTTGGACTTGCCGGTTTCTACCGCAGATTTGTTCGTGATTTTAGCTCCATTGCAGCGCCTCTACATGAGCTTACAAAGAAAGATGTGCCGTTTTCTTGGAGTGATTCGCAGGAGGAAGCGTTCAGCACTTTGAAAGATAAGTTAACCCAAGCTCCCCTATTGCAATTGCCTGATTTTAATAAAGTATTTGAGCTTGAATGCGATGCTAGCGGTATTGGGCTAGGTGCTGTTTTATTACAAGAAGGAAAACCAGTTGCTTATTTTAGTGAAAAATTAAGCGGTGCTAGTCTGAAATATTCTACTTATGATAAGGAGCTTTACGCGTTAGTGCGCACTTTACATACATGGCAGCACTATCTTTGGCATCGTGAGTTCATAATTCATTCTGATCATGAGGCTTTAAAACATATTCGTTCCCAAACAAATCTGAACCGTCGTCATGCTAAATGGGTAGAATTCATTGAGTCTTTTCCTTACATTATTAAACACAAGAACGGGAAGGACAATGTTATTGCTGATGCTTTGTCTCGTCGCTATACCATGCTGTCACAGTTAGATTTTAAAATCTTTGGTTTGCACACTGTAAAAGATCAATATGTTGACGATGCTGATTTTAAAGATGCTTTCGGCCATTGTATTAATGGGAAACCATGGGGCAAATTTCACATACAGGATGGGTTCCTGTTTCGCGCTAACAAGCTGTGTGTTCCAGCTAGCTCGGTTCGTCTTTTGTTGTTACAGGAAGCACATGGAGGCGGTCTCATGGGGCACTTTGGCGTCTACAAGACACATGAGGTGTTGGCTGCCCACTTTTTTTGGCCTCGGATGCGCGCTGATGTTGAGCGCCTTGTTGCACGCTGCACTACTTGTCAGAAAGCTAAGTCACGGTTGAACAACCATGGTTTGTATATGCCTTTGCCTGTTCCTACTTCCCCTTGGATTGATATTTCGATGGATTTTGTTTTGGGATTGCCTAGAACTATGAAGGGGAGGGATAGCATTTTTGTGGTTGTTGATCGATTCTCCAAAATGGCTCATTTCATACCTTGTCATAAGACTGATGATGCTAGCAATGTTGCTGAATTGTTTTTTAGAGAGATTATTCGTTTGCACGGTATTCCCAATACAATAGTCTCGGATCGTGATGCCATGTTTCTGAGTCATTTTTGGAGATCTCTGTGGAATAAATTAGGAACTAAATTGCTGTTTAGCACCACTTGTCACCCTCAGATTGATGGTCAAACTGAGGTAGTTAATCGAACTTTGTCTACCATGCTTAGGGCTGTTTTAGACAAAAATTTGAAACGTTGGGAGGATTGCTTACCTCATGTTGAGTTTGCTTATAATCATGCAACACATTCTTCTACAAAGATGTGCCCTTTTCAAATTGTTTATGGTTACATTCCTAGGGCGCCTATTGCTTTGTTTTCGCTTGATGCTACGGACGCCCCACACATAGATGCTCTTGCACATGTTGAACAAATGATTAATCTTCATGAACAAACTCAACAAAACATTGCTGCTGCTAATGCTAAATATCAGATTACTGGTAGTAAAGGCCGGAAACTAGTTACTTTTGAACCTGGTGATATGGTTTGGTTGCATTTGAGAAAGGATCGTTTTCCTACTTTGCGCCGTTCTAAATTGATGCCTCGTGCTGCTGGTCCTTTTAAGGTACTAACCAAGATTAATGAAAATGCTTATATCCTTGACCTGCCTGCGGAGTTTGGTGTTTCCACTAGTTTTAATGTTGCAGATTTGAAACCGTATGCGGGAGAAGATGAGGAGTTGCCGTCGAGGACGACTTCAGTTCAAGAAGGGGAGGATGATGAGGACATCAACACCAACACGAGCACATCTACACCAGCAGCACCTTCTCCAGCCCAGGCACCATCTTCCCCAGTCCAGGCGCCACCCCTTCCACCTGGGCCAGTGACTCGGGCCCGTGCAAGAGAATTGAACTACATCATGTTGTTAAAGAACGAAGGCCCAGAAGAATAGACGACCAGCCCAATTGCGGCCCATAATGGACGACCTAGGGTTGGCCGCCCCTAGGGGCTGCGCCCCCTCTCTATTTATACAGGAGCTGCGCCTCCTTTATTTTCCGAGTTTTGTTTTACGTTAGCTTTAGCTACTCTCGAACACGCGCAAATCTGCGCTGTCTTCGTGTATTCAGAACTCCACCCTCGAGTAATAGATTAGATTGCTCGCATCTTTTTCTTGTTCGTTCTTCGATTGCGCATAGGAAACGATCTTCGTGATCAGGCCGATCTCGCATCAGCAAGGTCGGTAACCATAGGGAGTTGGTTCAGCGATTGCATTGGCGCCTCGGGCTTGCTCATCGTAGTCGGATCGCAAGGGTCATCTTCCGCCAAATCAGAATTATCTCTACTCGCCGAAAGATCGGGCACCTCAGCTACATCATCTAGCATATCATCAAGGCGTGGTATAGGATATCGATAACGAATAGTGATGTTATTAATAGCACGACAGTCTACACACATACGCCATGACCCATCTTTCTTGGGAACAAGTAACACAGGAACAGAGCAAGGGCTAAGAGACTCACGAATGTATCCCTTGTCAAGCAACGCCTGTACCTGGCGCTGAATCTCCTTCGTCTCATCCGGATTTGTACGGTACGGTGCGCGGTTTGGAAGCTGTGCGCCGGGAATGAGGTCGATCTGGTGCTCAATGCCACGAAGTGGTGGGAGACCCGGTGGTAAGTCTTTGGGAAAGACATCAGCGTACTCTTGCAAAAGGTTAGCAACCATAGGGGGAATAGCCAAAGATGGTGCATCATCAAGTGAAATGAGGACACTAGAGCATATAAGTGCATAACATGGCAAATGAGCACCGTGTAGATCATCAAAATCAGCACGTGTAGCAAGTAAAACAGGAGCCTTCAACTTAATTTCAGAAGGAACAGAGGGCGATGGATCAAGTTGTTTAGCAGTTATAGCAGCTCGGGCAAGATCATCTTTAACAATTTGTTCAGGTGTCATTGGATGTATAATTATTTTATTACCCTTAAAAATGAAAGAATAATGATTCGAACGACCATGATGCAAGCTATCAGTATCATATTGCCAAGGTCGACCAAGTAACAAAGAGCATGCTTCCATGGGAATAACATCACAATCAACAAAATCAGAATAAGCACCCATGGAGAAAGGAACGCGCACGGAACGTGTGATTTTTATTTTACCACCATCATTAAGCCATTGAATGTGATATGGGTTTGGATGCTTACGAGTGGGTAACGATAACTTTTCGACCAGCATGGTACTCGCCAAATTGTTGCAACTGCCGCTGTCGATAATGATGCGAATTGACCGCTCCTGCACAACACCCTTTGTATGGAACAGAGTGTGTCGCTGATTCTTCTCGGGCAAAGCGACCTGTGTACTGAGAACATGCTGCACAACAAGACTTTCATACCTATCAGCGTCGCCCGGGTTGACATGTACCTCCGCCTTAGCTGCATGGTCAGTGGCAAGTAGTGCATGTTCAATGTCGTCAGAATCACTAGCGGAAGAGTACTCACCATCGTCACGAATGAGCAAAGTGCGCTTGTTTGGGCAGTCCCGAATCACATAGCCAAATCCTCTACAACGATGACACTGAATATCCCGTGTACGACCTGTGGGTGGGGCAGTGCTGGCTGGTTTGGTCGTCTTCTCGCGTGGAGTAGTGGTGGACGTGGATGGCGCAGGGGGAACTGGTGCTGAGGTGGATGTCGAGCTTCGTCCTGCAAAAGGGTTAGAATATGGCTTCGAGCGGCGTCCCTCCACTTCACGTTCAGCTTTGCAAGCATATTCAAATAAAGTAGTCATATCATAATATTCCATATAATCAAGTATATCTTGGATTTCGCGGTTTAAACCACCACGAAAACGTGCCATAGCAGCGTCGTTGTCTTCCAATATCCCACAACGAATCATACCTTTTTGTAACTCCTGGAAATAGTCCTCAACAGATTGAGAACCTTGCTGAAAACGCTGCATTTTATTAAGCAAATCACGAGCATAATACGAAGGCACAAATCGATGTCGCATCGCAGCTTTCAACTGATCCCAAGTGGTTGGAATGTTAGTGGGATGTTTTATTTTAAACTCACGCCACCAAATTAAATCAAAATCAGTAAATTCACTAATAGCAGCTTTAACCTGAGAATGTGCAGCAATATCATGGCATGAAAATTTTTGTTCAACCTCTAACTCCTAATCAAGATATGCAGCAGGATCATATTTGCCATTAAAAGGTGGAATTTTAAATTTAATCTTAGAAAATAAGTCATTAGGGGGATGACGAACCACACGGCGTGCACGACCACGGCGATCTCCATCGTCCCACTCAGTGTCACCGCCGTAGTCCTGCTCCATCTTTGTGGTCAATGCATCAAGGCGTGCCAGGATGGTGTCGAGTGTGGTGCGAGTCGCCGTTTGAGCAAGGTCAAGCTGGTTGAAACGCTCGGTCGTCGAAGTGACCGTTGAATCAAGCCGTTCATGCATCGTCCTAATGTCATCAGCAAGTCCATCAACTTGTCCCCTTACTTCCAGCAACAGGGCATCCACCGTGTCGTGTGCTCCTGCCATAGTTAGCGCAGACACCAAAATACCAAAAGAAGAAGAAAAAAAACCAACGACAAAAACAGGGGTGTACTGCTCACAAGGCGCTCACACTAGTGCTGTTATCAAATTCTTATCCGTTCTTACCAAGCCACAGTGGTGAACTGCAACCAACAGGTGGAACCGGTGAAAGATTGGATGAGCGATTGCCTGGAGAAACAGAAGCCAGCTCGTCGTAGAAATATGTGGAGTTCTAGGTAGGCTGCACTCAAGTCAATGATTAGCACAATCAAACAATAATGCAAAGTTGAATTATAGTGCAGAACATGAAACTATATTGCTGGCCACAAGTGCAAAGGATGGATGGAACTAGCAGAATGGCAGTACCGTAAATATTGTACTAGCGAGGCCACTAGTAGGAATCACAAGTGATTTTATTTTTATTTTTTTGTATGATTTTTTTGATATTTTTCTCAGCACAAGAAGCAACAACATAGGAGCTACACGAAGTTTCACCTAAAACAGAGATCAGATGTGGTCTACAGAAAATCAGGAAATTCTCTGAAAAGCGTGCG
The DNA here is from genome assembly GCA_029449295.1 of Zea luxurians. Lineage (NCBI taxonomy): Eukaryota > Viridiplantae > Streptophyta > Magnoliopsida > Poales > Poaceae > Zea > Zea luxurians. The sequence continues at coordinate 121,896 of JAOPSE010001112.1, forward strand.
AGAACTTTGACGAATTTTTTTCTTTATTTTCCTGAATTTTTTTGACAATTTTGTCGAAACCAAATAGACCGAAGGTGGGATTGGCCGGCCTCAGAATGATGTCAACTAGCTCCTGTAAAAATTTCAGATTTTTTGGACACCGAGCGAAAAGTTATGCCCGGTTTAAGGAAGGTACCTCAAGTTATGTTTTAAAAACGACCGGGATGAAACAACCGTATCCTTTCTCCTTCGTTGTTTTTTGTTTCTGTTTTTTTGACGTAATCGAAGGAGAAAAACAAGGAAACGATGTTGACTCGGTTTGTTTTTTTTCTGTTTTTTTTGTAACCGAAGGAGATAAACAAGGAAACGATGTTGACTCGGTTTGTTTTTTTTCTGTTTTTTTTTGTAACCGAAGGAGAAAAAGAAGGAAACGGCCGTTGACTCGGTTTGTTTTTTCTGTTTTTTTGACGTAACCGAAGGAGAAAAACAAGGAAACGATGTTGACTCGGTTTGTGGCGTGATCAAACGGGAGATGGTGGCGACGCTAGGGTTTGAATGGTGGAAGAACACAATGCAACCAGCAACAAATGACGCGAAAGCACACAAATTCAACAATGCAGATTATTGAAAGAAAGTGCGAGGCTCAAAAGGGTGCTGGGATAAGGTCTAACCTGAATTTTTATGTGGTTTTGTGGACTGTAGGAAAAAAAACACTCGATAAACTCACCGATCAACCTGGAAATCTGATACCAATTGATGAAGCTGAGGTGCCCGATCTTTCGGCGAGTAGAGATAATTCCGATTTGGCGGAAGATGACCCTTGCGATCCGACTACGACGAGCAAGCCCGAGGCGCCAATGCAATCGCTGAACCAACTCCCTGTGGTTACCGACCTTGCTGATGCGAGATCGGCCTGATCACGAAGATCGTTTCCTGTGCGCAATCGAAGAACGAACAAGAAAAAGATGCGAGCAATCTAATCTATTACTCGAGGGTGGAGTTCTGAATACACGAAGACAACGCAGATTTGCGCGCGTTCGAGAGTAGCTAAAGCTAACGTAAAACAAAACTCGAAAAATAAAGGAGGCGCAGCTCCTGGATAAATAGAGAGGGGGCGCAGCCCCTAGGGGCGGCCAACCCTAGGTCGTCCATTATGGGCCGCAGTTGGGCTGGTCGTCTATTCTTCTAGGCCTTCGTTCTTTAACAACATGATGTAGTCCAATTCTCTTGCACGGGCCTGAGTCACTGGCCCAGGTGGAAGGGGTGGCGCCTGGACTGGGGAAGATGGTGCCTGGGCTGGAGAAGGTGCTGCTGGTGTAGATGTGCTCGTGTTGGTGTTGATGTCCTCATCATGGTGCCCGATCTTTCGGCGAGTAGAGATAATTCCGATTTGGCGGAAGATGACCCTTGAGATCCGACTACGACGAGCAAGCCCGAGGCGCTGATGTAGCTGAGGTGCCCGATCTTTCGGCGAGTAGAGATAATTCCGATTTGGCGGAAGATGACCCTTGCGATCCGACTACGACGAGCAAGCCTGAGGCGCCAATGCAATCGCTGAACCAACTCCCTGTGGTTACCGACCTTGCTGATGCGAGATCGGCCTGATCACGAAGATCGTTTCCTGTGCGCAATCGAAGAACGAACAAGAAAAAGATGCGAGCAATCTAATCTATTACTCGAGGGTGGAGTTCTGAATACACGAAGACAGCGCAGATTTGCGCGTGTTCGAGAGTAGCTAAAGCTAACGTAAAACAAAACTCAAGAAATAAAGGAGGCGCAGCTCCTGGATAAATAGAGAGGGGGCGCAGCCCCTAGGGGTGGCCAACCCTAGGTCGTCCATTATGGGCCGCAGTTGGGCTGGTCGTCTATTCTTCCAGGCCTTCATTCTTTAACAGCATGATGTAGTTCAATTCTCTTGCACGGGCCCGAGTCACTGGCCCAGGTGGAAGGGGTGGCGCCTGGACTGGGGAAGATGGCGCCTGGGCTGGAGAAGGTGCTGCTGGTGTAGATGTGCTCGTGTTGGTGTTGATGTCCTCATCATCCTCCCCTTCCTGAACTGAAGTCGTCCTCGACGGCAACTCCTCGTCTTCTCCCGCATACGGTTTCAAATCTGCAACATTAAAACTAGTGGAAACACCAAACTCCGCAGGCAGGTCAAGGGTATAAGCATTATCATTAATCTTGGTTAGTATCTTAAAAGGACCAGCAGCACGAGGCATCAATTTAGAACGGTGCAAAGTAGGAAAACGATCCTTTCTCAAATGCAACCAAACCATATCACTAGGTTCAAAAGTAACTAGTTTCCGGCCTTTACTACCAGTAATCTGATATTTAGCATTAGCAGCAGCAATGTTTTGTTGAGTTTGTTCATGGAGATTAATCTTTTGTTCAACATGTGCTAGAGCATCTATGTGTGGGGCGTCCGCAGCATCAAGCGAAAACAAAGCAATAGGCGCCCTAGGAATGTAACCATAAACAATTTGAAAAGGGCACATCTTTGTAGAAGAATGGGTTGCATGATTATAAGCAAACTCAACATGAGGCAAGCAATCCTCCCAACGTTTCAATTTTTTGTCTAAAACAGCCCTAAGCATGGTAGACAAAGTTCGATTAACTACCTCAGTTTGACCATCAGTCTGAGGGTGACAAGTGGTGCTAAACAGCAATTTAGTTCCCAATTTATTCCACAGAGATCTCCAAAAATGACTCAGAAACTTAGCATCACGATCCGAGACTATTGTATTGGGAATACAGTGCAAACGAATAATCTCTCTAAAAAACAATTCAGCAACATTGCTAGCATCATCAGTCTTATGACAAGGTATGAAATGAGCCATTTTGGAGAATCGATCAACAACCACAAAAATGCTATCCCTCCCCTTCTAATTTCTAGGCAATCCCAAAACAAAATCCATCGAAATATCAATCCAAGGGGAAGTAGGAACAGGCAAAGGCATATACAAACCATGGTTGTTCAACCGTGACTTAGCTTTCTGACAAGTAGTGCAGCGTGCAACAAGGCGCTCAACATCAGCGCGCATCCGAGGCCAAAAGAAGTGGGCAGCCAACACCTCATGTGTCTTGTAGACGCCAAAGTGCCCCATGAGACCGCCTCCATGTGCTTCCTGTAACAACAAAAGACGAACCGAGCTAGCTGGAACACACAGCTTGTTAGCGCGAAACAGGAACCCATCCTGCATGTGAAATTTGCCCCATGGTTTCCCATTAATACAATGGCCGAAAGCATCTTTAAAATCAGCATCATCAACATATTGATCTTTCACAGTGTGCAAACCAAAGATTTTAAAATCTAACTGTGACAGCATGGTATAGCGACGAGACAAAGCATCAGCAATAACATTGTCCTTCCCGTTCTTGTGTTTAATAATGTAAGGAAAGGACTCAATGAATTCTACCCATTTAGCATGATGACGGTTCAGATTTGTTTGGGTACGAATATGTTTTAAAGCCTCATGATCAGAATGGATTATAAACTCACGATGCCAAAGATAGTGCTGCCATGTATGCAAAGTGCGCACTAAAGCGTAAAGCTCCTTATCATAAGTAGAATATTTCAGACTAGCACCGCTTAATTTTTCACTAAAATAAGCAACTGGTTTTCCTTCTTGTAACAAAACAGCACCTAGCCCAATACCGCTAGCATCGCATTCAAGCTCAAAAACTTTATTAAAATCAGGCAATTGCAATAGGGGAGCTTGGGTTAACTTATCTTTCAAAGTGCTGAACGCTTCCTCCTGGGAATCACTCCAAGCAAATGGCACATCTTTCTTTGTAAGCTCATGTAGAGGCGCTGCAATGGAGCTAAAATGATGAGGACATCAACACCAACACGAGCACATCTACACCAGCAGCACCTTCTCCAGCCCAGGCGCCACCCCTCCCACCTGGGCCAGTGACTCGGGCCCGTGCAAGAGAATTGAACTACATCATGTTGTTAAAGAACGAAGGCCCAGAAGAATAGACGACCAGCCCAATTGCGGCCCATAATGGACGACCTAGGGTTGGCCGCCCCTAGGGGCTGCGCCCCCTCTCTATTTATACAGGAGCTGCGCCTCCTTTATTTTCCGAGTTTTGTTTTAGATCTAGCTTTAGCTACACTCGAGCACGCGCAAATCTGCGCTGTCTTCGTGTATTCAGAACTCCACCCTCGAGTAATAGATTAGATTGCTCGCATCTTTTTCTTGTTCGTTCTTCGATTGCGCACAGGAAACGATCTTCGTGATCAGGCCGATCTCGCATCAGCAAGGTCGGTAACCACAGGGAGTTGGTTCAGCGATTGCATTGGCGCCTCGGGCTTGCTCGTCGTAGTCGGATCGCAAGGGTCAACTTCCGCCAAATCGGAATTATCTCTACTCGCCGAAAGATCGGGCACCTCAGCTACATCAATTGGTATCAGATTTCCAGGTTGATCGGTGAGTTTATCGAGTGTTTTTTTTTTCCTACAGTCCACAAAACCACATAAAAATTCAGGTTAGACCTTATCCCAGCACCCTTTTGAGCCTCGCACTTTCTTTCAATAATCTGCATTGTTGAATTTGTGTGCTTTCGCGTCATCTGTTGCTGGTTGCATTGTGTTCTTCCACCATTGAAATCCTAGCGCCGCCACCATCTCCCCTTTGATCACGCCACAAACCGAGTCAACATTGTTTCCTTGTTTTTCTCCTTCGGTTACGTCAAAAAAAAACAGAAAAAACAAACCGAGTCAACGGCCGTTTCCTTGTTTTTCTCCTTCGGTTACGAAAAAAAATAGAAAAAAAAAACCGAGTCAACATCGTTTCCTTGTTTTTCTCCTTCGGTTACGTCAAAAAAAAACAGAAAAAAAAACAACGAAGGAGATAGGATACGGTTGTTTCATCCCGGTCGTTTGAAAACATAACTTGAGCTACCTTCCTTAAACCGGGCATAACTTTTCGCTCGGGTGTCCGAAAAATCTGAAATTTTTACAGGAGCTAGTTGACACCATTCTGAGGCCGGCCAAACTCACCTACGGTCTGTTTGGGTTTCGACAAAATTGTCAAAAAAATTCAGGAAGATAAAGAAAAAAATTCATCAAAGTTCTCGCACGCTTTTCAGAGAACTTCCTCATTTTCTGTAGACCACATCTGAACTCTGTTCTAGGTGAAACTTCGTGTAACTCCTATTTTGTTGCTTCTTGTGCTGAGAAAAATATCAAAAAATTCATACAAAAAAGAAAAACAAAATCACTTGTGATTCCTACTAGTGGCCTCGCTAGTACAATATTTACGGTACTGCCATTCTGCTAGTTCCATCCGTCCTTTGCACTTGTGGCCAGCAATATAGTTTCGTGTTTTGCACTATAATTCAACTTTGCATTATTGTTTGGTCGTGCTAATCCTTGACTTGAGTGCAGCCTACCCAGAACTCCACATATTTCTACGACGAGTAGGTTTCTGTTTCTCCAGGCAATCGCTTATCCAATCTTTCACCGGTTCCACCTGTTGGTTGCAGTTCACCACTGTGGCTTGGTAAGAACGGATAAGAATTTGATAACAGCACTAGTGTAAGCGCCTTGTGAGCAGTACATCCCTGTTTTTGTCGTTTTTTTTTAGTGTTTTGGTGTTTGCGCTCACTATGGCAGGAGCACATGACACGGTGGATGCCCAGTTGCTGGAAGTAAAGGGACAAGTTGATGGACTTGCTGATGACATTAGGACGATGCATGAACGGCTTGATTCAACGGTCACTTCGACGACCGAGCGTTTCAACCAGCTTGACCTTGCTCAAACGGCGACTCGCACCACACTCGACACCATCCTGGCACGCCTTGATGCGTTGACCACAAAGATGGAGCAGGACTACGGCGGTGACACTGAGTGGGAAGATGGAGATCGCCGTGGTCGTGCACGCCGTGTGGTTCGTCATCCCCCTAATGACTTATTTTCTAAGATTAAATTTAAAATTCCACCTTTTAATGGCAAATATGATCCTGCTGCATATCTTGATTGGGAGTTAGAGGTTGAACAAAAATTTTCATGCCATGATATTGCTGCACATTCTCAGGTTAAAGCTGCTATTAGTGAATTTACTGATTTTGCTTTAATTTGGTGGCGTGAGTTTAAAATAAAACATCCCACTACTATTCCAACCACTTGGGATCAGTTGAAAGCTGCGATGCGACATCGATTTGTGCCTTCGTATTATGCTCATGATTTGCTTAATAAAATGCAGCGTTTTCAGCAAGGTTCTCAATCTGTTGAGGACTATTTCCAGGAGTTACAAAAAGGTATGATTCGTTGTGGCATATTAGAGGACAACGACGCTGCTATGGCACGTTTTCGTGGTGGTTTAAACCGCGAAATCCAAGATATACTTGATTATAAGGAATATTATGATATGACTACTATATTTGAATATGCTTGCAAAGCTGAACGTGAAGTGCAGGGACGCCGCTCGAAGCCATATTCTAACCCCTTTGCAGGACGAAGCTCGACATCCACCTCAGCACCAGTTCCCCCTGCGCCATCCACGTCCACCACTATTCCACGCGAGAAGACGACCAAACCAGCCAGCACTGCCCCACCCACAGGTCGTACACGAGATATTCAGTGTCATCGCTGTAGAGGATTTGGCCATGTGATTCGGGACTGCCCAAACAAGCGCACTTTGCTCATTCGTGACGATGGTGAGTACTCTTCCGCTAGTGATTCTGAAGAAATTGAACATGCACTACTTGCCACTGACCATGCAGCTAAGGCGGAGGTACATGTCAACCCGGACGACGCTGATAGGTATGAAAGTCTTGTTGTGCAGCGTGTTCTCAGTACACAGGTCGCTTTGCCCGAGAAGAATCAGCGACACACTCTGTTCCATACAAAGGGTGTTGTGCAGGAGCGGTCAATTCGCATCATTATCGACAGCGGCAGTTGCAACAATTTGGCGAGTACCAAGCTGGTCGAAAAGTTATCGTTACCCACTCGTAAGCATCCAAACCCATATCACATTCAATGGCTTAATGATGGTGGTAAAATAAAAATCACACGTTCCGTGCGCGTTCCTTTCTCCATGGGTGCTTATTCTGATTTTGTTGATTGTGATGTTATTCCCATGGAAGCATGCTCTTTGTTACTTGGTCGACCTTGGCAATATGATACTGATAGCTTGCATCATGGTCGTTCGAATCATTATTCTTTCATTTTTAAGGGTCAGAAAATAATTATACATCCAATGACACCTGAACAAATTGTTAAAGATGATCTTGCCCGAGCTGCTATAACTGCTAAACAACTTGATCCATCGCCCTCTGTTCCTTCTGAAATCAAGTTGAAGGCTCCTGTTTTACTTGCTACACGTGCTGATTTTGATGATCTACACGGTGCTCATTTGCCATGCTATGCACTTATATGCTCTAGTGTCCTCATTTCACTTGATGATGCACCATCTTTGGCTATCCCCCCTATGGTTGCTAACCTTTTGCAGGAGTACACTGATGTCTTTCCCAAAGACTTACCACCGGGTCTCCCACCACTTCGTGGCATTGAGCACCAGATCGACCTCATTCCCGGCGCACAGCTTCCGAACCGCGCACCGTACCGTACAAATCCGGATGAGACGAAGGAGATTCAGCGCCAGGTACAGGCGTTGCTTGACAAGGGATACATTCGTGAGTCTCTTAGCCCTTGCTCTGTTCCTGTGTTACTTGTTCCCAAGAAAGATGGGTCATGGCGTATGTGTGTAGACTGTCGTGCTATTAATAACATCACTATTCGTTATCGATATCCTATACCACGCCTTGATGATATGCTAGATGAGCTTAGTGGTGCCATTATTTTCACTAAGATTGATTTGCGTAGTGGTTACCACCAGATTAGAATGAAACTGGGTGATGAATGGAAAATGGCTTTTAAAACGAAATTTGGTTTATATGAATGGTTGGTTATGCCGTTTGGATTGACTAATGCTCCCAGCACTTTTATGCGAGTGATGAATGAAGTTCTAAGGCCCTTCATAGGATTGTTTGTGGTTGTTTATTTTGATGATATTCTTATTTACAGCAAATCTAAGAAAGAGCATTTGGAACATTTAAGTGCTGTTTTTGATGCATTGCGTGCTGCCCAGTTATTTGCTAACATGGAAAAATGCATCTTTTGTACACGACGTGTCTCGTTTCTTGGTTATGTTGTTACTCCACAGGGCATTGAGGTGGATAGCAGCAAGATTGCTGCCATTCGGGAGTGGCCTACACCGACGACGGTCACACAAATTCGGAGCTTTCTTGGACTTGCCGGTTTCTACCGCAGATTTGTTCGTGATTTTAGCTCCATTGCAGCGCCTCTACATGAGCTTACAAAGAAAGATGTTCCATTTGCTTGGAGTGATTCCCAGGAGGAAGCGTTCAACACTTTGAAAGATAAGTTAACCCAAGCTCCCCTATTGCAATTGCCTGATTTTAATAAAGTGTTTGAGCTTGAATGCGATGCTAGCGGTATTGGGCTAGGTGCTGTTTTGTTACAAGAAGGAAAACCAGTTGCTTATTTTAGTGAAAAATTAAGCGGTGCTAGTCTGAAATATTCTACTTATGATAAGGAGCTTTACGCTTTAGTGCGCACTTTGCATACATGGCAGCACTATCTTTGGCATCGTGAGTTTATAATCCATTCTGATCATGAGGCTTTAAAACATATTCGTACCCAAACAAATCTGAACCGTCGTCATGCTAAATGGGTAGAATTCATTGAGTCCTTTCCTTACATTATTAAACACAAGAACGGGAAGGACAATGTTATTGCTGATGCTTTGTCTCGTCGCTATACCATGCTGTCACAGTTAGATTTTAAAATCTTTGGTTTGCACACTGTGAAAGATCAATATGTTGATGATGCTGATTTTAAAGATGCTTTCGGCCATTGTATTAATGGAAAACCATGGGGCAAATTTCACATACAGGATGGGTTCCTGTTTCGCGCTAACAAGCTGTGTGTTCCAGCTAGCTCGGTTCGTCTTTTGTTGTTACAGGAAGCACATGGAGGCGGTCTCATGGGGCACTTTGGCGTCTACAAGACACATGAGGTGTTGGCTGCCCACTTCTTTTGGCCTCGGATGCGCGCTGATGTTGAGCGCCTTGTTGCACGCTGCACTACTTGTTAGAAAGCTAAGTCACGGTTGAACAACCATGGTTTGTATATGCCTTTGCCTGTTCCTACTTCCCCTTGGATTGATATTTCGATGGATTTTGTTTTGGGATTGCCTAGAACTAAGAAGGGGAGGGATAGCATTTTTGTGGTTGTTGATCGATTCTCCAAAATGGCTCATTTCATACCTTGTCATAAGACTGATGATGCTAGCAATGTTGCTGAATTGTTTTTTAGAGAGATTATTCGTTTGCACGGTATTCCCAATACAATAGTCTCGGATCGTGATGCTAAGTTTCTGAGTCATTTTTGGAGATCTCTGTGGAATAAATTGGGAACTAAATTGCTGTTTAGCACCACTTGTCACCCTCAGACTGATGGTCAAACTGAGGTAGTTAATCGAACTTTGTCTACCATGCTTAGGGCTGTTTTAGACAAAAATTTGAAACGTTGGGAGGATTGCTTGCCTCATGTTGAGTTTGCTTATAATCATGCAACCCATTCTTCTACAAAGATGTGCCCTTTTCAAATTGTTTATGGTTACATTCCTAGGGCGCCTATTGCTTTGTTTTCGCTTGATGCTGCGGACGCCCCACACATAGATGCTCTTGCACATGTTGAACAAATGATTAATCTCCATGAACAAACTCAACAAAACATTGCTGCTGCTAATGCTAAATATCAGATTACTGGTAGTAAGGGCCGGAAACTAGTTACTTTTGAACCTGGTGATATGGTTTGGTTGCATTTGAGAAAGGATCGTTTTCCTACTTTGCGTCGTTCTAAATTGATGCCTCGTGCTGCTGGTCCTTTTAAGATACTAACCAAGATTAATGATAATGCTTATACCCTTGACCTGCCTGCGGAGTTTGGTGTTTCCACTAGTTTTAATGTTGCAGATTTGAAACCATATGCGGGAGAAGACGAGGAGTTGCCGTCGAGGACGACTTCAGTTCAAGAAGGGGAGGATGATGAGGACATCAACACCAACACGAGCACATCTACACCAGCAGCACCTTCTCCAGCCCAGGCGCCACCCCTTCAACCTGGGCCAGTGACTCGGGCCCGCGCAAGAGAATTGAACTACATCATGTTGTTAAAGAACGAAGGCCCAGAAGAATAGACGACCAGCCCAATTGCGGCCCATAATGGACGACCTAGGGTTGGCCGCCCCTAGGGGCTGCGCCCCCTCTCTATTTATACAGGAGCTGCGCCTCCTTTTTTTCCGAGTTTTGTTTTAGATCTAGCTTTAGCTACTCTCGAGCACGCGCAAATCTGCGCTGTCTTCGTGTATTCAGAACTCCACCCTCGAGTAAAAGATTAGATTGCTCGCATCTTTTTCTTGTTCGTTCTTCGATTGCGCACAGGAAACGATCTTCGTGATCAGGCCGATCTCGCATCAGCAAGGTCGGTAACCACAGGGAGTTGGTTCAGCGATTGCATTGGCGCCTCGGGCTTGCTCGTCGTAGTCGGATCGCAAGGGTCAACTTCCGCCAAATCGGAATTATCTCTACTCGCCGAAAGATCGGGCACCTCAGCTACATCAAAAATCACGAACAAATCTGCGGTAGAAACCAGCAAGTCCAAGAAAGCTCCGAATTTGTGTGACCGTCGTCGGTGTAGGCCACTCCCGAATGGCAGCAATCTTGCTGCTATCCACCCCAATGCCCTGTGGAGTAACAACATAACCAAGAAACGAGACACGTCGTGTGCAAAAGATGCATTTTTCCATGTTAGCAAATAACTGGGCGGCACGCAATGCATCAAAAACAGCACTTAAATGTTCCAAATGCTCTTTCTTAGATTTGCTGTAAATAAGGATATCATCAAAATAAACAACCACAAACAATCCTATGAAGGGCCTTAGAACTTCATTCATCACTCGCATAAAAGTGCTGGGAGCATTAGTCAATCCAAACGGCATAACCAACCATTCATATAAACCAAATTTCGTTTTGAAGGCTGTTTTCCATTCATCACCCAGTTTCATTCTAATCTCGTGGTAACCACTACGCAAATCAATCTTAGTGAAAATAATGGCACCACTAAGCTCATCTAGCATATCATCAAGGCGCGGTATAGGATATCGATAACGAATAGTGATGTTATTAATAGCACGACAGTCTACACACATACGCCATGACCCATCTTTCTTGGGAACAAGTAACACAGGAACAGAGCAAGGGCTAAGAGACTCACGAATGTATCCCTTGTCAAGCAACGCCTGTACCTGGCGCTGAATCTCCTTCGTCTCATCCGGATTTGTACGGTACGGTGCGCGGTTCGGAAGCTGTGCACCGGGAATGAGGTCGATCTGGTGCTCAATGCCACGAAGCGGTGGGAGACCCGGTGGTAAGTCTTTGGGAAAGACATCAGCGTACTCCTGCAAAAGGTTAGCAACCATAGGGGGAATAGCCAAAGATGGTGCATCATCAAGTGAAATGAGGACACTAGAGCATACAAGTGCATAGCATGGCAAATGAGCACCGTGTAGATCATCAAAATCAGCACGTGTAGCAAGTAAAACAGGAGCCTTCAACTTAATTTCAGAAGGAACAGAGGGCGATGGATCAAGTTGTTTAGCAGTTATAGCAGCTCGGGCAAGATCATCTTTAACAATTTGTTCAGGTGTCATTGGATGTATAATTATTTTCTGACCCTTAAAAATGAAAGAATAATGATTCGAACGACCATGATGCAAGCTATCAGTATCATATTGCCAAGGTCGACCAAGTAACAAAGAGCATGCTTCCATGGGAATAACATCACAATCAACAAAATCAGAATAAGCACCCATGAAGAAAGGAACTCGCACGGAACGCGTGATTTTTATTTTACCACCATCATTAAGCCATTGAATGTGATATGGGTTTGGATGCTTACGAGTGGGTAACGACAACTTTTCGACCAGCATGGTACTCGCCAAATTGTTGCAACTGCCGCTGTCGATAATGATGCGAATTGACCGCTCCTGCACAACACCCTTTGTATGGAACAGAGTGTGTCGCTGATTCTTCTCGGGCAAAGCGACCTGTGTACTGAGAACACGCTGCACAACAAGACTTTCATACCTATCAGCCTCGCCCGGGTTGACATGTACCTCCGCCTTAGCTGCATGGTCAGTGGCAAGTAGTGCATGTTCAATTTCTTCAGAATCACTAGCGGAAGAGTACTCACCATCGTCACGAATGAGTAAAGTGCGCTTGTTTGGGCAGTCCCGAATCACATGGCCAAATCCTCTACAGCGATGACACTGAATATCCCGTGTACGACCTGTGGGTGGGGCAGTGCTGGCTGGTTTGGTCGTCTTCTCGCGTGGAGTAGTGGTGGACGTGGATGGCGCAGGGGGAACTGGTGCTGAGGTGGATGTCGAGCTTTGTCCTGCAAAAGGGTTAGAATATGGCTTCGAGCTGCGTCCCTGCACTTCACGTTCAGCTTTGCAAGCATATTCAAATAAAGTAGTCATATCATAATATTCCTTATAATCAAGTATATCTTGGATTTCGCGGTTTAAACCACCACGAAAACGTGCCATAGCAGCGTCGTTGTCCTCCAATATCCCACAACGAATCATACCTTTTTGTAACTCCTGGAAATAGTCCTCAACAGATTGAGAACCTTGCTGAAAACGCTGCATTTTATTAAGCAAATCACGAGCATAATACGAAGGCACAAATCGATGTCGCATCGCAGCTTTCAACTGATCCCAAGTGGTTGGAATGGTAGTGGGATGTTTTATTTTAAACTCACGCCACCAAATTAAAGCAAAATCAGTAAATTCACTAATAGCAGCTTTAACCTGAGAATGTGCAGCAATATCATGGCATGAAAATTTTTGTTCAACCTCTAACTCCCAATCAAGATATGCAGCAGGATCATATTTGCCATTAAAAGGTGGAATTTTAAATTTAATCTTAGAAAATAAGTCATTAGGGGGATGACGAACCACACGGCGTGCACGACCACGGCGATCTCCATCGTCCCACTCAGTGTCACCGCCGTAGTCCTGCTCCATCTTTGTGGTCAACGCATCAAGGCGTGCCAGGATGGTGTCGAGTGTGGTGCGAGTCGCCGTTTGAGCAAGGTCAAGCTGGTTGAAACGCTCGGTCGTCGAAGTGACCGTTGAATCAAGCCGTTCATGCATCGTCCTAATGTCATCAGCAAGTCCATCAACTTGTCCCTTTACTTCCAGCAACTGGGCATCCACCGTGTCATGTGCTCCTGCCATAGTTAGCGCAAACACCAAAACACCAAAAAAAAACGACAAAAATAGGGGTGTACTGCTCACAAGGCGCTTACACTAGTGCTGTTATCAAATTCTTATCCGTTCTTACCAAGCCACAGTGGTGAACTGCAACCAACAGGTGGAACCGGTGAAAGATTGGATGAGCGATTGCCTGGAGAAACAGAAACCTACTCGTCGTAGAAATATGTGGAGTTCTGGGTAGGCTGCACTCAAGTCAAGGATTAGCACGACCAAACAATAATGCAAAGTTGAATTATAGTGCAAAACACGAAACTATATTGCTGGCCACAAGTGCAAAGGACGGATGGAACTAGCAGAATGGTAGTACCGTAAATATTGTACTAGCGAGGCCACTAGTAGGAATCACAAGTGATTTTGTTTTTCTTTTTTGTATGATTTTTTGATATTTTTCTCAGCACAAGAAGCAACAAAATAGGAGCTACACGAAGTTTCACCTAAAACAGAGTTCAAATGTGGTCTACAGAAAATCAGGAAGTTCTCTGAAAAGCGTGCGAGAACTTTGATGAATTTTTTTCTTTATCTTCCTGAATTTTTTTGACAATTTTGTCGAACCCAAACAGACCGAAGTTGAGTTTGGCCGGCCTCAGAATGGTGTCAACTAGCTCCTGTAAAAATTTCAGATTTTTCGGACACCCGAGCGAAAAGTTATGCCCGGTTTAAGGAAGGTAGCTCAAGTTATGTTTTCAAACGACCGGGATGAAACAACCGTATCCTTTCTCCTTCGTTGTTTTTTTTTGTTTTTGTTTTTTTTTACGTAACCGAAGGAGAAAAACAAGGAAACGATGTTGACTCGGTTTTTTTTTCTGTTTTTTTTTTCGTAACCGAAGGAGAAAAACAAGGAAACGGCCGTTGACTCGGTTTGTTTTTTCTGTTTTTTTTGATGTAACCGAAGGAGAAAAACAAGGAAACAATGTTGACTCGGTTTGTGGCGTGATCAAAGGGGAGATGGTGGCGGCGCTAGGATTTGAATGGTGGAAGAACACAATGCAACCAGCAACAAATGACGCGAAAGCACACAAATTCAACAATGCAGATTATTGAAAGAAAGTGCGAGGCTCAAAAGGGTGCTGGGATAAGGTCTAACCTGAATTTTTATGTGGTTTTGTGGACTGTAGGAAAAAAAACACTCGATAAACTCACCGATCAACCTGGAAATCTGATACCAATTGATGTAGCTGAGGTGCCCGATCTTTCGGCGAGTAGAGATAATTCCGATTTGGCGGAAGTTGACCCTTGCGATCCGACTACGACGAGCAAGCCCGAGGCGCCAATGCAATCGCTGAACCAACTCCTTGTGGTTACCGACCTTGCTGATGCGAGATCGGCCTGATCACGAAGATCGTTTCCTGTGCGCAATCGAAGAACGAACAAGAAAAAGATGCGAGCAATCTAATCTATTACTCGAGGGTGGAGTTCTGAATACACGAAGACAGCGCAGATTTGCGCGTGTTCGAGAGTAGCTAAAGCTAATGTAAAACAAAACTCGGAAAATAAAGGAGGCGCAGCTCCTGTATAAATAGAGAGGGGGCGCAGCCCCTAGGGGCGGCCAACCCTAGGTCGTCCATTATGGGCCGCAATTGGGCTGGTCGTCTATTCTTCTGGGCCTTCGTTCTTTAACAACAAGATGTAGTTCAATTCTCTTGCACGGGCCCGAGTCACTGGCCCAGGTGGAAGGGGTGGCGCCTGGACTGGGGAAGATGGTGCCTGGGCTGGAGAAGGTGCTGCTGGTGTAGATGTGCTCGTGTTGGTGTTGATGTCGTCATCACTAGAGCATATAAGTGCATAGCATGGCAAATGAGCACCGTGTAGATCATCAAAATCAGCACGTGTAGCAAGTAAAACAGGAGCCTTCAACTTGATTTCAGAAGGAACAGAGGGCGATGGATCAAGTTGTTTAGCAGTTATGGCAGCTCGGGCAAGATCATCTTTAACAATTTGTTCAGGTGTCATTGGATGTATAATTATTTTCTGACCCTTAAAAAAGAATAATGATTCGAACGACCATGATGCAAGCTATCAGTATCATATTGCCAAGGTCGACCAAGTAACAAAGAGCATGCTTCCATGGGAATAACATCACAATCAACAAAATCAGAATAAGCACCCATGGAGAAAGGAACGCGCACGGAACGTGTGATTTTTATTTTACCACCATCATTAAGCCATTGAATGTGATATGGGTTTGGATGCTTACGAGTGGGTAACGATAACTTTTCGACCAGCATGGTACTCGCCAAATTGTTGCAACTGCCGCTGTCGATAATGATGCGAATTGACCGCTCCTGCACAACACCCTTTGTATGGAACAGAGTGTGTCGCTGATTCTTCTCGGGCAAAGCGACCTGTGTACTGAGAACACGCTGCACAACAAGACTTTCATACCTATCAGCCTCGCCCGGGTTGACATGTACCTCCGCCTTAGCTGCATGGTCAGTGGCAAGTAGTGCATGTTCAATTTCTTCAGAATCACTAGCGGAAGAGTACTCACCATCGTCACAATGAGCAAAGTGCGCTTGTTTGGGCAGTCCCGAATCACATGGCCAAATCCTCTACAGCGATGACACTGAATATCCCGTGTACGACCTGTGGGTGGGACAGTGCTGGCTGGTTTGGTCGTCTTCTCGCGTGGAGTAGTGGTGGACGTGGATGGCGCAGGGGGAACTGGTGCTGAGGTGGATGTCGAGCTTCGTCCTGCAAAAGGGTTAGAATATGGCTTCGAGCGGCATCCCTGCACTTCACGTTCAGCTTTGCAAGCATATTCAAATAAAGTAGTCATATCATAATATTCCTTATAATCAAGTATGGATTTCGCGGTTTAAACCACCACGAAAACGTGCCATAGCAGCATCGTTGTCCTCTAATATCCCACAACGAATCATACCTTTTTGTAACTCCTGGAAATAGTCCTCAACAGATTGAGAACCTTACTGAAAACGCTGCATTTTATTAAGCAAATCACGAGCATAATACGAAGGCACAAATCGATGTCGCATCGCAGCTTTCAACTGATCCCAAGTGGTTGGAATGGTAGTGGGATGTTTTATTTTAAACTCACGCCACCAAATTAAAGCAAAATCAGTAAATTCACTAATAGCAGCTTTAACCTGAGAATGTGCAGCAATATCATGGCATGAAAATTTTTGTTCAACCTCTAACTCCCAATCAATATATGCAGCAGGATCATATTTGCCATTAAAAGGTGGAATTTTAAATTTAATCTTAGAAAATAAGTCATTAGGGGGATGACGAACCACACGGCGTGCACGACCACGGCGATCTCCATCTTCCCACTCAGTGTCACCGCCATAGTCCTGCTCCATCTTTGTGGTCAACGCATCAAGGCGTGCCAGGATGGTGTCGAGAGTGGTGCGAGTCGCCGTTTGAGCAAGGTTAAACTGGTTGAAACGCTCGGTCGTCGAAGTGACCGTTGAATCAAGCTGTTCATGCATCGTCCTAATGTCATCAGCAAGTCCATCAACTTGTCCCCTTACTTCCAGCAACTGGGCATCCATCGTGTCGTGTGCTCCTGCCATAGTTAGCGCAAACACCAAAACACCAAAAGAAGAAGAAAAAAAACAACGACAAAAAACAGGGGTGTACTGCTCACAAGGCGCTCACACTAGTGCTGTTATCAAATTCTTATCCGTTCTTACCAAGCCAAAGTGGTGAACTGCAACCAACAGGTGGAACCGGTGAAAGATTGGATGAGCGATTGCCTGGAGAAACAGAAGCCTGCTCGTCGTAGAAATATGTGGAGTTGTGGGTAGGCTGCACTCAAGTCAATGATTAGCACAATCAAACAATAATGCAAAGTTCAATTATAGTGCAGAACACGAAACTATATTGCTGGCCACAAGTGCAAAGGATGGATGGAACTAGCAGAATGGCAGTACCGTAAATATTGTACTAGCGAGGCCACTAGTAGGAATCACAAGTGATTTTGTTTTTCTTTTTTGTATGATTTTTTTTGATATTTTTCTCAGCACAAGAAGCAACAAAATAGGAGCTAGACGAAGTTTCACCTAAAACAGAGATCAGATGTGGTCTACAGAAAATCAGGAAGTTCTCTGAAAAGTGTGCGAGAACTTTGACGGATTTTTTTCTTTATTTTCCTGAATTTTTTTGACAATTTTGTCGAAACCCAAACAGACCGAAGGTGAGTTTGGCCGGCCTCAGAATGGAGTCAACAAGCTCCTGTAAAAATTTCAGATTTTTTGGACACCCGAGCGAAAAGTTATGCCCGGTTTAAGGAAGGTACCTCAAGTTATGTTTTCAAACGACCGGGATGAAACAACCGAATCCTTTCTCCTTCGTTGTTTTTTGTTTCTATTATTTTTTACGTAACCGAAGGAGAAAAACAAGGAAACGATGTTGACTCGGTTTGTTTTTTTTTCTGTTTTTTTTCATAACCGAAGGAGAAAAACAAGGAAACGGCCGTTGACTCGGTTTGTTTTTTCTGTTTTTTTTTGACGTAACCGAAGGAGAAAAACAAGGAAACGATGTTGACTCGGTTTGTGGCGTGATCAAAGGGGAGATGGTGGCCACGCTAGGGTTTGAATGGTGGAAGAACACAATGCAACCAGCAACAAGTGACGCGAAAGCACACAAATTCAACAATGCAGATTATTGAAAGAAAGTGCGAGGCTCAAAAGGGTGTTGGGATAAGGTCTAACCTGAATTTTTATGTGGTTTTGTGGACTGTAGGAAAAAAACACTCGATAAACTCACCGATCAACCTGGAAATCTGATACCAATTGATGTAGCTGAGGTGCCCGATCTTTCGGCGAGTAGAGATAATTCCGATTTGGCGGAAGATGACCCTTGCGATCCGACTACGACGAGCAAGCCCGAGGCGCCAATGCAATCGCTGAACCAACTCCCTGTGGTTACCAACCTTGCTGATGCGAGATCGGCCTGATCACGAAGATCGTTTCCTGTGCGCAATCGAAGAACGAACAAGAAAAAGATGCGAGCAATCTAATCTATTACTCGAGGGTGGAGTTCTGAATACACGAAGACAGCGCAGATTTGCGCGTGTTCGAGAGTAGCTAAAGCTAACGTAAAACAAAAATCAAGAAACAAAGGAGGCGCAGCTCCTGGATAAATAGAGAGGGGGCGCAGCCCCTAGGGGCGGCCAACCCTAGGTCGTCCATTATGGGCCGCAGTTGGGCTGGTCGTCTATTCTTCCGGGCCTTCGTTCTTTAACAGCATGATGTAGTTCAATTCTCTTGCACGGGCCCGAGTCACTGGCCCAGGTGGAACGGGTGGCGCCTGGACTGGTGAAGATGGCGCCTGGGCTGGAGAAGGTGCTGCTGGTGTAGATGTGCTCGTGTTGGTGTTGATGTCCTCATCACCTAAAATTGTGGATTGGCATATTCGTTGCGAAAAACTAAAATAGTTCCGGTGGCAAAAACTCGTGCTTTGTATGCACCCCGACACACGTTTTCGGAATGGGCGACATGCGGCAACGAAATTGCGAAACCATCCCAAACATTAGTTTTGGACCTAAAGTTATGGATTGGACATGTTCGTTGCGAAAAACGAAGAAATAGTTCCGGTGGAAAAAACTCGTGCTTTATATGCACCCCGACACCAGTTTTCGGAATGGGTGACGTGCGGCAACAAAATTGCGAGAAACCACCCAAACATAAGTTTTGAACCTAAAGTTGTGGATTGGGCATGTTCGTTGCGAAAAACAAAGAAATGGTTACGGTGGCAAAAATTCATGCTTTGTATGCACATCGACACCCATTTTCGGAAAGGGTGACGTGCGGCAACGAAATTGCGCGAAACCACCCCAAACATGAGTTTTGGATCTAAAGTTGTGGATTGGGCATGTTCGTTGCGAAAAACGAAGAAATGGTTCCGGTGGCCAAAACTCGTGCTTTGTATGCACCCGACACCCGTTTTCGGAACGGGTGACGTGCGGCAACGAAATAGAGCGAAACCACCCCAAATATAAGTTTTGGACCTAATATACTGGATTTGGCATGTTCGTTGCGAAAAACGAAGAAATAGTTCCGGTGGCACAATCTCGTGCTTTGTATGCACCCCGACACCAGTTTTCGGAATGGGTGACGTGCGACAACGAAATTGCGCGAAACCACCCCAAACATGAGTTTTGGACCTAATGTAGTGGATTGGGCATGTTCGTTGCGAAAAACAAAGAAATGGTTCCGGTGGAAAAAACACGTGGTTTATATGCACCCCGACACCTGTTTTCGGAATGGGTGACGTGCGGCAACAAAATTGTGCGAAACCACCCAAACATAAGTTTTGGACCTAATGTAGTGGATTTGGCATGTTCGTTGCGAAAAACGAAGAAACGGTTCCGGTGGCAAAAACTCGTGCTCTGTATGCACCCCGACACCCGTTTTCGGAATGGGTGACGTGCGGCAACGAAATTACGCGAAACCACCCCAAACATGAGTTTTGGACGTAAAGTAGTGGATTGGGTATTTTCGTTGCGAAAAAAGAAGAAATGGTTACGGTGGCCAAAACTCGTGCTTTGTATGCACCCGACACCAGTTTTCGGAATGGGTGACGTGCGGCAACGAAATTGCGCGAAACCACCCCAAACATGAGTTTTGGACCTAAAATAGTGGATTGGCATGTTCGTTGCGAAAAACTAAGAAATGGTTCCGGTGGCAGAAACTCGTGCTTTGTATGCACCCCGACACCCGTTTCGGAATGGGTTTCGTGCGGCAACGAAATTGCGCGAAACCATCCCAAACATGAGTTTTGGACCTAAAGTTGTGGATTGGGCATGTTCGTTTAGAAAAACGAAGAAATGGTTACGGTGGCAAAAACTCGTGCTTTGTATGCACATCGACACCCTTATTTGGTAAGGGTAACGTGCGGCAACGAAATTGCGCAAAACCACCCCAAACATGAGTTTTGGACCTAAAGTTTTGTGGATTGGGCATGATCGTTGCGAAAAACGAAGAAATGGTTCTGGTGGCCAAAACTCATGCTTTGTATGCACCCGACACCCGTTTTCGGAATGGGTGACGTGCAGCAACGAAATTGCACGAAACCACCCCAAATATAAGATTTGGACCTAATATACAGGATTTGGCATGTTCGTTGCGAAAAACAAAGAAATGGTTCCTATGGCAAAAACTCATGCTTTGTATGCACCTCGACACCCGTTTTCGGAATGGGTGACGTGCGGCAACGAAATTGCGCGAAACCATCCCAAACATGAGGTTTGGACCTAAAGTTGTGGATTGGAGATGTTCGTTGCGAAAAACGAAGAAATAGTTCAAGTGGCAAAAACTCGTGCTTTGTGTGCACCGACAACATTTTTCGGAATGGGTGACGTGCGGCAACAAAATTGCGAGAAACCACCCCAAACATAAGTTTTGAACCTAAAGTGGATTGGGCATGTTCGTTGCGAAAAACGAAAACATGGTTATGGTGAGCTTTGTACGCACATAGACACCCGTTTTCGGAAAGGGTGACGTGTGGCAACGAAATTGCGCAAAACCACCCCAAACATGAGTTTTGGACCTAAAGTTGTGGATTGGGCATGTTCGTTGCGAAAAACGAAGAAATGGTTCTGGTGGCCAAAACTCATGCTTTGTATGCACCCGACACCCGTTTTCGGAATTGGTGACGTGCGGCAACGAAATTACGCGAAACCACAAAAAATATAAGTTTTGGACCTAATATACTCGATTTGGCATGTTCGTTGCGAAAAACGAAGAAATAGTTCCGTTGGCAAAAACTCGTGCTTTGTGTGCACCGACAACATTTTTCGGAATGGGTGACGTGCGACAACGAAATTGCGCGAAACCACCCCAAACATGAGTTTTGGACATAATGTAGTAGATTGGGCATGTTCGTTGCAAAAAACAAAGAAATGGTTCCGGTGGAAAAAACTCGTGCTCTATATGCACCCCGACACCCGTTTTCGGAATGGGTGGCGTGCGGCAACGAAATTACGCGAAACCACCCCAAACATGAGTTTTGGACGTAAAGTAGTGGATTGGGCAGGTTCGTCGCAAAAAACGAAGGAATGGTTCCGGTGGCCAAAACTCGTGCTTTGTATGCACCCCGACACCATTTTTCGGAATGGGTGACGTGCGGCAACGAAATTGCGCGAAACCACCCCAAACATGAGTTTTGGACCTAAAGTTGTGGATTGGACATGTTCGTTGCGAAAAACGAAGAAATAGTTCCGGTGGAAAAAACTCGTGCTTTGTATTACCCCGACACCAGTTTTCGGAATGGGTGACGTGCGGCAACAAAATTGCGAGAAACCACCCAAACATAAGTTTTCAACCTAAAGTTGTGAATTGGGCATGTTCGTTGCGAAAAACGAAGAAATGGTTATGGTGGCAAAAAATCGTGCTTTGTATGCACATCGACACCCGTTTTCGGAAAGGGTGACGTGCGGCAACGAAATTACGCGAAGCCACCCCAAACATGAGTTTTGGACCTAAAGTTGTGGATTGGCCATGCTCGTTGCGAAAAACGAAGAAATGGTTCCGGTGGCCAAAACTCGTGCTTTGTATGCACCCGACACCCGTTTTCGGAATGGGTGACATGCGGCAACGAAATAGAGCGAAACCACCCCTAATATAAGTTTTGGACCTAATATACTGGATTTAGCATGTTCGTTGCGAAAAACGAAGAAATAGTTCCGGTGGCAAAAACTCGTGCTTTGTATGCACCTCGACACCAGTTTTCGGAATTGGTGACGTGCGACAACGAAATTGCGTGAAACCACCCCAAACATGAGTTTTGGACAAAATATAATGGATTGGGCATGTCTGTTGCGAAAAACAAAGAAACGGTTCCGGTGGCAAAAACTCGTGCTTTGTATGCACTCGACACCCGTTTTCGGAATGGGTGACGTGCGGCAACGAAATTGCGTGAAACCACCCCAAACATAAGTTTTGGACCTAATGTAGTGGGTTTGGCATGTTCGTTGCGAAAAACGAAGAAACAGTTCCGGTGGCAAAAACTCGTGCTTTGTATGCACCCCGACACCCGTTTTCGGTATGGGTGACGTGCGGCAACGAAATTACGCGAAACCACCCCAAACATGAGTTTTGGATGTAAAGTAGTGGATTGGGTATTTTCGTTGCGAAAAACGAAAAATGGTTCCAGTGGCCAAAACTCGTGCTTTGTATGCACCCCGACACCAGTTTTCGAAATGGGTGACGTGCGACAACGAAATTGCGCGAAACCACCCCAAACATGAGTTTTGGACCTAAAATAGTGGATTGGCGTGTTCGTTGCGAAAAACTAAGAAATGGTTCGGGTGGCAAAAACTCGTGCTTTGTATGCACCCCGACACCCGTTTTCGGAATGGATGACGTGCGGCAACTAAATTGCGCGAAACAATCCCAAACATGAGTTTTGGACCTAAAGTTGTGGATTGGGCATGTTCGTTGCGAAAAACGAAGAAATGGTTACGGTGGCAAAAACTCGTGCTTTCTATGCACATCGACACCCGTTTTCGGAAAGGGTGACGTGCGGCAACGAAATTGCGCGAAACCACCCCAAACATGAATTTTGG
Source organism: Zea luxurians (assembly GCA_029449295.1). Lineage (NCBI taxonomy): Eukaryota > Viridiplantae > Streptophyta > Magnoliopsida > Poales > Poaceae > Zea > Zea luxurians. The sequence goes on from JAOPSE010001112.1 coordinate 144,781, forward strand.
ACCTAAAGTTATGGATTGGGCATGTTCGTTGCGAAAAACGAAGAAATGGTTCTGGTGGCCAAAACTCGTGCTTGGGGTGGTTTCGCGCAATTTCGTTGCCGCACGTCACCCATTCCGAAAACGGGTGTCGGGGTGCATACAAAGCACGAGTTTTTGCCACCGGAACCATTTCTCCGTTTTTCGCAACGAACATGCCCAATCCACTACTATAGGTCCAAAACTCAAGTTTGGGGTAGTTTCGCGCAATTTCGTTGACGCACGTCACCCATTCCGAAAACTGGTGTCGGGGTGCATACAAAGCACGAGTTTTTGCCACCGGAACCATTTCTTCGTTTTTCTCAACGAACATGTCCAATCCACTACTTTACGTCCAAAACTCATGTTTGGGGTAGTTGCGCGCAATTTCGTTGCCGAACGTCACCATTTTGAAAACGTGTGTCGTGGTGCATACAAAGCACGAGTTTTTGCCACTGGAACCATTTCTTCGTTTTTCGCAACGAACATGCCAAATCCTACATTAGGTCCAAAATTATGTTTTGGGTGGTTTCGCGCAATTTTGTTGCCGCACGTTACCCATTCCGAAAATAGGTGTCGGGGTGCATACAAAGCACGAGGATTTGCCACCAGAACCATTTCTTCGTTTTTCGCAATGAACATGTACAATCCACTACTTTAGGTCCAAAACTCATGTTTGGGGTGATTTCGCGTAATTTCGTTGCCGCACATCACTCATTCCGAAAACTTGTGTCGGGGTGCATACAAAGCACAAGTTTTTGCCACCGGAACCATTTCTTCGTTTTTCACAACGAACATGCCCAATCCAGTACTTTAGGTCCAAAACTCATGTTTGGGGTGGTTTCGCGCAATTTCGTTGCACGTTACGCATTCCGAAAACAGGTGTCGGGGTGCATACAAAGCACGAGTTTTGGCCACCGGAACCATTTCTTCGTTTTTCGCAACGAACATGCCCAATCCACTACTTTAGGTCCAAAATTCATGTTTGGAGTGGTTTCTCACATTTTTGTTGCCGCACGTCACCCATTTCGAAAACTGGTGTCGGGGTGCATACAAAGCACGAGTTTTTGCCGCAGGAACCATTTGTTCTTTTTCCGTAACGAACATACCCAATCCACTACTTTAGGTCCAAAACTCATGTTTGGGGTGGGTTCGCGCAATTTCGTTGCCGCACGTCACCCATTCCGAAAACTGGTGTCGGGGTGCATACAACGCACGAGTTTTGGCCACCGGAACCATTTCTTCGTTTTTCGCAACGAACATGCCCAATCCACTACTTTACGTCCAAAACTCATGTTTGGGGTGGTTTCGCACAATTTCGTTGCCGAACGTCACCCATTCTAAAAACGGGTGTCGTGGTGCATACAAAGCACAAGTTTTTGCCACTGAAACCATTTCTTCGTTTTTCGCAACGAACATGTCCAATCCACAACTTTAGGTCCAAAACTCATGTTTGGGATGGTTTCGCGCAATTTCGTTGCCGAACGTCACCATTTTGAAAACGGGTGTCGGGGTGCATACAAAGCACGAGTTTTGGCCACAAGAACCATTTCTTCGTTTTTTGCAACGAACATGCCAAATCCAGTACATTAGGTCCAAAACTTATGTTTCGGGTGGTTTCGTGCAATTTCGTTGCAGCACGTTACCCATTCCGAAGGCAGGTGTCGGGGTGCATACAAAGCACGAGTTTTGGCCACCGGAACCATTTCTTCGTTTTTCGCAACGAACATGCCCAATCCACTACTTTAGGTCCAAACCTCATGTTTGGGGTGGTTTCGCGCAATTTCGTTGCCGCACGTCACCCATTCCGAAAACTAGTGTTGGGGTGCATACAAACACAAGTTTTTGCCACCGGAACCATTTCTTCGTTTTTCACAACAAACATGCCCAATCTACTACTTTACGTCCAAAACTCATGTTTGGGGTGGTTTCGCGCAAATTCGTTGCCGAACGTTACCATTCTGAAAACGGGTGTCGTGGTGCATACAAAGCACGAGTTTTTGCCACTGGAACCATTTCTTTGTTTTTCGCAACGAACATGTCCAATCCACAACTTTAGGTCCAAAACTCATGTTTGGGTTGGTTTCGCGCAATTTCGTTGAAGCATGTCACCCAGTCCGAAAACGGGTGTCGGGGTGCATACAAAGCACGAGTTTTGGCCATCGGAACCATTTCTTCGTTTTTCGCAATGAACATGCCCAATCCACTACTTTAGGTCCAAACGTTGGGGTGGTTTCACGCAATTTCGTTGCCGCACGTCACCCATTCCGAAAACGGGTGTCGGGGTGCATACAAAGCACTAATTTTGGCTACCAGAACCATTTCATCGTTTTTCACAACGAACATGCCCAATCCACTACATTAGGTCCAAAACTCATGTTTGGGGTGGTTTCACGCAATTTCGTTGGCAAATTAAAGCAAAATTAGTAAATTCACTAATGGCAGCCTTCACTTGGCTATTAGCAGGAATATCATGGCATGAAAATTTCTGTTCTACCTCCAATTCCCAATCAAGATATGCAGCAGGATCATATTTACCATTAAAAGATGGAATTTTAAATTTAATCTTAGCAAATAAGTCATTAGGGGGATGACGAACCACACGGCGTGCACGACCACGACGATCTCCATCTTCCTGCTCAGTGTCACCGCCGTAGTCCTGCTCCATCCTTGTGGTCAAACGCATCAAGGCGTGCCAGGATGGTGTCGAGTGTGGTGCGAGTCGCCGTATGAGCAAGGTCAAGCTGGTTGAAACGCGCGGTCGTCGAAGTGACCGTTGAATCAAGCCGTTCATGCATCGTCCTAATGTCAGCAGCAAGTCCATCAACTTGTCCCCTTACTTCCTACAACTGGCCATCCACCATGTCATGTGCTCCTGCCATAGTTAGCGCAAACACCAAAACACCAAAAGGAGAAAAAAACCGACGACAACAGGGGAATGGTGGTGACAACTCTCTCAATGGAATGCTGTTATGAAGTTCTTTATCCGTTCTTACCAAGCCATAGTGGTGAAATGCAACCAACAGGTGGAACCGATGAAAGATTGGATGAGCGATTGCCTGGAGAAACAGAAACCTACTTGTTGTAGAAATATGTGGAGTTTTGGGTAGGTTGCACTCAAGTCAAGGATTAGCACGATCAAACAATAACGCAAAGTTGAATTATAGTGCAAAACACGAAACTATATTGCTGGCCACAAGTGCAAAGGACGGATGGAACTAGCAGAATGGCAATACCGTAAATATTGTACTAGCGAGGCCAAAAAGGCACTAGTAGGAATCACAGGTGATTTTGTTTTTCTTTTTTGTATCATTTTTTGATATTTTTCTCAACACAAGAAGCAACAAAATAGGAGCTACACCAAGTTTCACCTAAAACAGAGATCAGATGTGGTCTACAGAAAAAGTGCAAGGAGAACTTTGACGAATTTTTTTCTTTATTTTCCTGAATTGTTTTGACAATTTTATCGAAACCAAACAGGCCTTAGAATGGCGTCAACAAGCTCCTGTAAAAATTTCAGATTTTTTTAACAACCGAGCGAAAAGTTATGCCCGGTTTAAGGAAGGTACCTCAAGTTATGGTTAAAAACAACCGAGATGAGACAACCGCTTTGTTTCCTTTCCCTATTTTTTTGTTTGTTCTCTGGTTCTATCCTTTCTCTTTCGTTTTCTTTTTTTTGTTTCTGTTTTTTTTACGTAACCGAAAGAGACAACGAAATTGCACGAAACCACCCCCAACATGAGTTTTGGACCTAATGTACTGGATTTGGCATATTCGTTGCGAAAAACGAAGAAACAGTTCAGGTGGCAAAAACTCGTGCTTTGTATGCACCCCGACACCCGTTTTCGGAATTGGTGACGTGCGGCAACGAAATTGCACGAAACCACCCCAAACATGAGTTTTGGACCTAATGTAGTGGATTTGGCATGTTCGTTGCGAAAAACGAAGAAACGGTTCCGGTGGCAAAAACTCGTGCTCTATATGAACCCCGACACCCGTTTTCGGAATGGGTGACGTGAGGTAACGAAATTGCACGAAACCACCCCAAACATGAGTTTTGGACCTAATGTACTGGATTTGGCATGTTCGTTGCGAAAAACGAAGAAACGGTTCAGGTGGCAAAAACTCGTGTTTTGTATGCACCCCGACACCCGTTTCGGAAAGGGTGACGTGTGCCAACGAAATTGCGTGAAACCACCCCAAACATGAGTTTTGGACCTAATGTAGTGGATTGGGCATGTTCGTTGCCAAAATTTGTGCTTTGTATGCACCCCGACACCAGTTTTCGGAATGGGTGACGTGCGGCAACGAAATTGCGCAAAACCACCCCAAACATGAGTTTTGGACATAAAGTTGTGGATTGGGCATGTTCATTGCGAAAAACGAAATGGTTCCGGCGGAAAAAATTCGTGCTTTGTATGCACCGACACCCGTTTTCGGAATGGGTGACGCGCGGTAACGAAATTGCGTGAAAACACCCAAACATGAGATTTGGACTTAAAGTTGTGGATTGGGCATGTGCGTTGTGAAAAACGAAGAAAAGGTTCCGGTGGCAAAACTTGTGCTTTGTATGCAACCCGACACCAGTTTTCGGAATGGGTGACCTGCGACAACGAAATTGCGCGAAACCACCCCAAACATGAGTTTTGGACCTAGAGTAGTAGATTGGGCATGTTCGTTGCGAAAAACGAAGAAACGGTTCCGGTGGAAAAAAAACTTGTGCTTTGTATGCACCGACACTCGTTTTCGGAATGGGTGACGCGCGGCAACGAAATTGCGCGAAACCACCCCAAACATGAGTTTTGGACCTAAAGTTGTGGATTGGGCATGTTCGTTGTGAAAACGAAGAAATGGTTCCGGTGGCAAAAACTCATGCTTTGTATGCACCCTGACACCCGTTTTCGGAATGGGTGACGTGCGGCAACAAAATTGCACGAAACCACCCCAAACATGAGTTTTGGACCTAATGTACTAGATTTGGCATGTTCGTTGTGAAAAACAAAGAAACAGTTCAGGTGGCAAAAACTCGTGCTTTGTATGCACCTCGACACCCGTTTTCGGAATGGGTGACGTGCGACAACGAAATTGAACGAAACCACCCCAAACATGACATTTGGACCTAATGTAGTGGATTTGGCATGTTCGTTGCGAAAAACAAAGAAACGGTTCAGGTGGCAAAAACTCGTGCTTTGTATGCACCCCGACACCGGTTTTCAGAATGGGTGACGTGTGGCAACGAATTTGCGTGAAACCACCCCAAACATGAGTTTTGGACCTAATGTAGTGGATTGGGCATGTTCGTTGTGAAAAATGATGAAATGGTTCTGGTGGAAAAAAAACTCGTGCTTTTTTTACACCGACATCCGTTTTCGAAATGGGTGACGTGCGGCAAAAAATTGCGCGAAACCACCCCAAACATGAGTTTTGGACCCAAAGTAGTGGATTGGGCATGTTCGTTGCGAAAAATGAAGAAATGGTTCCGGTGGCAAAAACTCGTGCTTTGTATGCACCCCGACACCCGTTTTCGGAATGGGTGACGTGCGGCAACGAAATTGCACGAAACCACCCCAAACATAAGTTTTGGACCTAATGTAGTGGATTTGGCATTTTCGTTGTGAAAAACGAAGAAACGGTTGAGGTGGCAAAAAATCGTGCTTTGTGTGCACCCCGACAACCGTTTTTGGAATGGGTTGCGTGTGGCAACAAAATTGTGTGAAACCACCCCAAACATGAGTTTTGGACCTAATGTACTGGATTGGGCATGTTCGTTGCGAAAAACGATGAAATGGTTATGGTGGCCAAAACTCGTGCTTTGTAAGCACCCCGACACCAGTTTTCGGAATGGGTGACGTGCGGCGACGAAATTCCGCGAAACCACCGCAAACATGTGTTTTGGACCTAACGTTGTGGATTGGGCATGTTCGTTGCGAAAAACGAAGAAACAGTTCAGGTGGCAAAAACTCGTGCTTTGTATGCACCGACACGGCGACACCCACTTTCGGAATGGGTGACGCGCGGCATCGAAATTGCGCGAAACCACCCCAAACATGAGATTTGGACCTAAAGTTGTGGATTGGGTATGTTCGTTGCGAAAAACGATGAAATGGTTCTGGTGGCCAAAACTCGTGCTTTGTAAGCACCCCGACACCAGTTTTCGGAATGGGTGACGTGCGACAACGAAATTGCGCGAAACCACCCCAAACATGAGTTTTGGACCTAGAGTAGTGGAATGGGCTTGTTCGTTGCGAAAAACGAAGAAATGGTTCCGGTGGAAAAAAACTCGTGCTTTGTATGCACCGACAATCGTTTTCGGAATGGGTGACGCGCGGCAAAGAAATTACGCGAAACCACTCCAAACATGAGTTTTGGACCTAAAGTTGTGGATTGGGCATGTTCGTTGTGAAAACGAAGAAATGGTTCCGGTGGCAAAAACTCGTGCTTTGTATGCACCCCGACACCCGTTTTCGGAATGGGTGACGTGTGGCAACGAAATTGCACGAAACCACCCCAAACATGAGTTTTGGACCTAATGTAGAGGATTTGGCATGTTCGTTGCGAAAAACGAAGAAACGGTTCAGGTGGCAAAAACTCGTGCTTTGTATGCACCCCGACACTCGTTTTCGGAATGGGTGACGTGTGGCAACGAAATTGCATGAAACCACCACAAACATGAGTTTTGGACCTTATGTAGTGGATTGGGCATGTTCATTGCGAAAAAACGATGAAATGGTTCTGGTGGCCAAAACACGTGCTTTGTATGCACCCCAACACAAGTTTTCGGAATGGGTGACGTGCGGCAACGAAATTGCGTGAAACCACCCCAAACATAAGTTTTGGACCTAAAGTTGTGGATTGGGCATGTTCGTTGCGAAAAACGAAGAAATGGTTTTGGTGGAAAAAACTCGTTCTTTTTATGGACCGACACCCGTTTTCGAAATGGGTGACGTGCGGCAACGAAATTGCGCGAAACCACCCCAAACATGAGTTTTGGACCCAAAGTAGTGGATTGGGCATGTTCGTTGCGAAAAATAAAGAAATGGTTCCGGTGGCAAAAACGCGTGCTTTGTATGCACCCCGACAACCATTTTCGGAATGGGTGACGTGCGGCAACGAAATTGCACGAAACCACCCCAAACATGAGTTTTGGACCTAACATAGTGGATTTGGCATGTTCATTGCGAAAAACGAAGAAATGGTTGAGGTGGCAAAAACTCGTGCTTTGTATGCACCCTGACACCCGTTTTCGGAATGGGTTACGTGTTGCAACGAAATTGCGTGAAACCACCCCAAACATGAGTTTTGGACTTAACGTAGTGGATGGGCATGTTCGTTGCGAAAAACGATGAAATGGTTATGGTGGCCAAAACTCATGCTTTTTAAGCACCCCGACACCAGTTTTCAGAATGGGTGACGTGCGGCAACAAAATTGCACGAAACCCCCTCAAACATGAGTTTTGGACCTAATGTTGTGGATTGGGCATGTTCGTTGCGAAAAACGAAGAAACGGTTCAGGTGGCAAAAACTCGTGCTTTGTATGCACCGACACCCGTTTTCGGAATGGGTGACCCGCGGCAATGAAATTGCGCGAAACCACCCCAAACATGAGATTTGGACCTAAAGTTGTGGATTGGGCATGTTCGTTGCGAAAAACGATGAAATGGTTCTGGTGGCCAAATGCACCGACACCATTTTTCAGAATGGGTGACGTACGGAAACGAAATTGCGCGAAACCACCCCAAACATGAGTTTTGGACCTAGAGTAGTGGATTGGGCATGTTCAATACGAAAAACGAAGAAATGGTTCCGGTGGAAAAAACTCATGCTTTGTATGCACCGACACTCGTTTTCGGAATGGGTGACGCGTGGCAACGAAATTGCGCGAAACCACCCCAAACATGAGTTTTGGACCTAAAGTTGTGGATTGGGCATGTTCGTTGTGAAAAACTAAGAAATGGTTCCGGTAGCAAAAACTCGTGCTTTTGCACCCCGACACCTGTTTTCGGAATGGGTGACGTGCGGCAACGAAATTGCGTGAAACCACCCCAAACATGAGTTTTGGACCTAATGTACTGGATTTGGCATGTTTGTTGCGAAAAAATGAAGAAACGGTTCAGGTGGCAAAAACTCGTGATTTGTATGCACCCCGACACCCGTTTTCGGAATGGGTGATGTGCGGCAACAAAATTGCACGAAACCACCCCAAACATGAGTTTTGGACCTAATGTAGAGGATTTGGCATGTTCGTTGCGAAAAACGAAGAAACGGTTCAAGTGGCAAAAACTCGTGCTTTGTATGCACCCCGACACTCGTTTTCGGAATGGGTGACATGTGGCAACGAAATTGCATGAAACCACCACAAACATGAGTTTTGGACATTATGTAGTGGATTGGGCATGTTCGTTGCGAAAAACGATGAAATGGTTCTGGTGGCCAAAACACGTGCTTTGTGTGCACCCCAACACAAGTTTTCGGAATGGGTGACGTGCGGCAACGAAATTGCGTGAAACCACCCCAAACATGAGTTTTGGACCTAAAGTTGTGGATTGGGCATGTTCGTTGCGAAAAACGAAGAAATGGTTTCGGTGCAAAAAACTCGTGATTTTTATGGACCGACACCCGTTTTTGAAATGGGTGACGTGCGGCAACGAAATTGCGCGAAACCACCCCAAACATGAGTTTTGGACCCAAAGTAGTGGATTGGGCATGTTCGTTGCGAAAAATAAAGAAATGGTTCCGGTGGCAAAAACGTGTGCTGCACCCCGACAACCATTTTCGGAATGGGTGACGTGCGGCAACGAAATTGCACGAAACCACCCCAAACTTGAGTTTTGGACCTAACGTAGTGGATTTGGCATGTTCATTGCGAAAAACGAAGAAACGGTTGAGGTGGCAAAAACTCGTGCTTTGTATGCACCCTGACACCCGTTTTCGGAATGGGTTACGTGTTGCAACGAAATTGCGTGAAACCACCCCAAACATGAGTTTTGGACTTAATGTAGTGGATGGGGCATGTTCGTTGCGAAAAACGATGAAATGGTTATGGTGGCCAAAACTCATGCTTTTTAAGCACCCCGACACCAGTTTTTAGAATGGGTGACGTGCGGCAACAAAATTGCACGAAACCCCCTCAAACATGAGTTTTGGACCTAATGTTGTGGATTGGGCATGTTCGTTGCGAAAAACGAAGAAACGGTTCAGGTGGCAAAAATTCGTGCTTTGTATGCACCGACACCCGTTTTCGGAATGGGTGACCCGCGGCAACGAAATTGCGCGAAACCACCCCAAACATGAGATTTGGACCTAAAGTTGTGGATTGGGCATGTTCGTTGCGAAAAACGATGAAATGGTTCTGGTGGCCAAATGCACCGACACCATTTTTCGGAATGGGTGACGTACGACAACGAAATTGCGCGAAACCACCCCAAACACGAGTTTTGGACCTAGAGTAGTGGATTGGGCATGTTCAATACGAAAAACGAAGAAATGGTTCCGGTGGAAAAAACTCATGCTTTGTATGCACCGACACTCGTTTTCGGAATGGGTGACGCGTGGCAACGAAATTGCGCGAAACCACCCCAAACATGAGTTTTGGACCTAAAGTTGTGGATTGGGCATGTTCGTTGTGAAAAACTAAGAAATGGTTCCGGTAGCAAAAACTCGTGCTTTTGCACCCCGACACCTGTTTTCGGAATGGGTGACGTGCGGCAACGAAATTGCGTGAAACCACCCCAAACATGAGTTTTGGACCTAATGTACTGGATTTGGCATGTTTGTTGCGAAAAAATGAAGAAACGGTTCAGGTGGCAAAAACTCGTGATTTGTATGCACCCCGACACCCGTTTTCGGAATGGGTGATGTGCGGCAACAAAATTGCACGAAACCACCCCAAACATGAGTTTTGGACCTAATGTAGAGGATTTGGCATGTTCGTTGCGAAAAACGAAGAAACGGTTCAGGTGGCAAAAACTCGTGCTTTGTATGCACCCCGACGCTCGTTTTCGGAATGGGTGACGTGTGGCAACGAAATTGCATGAAACCACCACAAACATGAGTTTTGGACATTATGTAGTGGATTGGGCATGTTCGTTGCGAAAAAACGATGAAATGGTTCTGGCGGCCAAAACACGTGCTTTGTGTGCACCCCAACACAAGTTTTCGGAATGGGTGACGTGCGGCAACGAAATTGCGTGAAACCACCCCAAACATAGTTTTGGACCTAAAGTTGTGGATTGGGCATGTTCGTTGCGAAAAACGAAGAAATGGTTTCGGGGCAAAAAACTCGTGATTTTTATGGACCGACACCCGTTTTCGAAATGGGTGACGTGCGGCAACGAAATTGCACGAAACCACCCCAAACATGAGTTTTGGACCCAAAGTAGTGGATTAGGCATGTTCGTTGCGAAAAATAAAGAAATGGTTCCGGTGGCAAAAACGCGTGCTGCACCCCGACAACCATTTTCGGAATGGGTGACGTGCGGCAACGAAATTGCACGAAACCACCCCAAACATGAGTTTTGGACCCAAAGTAGTGGATTGGGCATGTTCGTTGCGAAAAATAAAGAAATGGTTCCAGTGGCAAAAACGCGTGCTGCACCCCGACAACCATTTTCGGAATGGGTGACGTGCGGCAACGAAATTGCACGAAACCACCCCAAACTTGAGTTTTGGACCTAACGTAGTGGATTTGGCATGTTCATTGCGAAAAACGAAGAAACGGTTGAGGTGGCAAAAACTCGTGCTTTGTATGCACCCTGACACCCGTTTTCGGAATGGGTTACGTGTTGCAACGAAATTGCGTGAAACCACCCCAAACATGAGTTTTGGACTTAATGTAGTGGATGGGGCATGTTCGTTGCGAAAAACGATGAAATGGTTATGGTGGCCAAAACTCATGCTTTTTAAGCACCCCGACACCAGTTTTCAGAATGGGTGACGTGCGGCAACAAAATTGCACGAAACCCCCTCAAACATGAGTTTTGGACCTAATGTTGTGGATTGGGCATGTTCGTTGCGAAAAACGAAGAAACGGTTCAGGTGGCAAAAACTCGTGCTTTGTATGCACCGACACCCGTTTTCAGAATGGGTGACCCGCGGCAACGAAATTGCGTGAAACCACCCCAAACATGAGATTTGGACCTAAAGTTGTGGATTGGGCATGTTCGTTGCGAAAAACGATGAAATGGTTCTGGTGGCCAAATCCACCGACACTATTTTTCGGAATGGGTGACGTACGGCAACGAAATTGCGCGAAACCACCCCAAACATGAGTTTTGGACCTAGAGTAGTGGATTGGGCATGTTCAATACGAAAAACGAAGAAATGGTTCCGGTGGAAAAAACTCATGCTTTGTATGCTCCGACACTCGTTTTCGGAATGGGTGACGCGTGGCAACGAAATTGCGCGAAACCACCCCAAACATGAGTTTTGGACCTAAAGTTGTGGATTGGGCATGTTTGTTGTGAAAAACTAAGAAATGGTTCCGGTAGCAAAAACTCATGCTTTTGCACCCCGACACCTGTTTTCGGAATGGGTGACGTGCGGCAACGAAGTTGCGTGAAACCACCCCAAACATGAGTTTTGGACCTAATGTACTGGATTTGGCATGTTTGTTGCGAAAAAATGAAGAAACGGTTCAGGTGGCAAAAACTCGTGATTTGTATGCACCCGACACCCGTTTTCGGAATGGGTGACGTGCGTTAACAAAATTGCATGAAACCACCCCAAACATGAGTTTTGGACCTAATGTAGTGGATTTGGCATGTTCGTTGCGAAAAACGAAGAAACGGTTCAGGTGGCAAAAACTCGTGCTTTGTATGCACTGATGAGGACATCAACACCAACACGAGCACATCTACACCAGCAGCACCTTCTCCAGCCCAGGCACCATCTTCCCCAGTCCAGGCGCCACCCCTTCCACCTAGGCCAGTGACTCGGGCCCGTGCAAGAGAATTGAACTACATCATGTTGTTAAAGAACGAAGGCCCAGAAGAATAGACGGCCAGCCCAATTGCGGCCCATAATGGACGACCTAGGGTTGGCCGCCCCTAGGGGCTGCGCCCCCTCTCTATTTATACAGGAGCTGCGCCTCCTTTATTTTCCGAGTTTTGTTTTAGATCTAGCTTTAGCTACTCTCGAGCACGCGCAAATCTGCGCTGTCTTCGTGTATTTAGAACTCCACCCTCGAGTAATAGATTAGATTGCTCGCATCTTTTTCTTGTTCGTTCTTCGATTGCGCACAGGAAACGATCTTCGTGATCAGGCCGATCTCGCATCAGCAAGGTCGGTAACCACAGGGAGTTGGTTCAGCGATTGCATTGGCGCCTCGGGCTTGCTCGTCGTAGTCGCATCGCAAGGGTCATCTTCCACCAAATCGGAATTATCTCTACTCGCCGAAAGATCGGGCACCTCAGCTACATCAATTGGTATCAGATTTCCAGGTTGATCGGTGAGTTTATCGAGTGTTTTTTTTCCTACAGTCCACAAAACCACATAAAAATTCAGGTTAGACCTTATCCCAGCACCCTTTTGAGCCTCGCACTTTCTTTCAATAATCTGCATTGTTGAATTTGTGTGCTTTCGCGTCATTTGTTGCTGGTTGCATTGTGTTCTTCCACCATTCAAATCCTAGCGCCGCCACCATCTCCCCTTTGATCACGCCACAAACTGAGTCAACATTGTTTCCTTGTTTTTCTCCTTCGGTTACGTCAAAAAAAAAATAGAAAAAACAAACCGAGTCAACGGCCGTTTCCTTGTTTTTCTCCTTCGGTTACGAAAAAAAAAACAGAAAAAAAAACCGAGTCAACATCGTTTCCTTGTTTTTCTCCTTCGGTTACGTCAAAAAAACAGAAACAAAAAAAAACAACGAAGGAGATAGGATACGGTTGTTTCATCCCGGTCGTTTGAAAACATAACTTGAGCTACCTTCCTTAAACCGGGCATAACTTTTCACTCGGGTGTCCGAAAAATCTGAAATTTTTACAGGAGCTAGTTGACACCATTCTGAGGCCGGCCAGACCCTGTTTGGGTTCGACAAAATTGTCAAAAAAATTCAGGAAAATAAAGAAAAAAATCCGTCAAAGTTCTCGCACGCTTTTCAGAGAACTTCCTGATTTTCTGTAGACCACATTTGAACTCTGTTTTAGGTGAAACTTCGTGTAGCTCCTATTTTGTTGCTTCTTGTGCTGAGAAAAATATCAAAAAAATCATACAAAAAGAAAAACAAAATCACTTGTGATTCCTACTAGTGGCCTCGCTAGTACAATATTTACGGTATTGCCATTCTGCTAGTTCCATCCGTCCTTTGCACTTGTGGCCAGCAATATAGTTTCGTGTTTTGCACTATAATTCAACTTTGCATTATTGTTTGGTCGTGCTAATCCTTGACTTGAGTGCAGCCTACCCAGAACTCCACATATTTCTACGACGAGTAGGTTTCTGTTTCTCCAGGCAATCGCTCATCCAATCTTTCACCGGTTCCACCTGTTGGTTGCAGTTCACCACTGTGGCTTGGTAAGAACGGATAAGAATTTGATAACAGCACTAGTGTAAGCGCCTTGTGAGCAGTACACCCCTGTTTTTGTCGTTTTTTTTTTGGTGTTTTGGTGTTTGCGCTAACTATGGCAGGAGCACATGACACGGTGGATGCCCAGTTGCTGGAAGTAAAGGGACAAGTTGATGGACTTGCTGATGACATTAGGACGATGCATGAACGGCTTGATTCAACGGTCACTTCGACGACCGAGCGTTTCAACCAGCTTGACCTTGCTCAAACGGCGACTCGCACCACACTCGACACCATCCTGGCACGCCTTGATGCGTTGACCACAAAGATGGAGCAGGACTACGGCGGTGACACTGAGTGGGACGATGGAGATCGCCGTGGTCGTGCACGCCGTGTGGTTCGTCATCCCCCTAATGACTTATTTTCTAAGATTAAATTTAAAATTCCACCTTTTAATGGCAAATATGATCCTGCTGCATATCTTGATTGGGAGTTAGAGGTTGAACAAAAATTTTCATGCCATGATATTGCTGCACATTCTCAGGTTAAAGCTGCTATTAGTGAATTTACTGATTTTGCTTTAATTTGGTGGCGTGAGTTTAAAATAAAACATCCCACTACCATTCCAACCACTTGGGATCAGTTGAAAGCTGCGATGCGACATCGATTTGTGCCTTCGTATTATGCTCGTGATTTGCTTAATAAAATGCAGCATTTTCAGCAAGGTTCTCAATCTGTTGAGGACTATTTCCAGGAGTTACAAAAAGGTATGATTCGTTGTGGGATATTGGAGGACAACGACGCTGCTATGGCACGTTTTCGTGGTGGTTTAAACCACGAAATCCAAGATATACTTGATTATAAGGAATATTATGATATGACTACTTTATTTGAATATGCTTGCAAAGCTGAACGTGAAGTGCAGGGACGCCGCTCGAAGCCATATTCTAACCCTTTTGCAGGACGAAGCTCGACATCCACCTCAGCACCAGTTCCCCCTGCGCCATCCACGTCCACCACTACTCCACGCGAGAAGACGACCAAACCAGCCAGCACTGCCCCACCCACAGGTCGTACACGGGATATTCAGTGTCATCGCTGTAGAGGATTTGGCCATGTGATTCGGGACTGCCCAAACAAGCGCACTTTACTCATTCGTGACGATGGTGAGTACTCTTCCGCTAGTGATTCTGAAGAAATTGAACATGCACTACTTGCCACTGACCATGCAGCTAAGGCGGAGGTACATGTCAACCCGGGCGACGCTGATAGGTATGAAAGTCTTGTTGTGCAGCGTGTTCTCAGTACACAGGTCGCTTTGCCCGAGAAGAATCAGCGACACACTCTGTTCCATACAAAGGGTGTTGTGCAGGAGCGGTCAATTCGCATCATTATCGACAGCGGCAGTTGCAACAATTTGGCGAGTACCATGCTGGTCGAAAAGTTGTCGTTACCCACTCGTAAGCATCCAAACCCATATCACATTCAATGGCTTAATGATGGTGGTAAAATAAAAATCACGCGTTCCGTGCGAGTTCCTTTCTCCATGGGTGCTTATTCTGATTTTGTTGATTGTGATGTTATTCCCATGGAAGCATGCTCTTTGTTACTTGGTCGACCTTGGCAATATGATACTGATAGCTTGCATCATGGTCGTTCGAATCATTATTCTTTCATTTTTAAGGGTCAGAAAATAATTATACATCCAATGACACCTGAACAAATTGTTAAAGATGATCTTGCCCGAGCTGCTATAACTGCTAAACAACTTGATCCATCGCCCTCTGTTCCTTCTGAAATTAAGTTGAAGGCTCCTGTTTTACTTGCTACACGTGCTGATTTTGATGATCTACACGGTGCTCATTTGCCATGCTATGCACTTGTATGCTCTAGTGTCCTCATTTCACTTGATGATGCACCATCTTTGGCTATTCCCCCTATGGTTGCTAACCTTTTGCAGGAGTACGCTGATGTCTTTCCCAAAGACTTACCACCGGGTCTCCCACCGCTTCGTGGCATTGAGCACCAGATCGACCTCATTCCCGGTGCACAGCTTCCGAACCGCGCACCATACCGTACAAATCCGGATGAGACGAAGGAGATTCAGCGCCAGGTACAGGCGTTGCTTGACAAAGGATACATTCGTGAGTCTCTTAGCCCTTGCTCTGTTCCTGTGTTACTTGTTCCCAAGAAGGATGGGTCATGGCGTATGTGTGTAGACTGTCGTGCTATTAATAACATCACTATTCGTTATCGCTATCCTATACCACGCCTTGACGATATGCTAGATGAGCTTAGTGGTGCCATTATTTTCACTAAGATTGATTTGCGTAGTGGTTACCACCAGATTAGAATGAAACTGGGTGATGAATGGAAAACAGCCTTCAAAACGAAATTTGGTTTATATGAATGGTTGGTTATGCCGTTTGGATTGACAAATGCTCCCAGCACTTTTATGCGAGTGATGAATGAAGTTCTGAGGCCCTTCATAGGATTGTTTGTGGTTGTTTATTTCGATGATATCCTTATTTACTGCAAATCTAAGAAAGAGCATTTGGAACATTTAAGTGCTGTTTTTGATGCATTGCGTGCCGCCCAGTTATTCGCTAACATGGAAAAATGCATCTTTTGCACACGACGTGTCTCGTTTCTTGGTTATGTTGTTACTCCACAGGGCATTGAGGTGGATAGCAGCAAGATTGCTGCCATTCGGGAGTGGCCTACACCGACGACGGTCACACAAATTCGGAGCTTTCTTGGACTTGCCGGTTTCTACCGCAGATTTGTTCGTGATTTTAGCTCCATTGCAGCGCCTCTACATGAGCTTACAAAGAAAGATGTGCCATTTGCTTGGAGTGATTCGCAGGAGGAAGCGTTCAGCACTTTGAAAGATAAGTTAACCCAAGCTCCCCTATTGCAATTGCATGATTTTAATAAAGTATTTGAGCTTGAATGCGATGCTAGCGGTATTGGGCTAGGTGCTGTTTTATTACAAGAAGGAAAACCAGTTGCTTATTTTAGTGAAAAATAAAGCGGTGCTAGTCTGAAATATTCTACTTATGATAAGGAGCTTTACGCGTTAGTGCGCACTTTACATACATGGCAGCACTATCTTTGGCATCGTGAGTTCATAATTCATTCTGATCATGAGGCTTTAAAACATATTCGTACCCAAACAAATCTGAACCGTCGTCATGCTAAATGGGTAGAATTCATTGAGTCTTTTCCTTACATTATTAAACACAAGAACGGGAAGGACAATGTTATTGCTGATGCTTTGTCTTGTCGCTATACCATGCTGTCACAGTTAGATTTTAAAATCTTTGGTTTGCACACTGTAAAAGATCAATATGTTGACGATACTGATTTTAAAGATGCTTTCGGCCATTGTATTAATGGAAAACCATGGGGCAATTTTCACATACAGGATGGGTTCCTGTTTCGCGCTAACAAGCTGTGTGTTCCAGCTAGCTCGGTTCGTCTTTTGTTGTTACAGGAAGCACATGGAGGCGGTCTCATGGGGCACTTTGGCGTCTACAAGACACATGAGGTGTTGGCTGCCCACTTCTTTTGGCCTCGGATGCGCGCTGATGTTGAGCGCCTTGTTGCACGCTGCACTACTTGTCAGAAAGCTAAGTCACGGTTGAACAACCATGGTTTGTATATGCCTTTGCCTGTTCCTACTTCCCCTTGGATTGATATTTCGATGGATTTTGTTTTGGAATTGCCTAAAACTAAGAAGGGGAGGGATAGCATTTTTGTGGTTGTTGATCGATTCTCCAAAATGGCTCATTTTATACCTTGTCATAAGACTGATGATGCTAGCAATGTTGCTGAATTGTTTTTTAGAGAGATTATTCGTTTGCACGGTATTCCCAATACAATAGTCTCGGATCGTGATGCCAAGTTTCTGAGTCATTTTTGGAGATCTCTGTGGAATAAATTAGGAACTAAATTGCTGTTTAGCACCACTTGTCACCCTCAGACTGATGGTCAAACTGAAGTAGTTAATAGAACTTTGTCTACCTTGCTTAGGGCTGTTTTAGACAAAAATTTGAAACGTTGGGAGGATTGCTTACCTCATGTTGAGTTTGCTTATAATCATGCAACACATTCTTCTACAAAGATGTGCCCTTTTCAAATTGTTTATGGTTACATTCCTAGGGCGCCTATTGCTTTGTTTTCGCTTGATGCTACGGACGCCCCACACATAGATGCTCTTGCACATGTTGAACAAATGATTAATCTCCATGAACAAACTCAACAAAACATTGCTGCTGCTAATGCTAAATATCATATTACTGGTAGTAAAGGCCGGAAACTAGTTACTTTTGAACCTGGTGATATGGTTTGGTTGCATTTGAGAAAGGATCGTTTTCCTACTTTGCGCCGTTCTAAATTGATGCCTCGTGCTGCTGGTCCTTTTAAGGTACTAACCAAGATTAATGATAATGCTTATATCCTTGACCTGCCTGCGGAGTTTGGTGTTTCCACTAGTTTTAATGTTGCAGATTTAAAACCGTATGCGGGAGAAGATGAGGAGTTGCCGTCGAGGACGACTTCAGTTCAAGAAGGGGAGGATGATGAGGACATCAACACCAACACGAGCACATCTACACCAGCAGCACCTTCTCCAGCCCAGGCACCATCTTCCCCAGTCCAGGCGCCACCCCTTCCACCTGGGCCAGTGACTCGGGCCCGTGCAAGAGAATTGAACTACATCATGTTGTTAAAGAACGAAGGCCCAGAAGAATAGACGGCCAGCCCAATTACGGCCCATAATGGACGACCTAGGGTTGGCCGCCCCTAGGGGCTGCGCCCCCTCTCTATTTATACAGGAGCTGCGCCTCCTTTATTTTCCGAGTTTTGTTTTAGATCTAGCTTTAGCTACTCTCGAGCACGCGCAAATCTGCGCTGTCTTCGTGTATTCAGAACTCCACCCTCGAGTAATAGATTAGATTGCTCGCATCTTTTTCTTGTTCGTTCTTTGATTGCGCACAGGAAACGATCTTCGTGATCAGGCCGATCTCGCATCAGCAAGGTTGGTAACCACAGGGAGTTGGTTCAGCGATTGCATTGGCGCCTCGGGCTTGCTCGTCGTAGTCGGATCGCAAGGGTCATCTTCCATCAAATCGGAATTATCTCTACTCGCCGAAAGATCGGGCACCTCAGCTACATCATGCACCCCGACACCCGTTTTCGGAATGGGTGACGTGTGGCAACGAAATTGCGTGAAACCACCCCAAACATGAGTTTTGGACCTAATGTAGTGGATTGGGGATGTTCGTTGCGAAAAACGATGAAATGGTTATGGTGGCCAAAACTCGTGCTTTCTATGCACCCCGACACCAGTTTTCGGAATGGGTGACGTGCGGCAACAAAATTTCGCGAAACAACCCCAAACATGAGTTTTGGATCTAAAGTTGTGGATTGGGCATGTTCGTTGCGAAAAACAAAGAAATGGTTCTGGTGGCAAAAACTCGTGCTTTGTATGCACCCCGACACCTGTTTTCGGAATGGGTGACGTGCGGCAACGAAATTGCGCTAAACCACTCCAAACATTAGTTTTGGACCTAAAGTAGTGGATTGGGCATGTTCGCTGCGAAAAACGAAGAAATGGTTCTCGTGGCAAAAACTCATGCTTTGTATGCTCCTGACACTCGTTTTCGGAATGGGTGACGTGCGGCAACGAAATTGCGTGAAACGACCCCAAACATGTGTTTTGGACCTAAAGTAGTGGATTGGGCATGTTCGTTGCGAAAAACGAAGAAATGGTTCTGGTGGCCAAAACTCGTGCTTTGTATGCACCCGACACCCGTTTTCAGAATGGGTGACGTGCTGCAACGAAAATGCGCGAAACCACCCCAAATATAAGTTTTGGACCTATTTGGCATGTTCGTTGCGAAAAACGAAGAAATGGTTCCAGTGGCAAAAACTTGTGCTTTCTATGCACCCCGACACCAGTTTTCGGAATGGGTGACGTGCGGCAACGAAATTGCGCGAAACCAACCCAAACATGAGTTTTGGACTTAAAGTAGTGCATTGGGCATGTTTGTTGCGAAAAACAAAGAAATGGTTCCGATGGCCAAAACTCGTGCTTTGTATGCACCCCGACACCCGTTTTCGGAATGTGTGACGTGCGGCAACGAAATTGCGTGAAACCACCCCAAACATGAGTTTTAGACCTAAAGTAGTGGATTGGGCATGTTCGTTGCGAAAAACGAAGAAATGGTTCTGGTGGCCAAAACTCGTGCTTTGTATGCACCCGACACCCATTTTCGGAATGGGTGACGTGTTGCAACAAAATTACGCGAAACCACCCCAAATATTAGTTTTGGACCTAATATACTGGATTTGGCAAGTTCATTGCGAAAAACGAAGAAATGGTTGCAGTGGCAAAAACTTGTGCTTTGTATGCACCCCGACACCAGTTTTCAGAATGGGTGACGTGCGGCAACGAAATTGCGCGAAACCACCCCAAATATGAGTTTTGGACCTAGAGTAGTGGATTGGGCATGTTCGTTGCGAAAAACGAAGAAGTGGTTCCGGTGAAAAAAAACTCGTGCTTTGTATGCACCGGCACTCGTTTTCGAAATGGGTGACGCGCGGCAACGAAATTGCGCGAAACCACCCCAAACATGAGTTTTGAACCTAAAGTTGTGCATTGGGAATGTTCGTGTGAAAAACTAAGAAATGGTTCCGGTGGCAAAAACACGTGCTTTGTATGCACCCCGACACCCGTTTTCGGAATGGGTGACGTGCGGCAACGAAATTGCACGAAACCACCCCAAACATGAGTTTTGGACCTAAAGTTGTGGATTGGGCATGTTCGTTGCGAAAAACGAAGAAATGGTTCCGGTGGAAAAAACTCGTGTTTTGTATGCCCCGACACCCGTTTTCGGAATGGGTGACGCGCGGCAACGAAATTGCGCGAAACCACCCAAACTTGAGATTTGGACCTAAAGTTGTGGCTTGGGCATGTTCGTTGTGAAAAACAAAGAAATGGTTCCGGTGGCAAAAACTCGTGCTTTGTATGCACCCCGACACCCGTTTTCGGAATGGGTGACGTGCGGCAACGAAATTGCGCGAATCCACCCCAAACATGAGTTTTGGACCCAAAGTAGTGGATTGGGCATATTCGTTGCGAAAAATGAAGAAATGGTTCCGGTGGCAAAAACTCGTGCTTTGTATGCACCCCGACACCCGTTTTCGGAATGAGTGACGTGCGGCAACAAAATTGCACGAAACCACCCCAAACATGAGTTTTGGACCTAATGTACTGGATTTGGCTTGTTCGTTGTGAAAAACGAAGAAACGGTTCAGGTGGCAAAAACTCGTGCTTTGTTTGCACCCCGACACCCGTTTCCGGAATGGGTGACGTGTGGCAACGAAATTGCGTGAAACCACCCCAAACATGAGTTTTGGACCTAATGTAGTGGATTGGGCATGTTCGTTGCGAAAAACGATGAAATGGTTACGGTGGCCAAAACTCGTGCTTTCTATGCACCCCGACATCAGTTTTCGGAATGGGTGACGTGCGGCAACAAAATTGCGCGAAACAACCCCAAACATGAGTTTTGGATCTAAAGTTGTGGATTGGGCATGTTCGTTGTGAAAAATAAAGAAATGGTTCTGGTGGCAAAAACTCGTGCTTTGTATGCACCCCGACACCTGTTTTCGGAATGGGTGACGTGCGGCAACGAAATTGCGCTAAACCACTCCAAACATGAGTTTTGGACCTAAAGTAGTGGATTGGGCATGTTCGCTGCGAAAAACGAAGAAATGGTTCTCGTGGCCAAAACTCATGCTTTGTATGCTCCCGACACTCGTTTTCGGAATGGGTGACGTGCGGCAACGAAATTGCGTGAAACGACCCCAAACATGTGTTTTGGACCTAAAGTAGTGGATTGGGCATGTTCGTTGCGAAAAACGAAGAAATGGTTCCGGTGGCCAAAACTCGTGCTTTGTATGCACCCGACACCCGTTTTTCGAATGGGTGACGTGCTGCAACGAAATTGCGCGAAACCACCCCAAATATAAGTTTTGGACCTATTTGGCATGTTCGTTGCGAAAAACGAAGAAATGGTTCCAGTGGCAAAAACTTGTGCTTTCTATGCACCCCGACACCAGTTTTCGGAATGGGTGACGTGCGGCAACGAAATTGCGCGAAACCAACCCAAACATGAGTTTTGGACTTAAAGTAGTGCATTGGGCATGTTTGTTGCGAAAAACAAAGAAATGGTTCCGATGGCCAAAACTCGTGCTTTGTATGCACCCCGACACCCGTTTTCGGAATGTGTGACGTGCGGCAACGAAATTGCGTGAAACCACCCCAAACATGAGTTTTAGACCTAAAGTAGTGGATTGGGCATGTTCGTTGCGAAAAACGAAGAAATGGTTCCGGTGGCCAAAACTCGTGCTTTGTATGCACCCGACACCCATTTTCGGAATGGGTGACGTGCTGCAACAAAATTACGCAAAACCACCCCAAATATTAGTTTTGGACCTAATATACTGGATTTGGCAAGTTCATTGCGAAAAACGAAGAAATGGTTCCAGTGGCAAAAACTTGTGCTTTGTATGCACCCCGACACCAGTTTTCAGAATGGGTGACGTGCGGCAACGAAATTGCGCGAAACCACCCCAAACATGAGTTTTGGACCTAGAGTAGTGGATTGGGCATGTTCGTTGCGAAAAACGAAGAAGTGGTTCCGGTGGAAAAAAACTCGTGCTTTGTATGTACCGGCACTCGTTTTCGAAATGGGTGACGCGCGGCAACGAAATTGCGCGAAACCACCCCAAACATGAGTTTTGAACCTAAAGTTGTGCATTGGAAATGTTCGTTGTGAAAAACTAAGAAATGGTTCCGGTGGCAAAAACTCGTGCTTTGTATGCACCCCGACACCCGTTTTCGGAATGCGTGACGTGCGGCAACGAAATTGCACGAAACAACCCCAAACATGAGTTTTGGACCTAAAGTTGTGGATTGGGCATGTTCGTTGCAAAAAACAAAGAAATGGTTCCGGTGGAAAAAACTCGTGTTTTGTATGCCCCGACACCCGTTTTCGGAATGGGTGACGCGCGGCAACGAAATTGCGCGAAACCACCCAAACTTGAGATTTGGACCTAAAGTTGTGGCTTGGGCATGTTCGTTGTGAAAAACGAAGAAATGGTTCCGGTGGCAAAACCTCGTGCTTTGTATGCACCCCGACACCCGTTTTCGGAATGGGTGACGTGCGGCAACGAAATTGCGCGAATCCACCCCAAACATGAGTTTTGGACCCAAAGTAGTGGATTGGGCATGTTCGTTGCGAAAAATGAAGAAATGGTTCCGGTGGCAAAAACTCGTGCTTTGTATGCACCCCGACACCCGTTTTCGGAATGGGTGACGTGCGGCAACGAAATTGCACGAAACCACCCCAAACATGAGTTTTGGACCTAATGTACTGAATTTGGCTTGTTCGTTGTGAAAAACGAAGAAACGGTTCAGGTGGCAAAAACTCGTGCTTTGTATGCACCCCGACACCCGTTTCCGGAATGGGTGACGTGTGGCAACGAAATTGCGTGAAACCACCCCAAACATGAGTTTTGGACCTAATGTAGTGGATTGGGCATGTTCGTTGCGAAAAACGATGAAATGGTTATGGTGGCCAAAACTCGTGCTTTCTATGCACCCCGACACCAGTTTTCGGAATGGGTGACGTGCGGCAACAAAATTGCGCGAAACAACCCCAAACATGAGTTTTGGATCTAAAGTTGTGGATTGGGCATGTTCGTTGCGAAAAACGAAGAAATGGTTCTGGTGGCAAAAACTCGTGCTTTGTATGCACCCCGACACCTGTTTCCGGAATGGGTGACGTGCGACAACGAAATTGCGCTAAACCACTCCAAACATGAGTTTTGGACCTAAAGTAGTGGATTGTGCATGTTCGCTGCGAAAAACGAAGAAATGGTTCTCGTGGCCAAAACTCATGCTTTGTATGCTCCCGACACTCGTTTTCGGAATGGGTGACGTGCGGCAACGAAATTGCGCGAAACGACCCCAAACATGTGTTTTGGACCTAAAGTAGTGGATTGGGCATGTTCGTTGCGAAAAACGAAGAAATGGTTCCGGTAGCCAAAACTCGTGCTTTGTATGCACCCGACACCCGTTTTCAGAATGGGTGACGTGCTGCAACGAAATTGCGCGAAACCACCCCAAATATAAGTTTTGGACCTATTTGGCATGTTCGTTGCGAAAAACGAAGAAATGGTTCCAGTGGCAAAAACTTGTGCTTTCTATGCACCCCGACACCAGTTTTCGGAATGGGTGACGTGCGGCAACGAAATTGCGCGAAACCAACCCAAACATGAGTTTTGGACTTAAAGTAGTGCATTGGGCATGTTTGTTGCGAAAAACAAAGAAATGGTTCCGATGGCCAAAACTCGTGCTTTGTATGCACCCCGACACCCGTTTTCGGAATGTGTGACGTGCGGCAACGAAATTGCGTGAAACCACCCCAAACATGAGTTTTAGACCTAAAGTAGTGGATTGGGCATGTTCGTTGCGAAAAACGAAGAAATGGTTCCGGTGGCCAAAACTCGTGCTTTGTATGCACCCGACACCCATTTTCGGAATGGGTGACGTGCTGCAACAAAATTACGCGAAACCACCCCAAATATTAGTTTTGGACCTAATATACTGGATTTGGCAAGTTCATTGCGAAAAACGAAGAAATGGTTCCAGTGGCAAAAACTTGTGCTTTGTATGCACCCCGACACCAGTTTTCAGAATGGGTGACGTGCGGCAACGAAATTGCGCGAAACCACCCCAAACATGAGTTTTGGACCTAGAGTAGTGGATTGGGCATGTTTGTTGTGAAAAACGAAGAAGTGGTTCCGGTGGAAAAAAACTCGTGCTTTGTATGCACCGGCACTCGTTTTCGAAATGGGTGACGCGCGGCAACGAAATTGCGCGAAACCACCCCAAACATGAGTTTTGAACCTAAAGTTGTGCATTGGGAATGTTCGTTGTGAAAAACTAAGAAATGGTTCCGGTGGCAAAAACTCGTGCTTTGTATGCACCCCGACACCCGTTTTCGGAATGGGTGACGTGCGGCAACGAAATTGCACGAAACCACCCCAAACATGAGTTTTGGACCTAAAGTTGTGGATTGGGCATGTTCGTTGCGAAAAACGAAGAAATGGTTCCGGTGGAAAAAAACGCGTGTTTTGTATGCCCCGACACCCGTTTTCGGAATGGGTGACGCGCGGCAACGAAATTGCGCGAAACCACCCAAACTTGAGATTTGGACCTAAAGTTGTGGCTTGGGCATGTTCGTTGTGAAAAACGAAGAAATGGTTCCGGTGGCAAAACCTCGTGCTTTGTATGCACCCCGACACCCGTTTTCGGAATGGGTGACGTGCGGCAACGAAATTGCGCGAATCCACCCCAAACATGAGTTTTGGACCCAAAGTAGTGGATTGGGCATGTTCGTTGCGAAAAATGAAGAAATGGTTCCGGTGGCAAAAACTCGTGCTTTGTATGCACCCCGACACCCGTTTTCGGAATGGGTGACGTGCGGCAACGAAATTGCACGAAACCACCCCAAACATGAGTTTTGGACCTAATGTACTGAATTTGGCTTGTTCGTTGTGAAAAACGAAGAAACGGTTCAGGTGGCAAAAACTCGTGCTTTGTATGCACCCCGACACCCGTTTCCGGAATGGGTGACGTGTGGCAACGAAATTGCGTGAAACCACCCCAAACATGAGTTTTGGACCTAATGTAGTGGATTGGGCATGTTCGTTGCGAAAAACGATGAAATGGTTATGGTGGCCAAAACTCGTGCTTTCTATGCACCCCGACACCAGTTTTCGGAATGGGTGACGTGCGGCAACAAAATTGCGCGAAACAACCCCAAACATGAGTTTTGGATCTATAGTTGTGGATTGGGCATGTTCGTTGCGAAAAACGAAGAAATGGTTCTGGTGGCAAAAACTCGTGCTTTGTATGCACCCCGACACCTGTTTCCGGAATGGGTGACGTGCGGCAACGAAATTGCGCTAAACCACTCCAAACATGAGTTTTGGACCTAAAGTAGTGGATTGTGCATGTTCGCTGCGAAAAACGAAGAAATGGTTCTCGTGGCCAAAACTCATGCTTTGTATGCTCCCGACACTCGTTTTCGGAATGGGTGACGTGCGGCAACGAAATTGCGCGAAACGACCCCAAACATGTGTTTTGGACCTAAAGTAGTGGATTGGGCATGTTCGTTGCGAAAAACGAAGAAATGGTTCCGGTAGCCAAAACTCGTGCTTTGTATGCACCCGACACCCGTTTTCAGAATGGGTGACGTGCTGCAACGAAATTGCGCGAAACCACCCCAAATATAAGTTTTGGACCTATTTGGCATGTTCGTTGCGAAAAACGAAGAAATGGTTCCAGTGGCAAAAACTTGTGCTTTCTATGCACCCCGACACCAGTTTTCGGAATGGGTGACGTGCGGCAACGAAATTGCGCGAAACCAACCCAAACATGAGTTTTGGACTTAAAGTAGTGCATTGGGCATGTTTGTTGCGAAAAACAAAGAAATGGTTCCGATGGCCAAAACTCGTGCTTTGTATGCACCCCGACACCCGTTTTCGGAATGTGTGACGTGCGGCAACGAAATTGCGTGAAACCACCCCAAACATGAGTTTTAGACCTAAAGTAGTGGATTGGGCATGTTCGTTGCGAAAAACGAAGAAATGGTTCCGGTGGCCAAAACTCGTGCTTTGTATGCACCCGACACCCATTTTCGGAATGGGTGACGTGCTGCAACAAAATTACGCGAAACCACCCCAAATATTAGTTTTGGACCTAATATACTGGATTTGGCAAGTTCATTGCGAAAAACGAAGAGATGGTTCCAGTGGCAAAAACTTGTGCTTTGTATGCACCCCGACACCAGTTTTCAGAATGGGTGACGTGCGGCAACGAAATTGCGCGAAACCACCCCAAACATGAGTTTTGGACCTAGAGTAGTGGATTGGGCATGTTTGTTGCGAAAAACGAAGAAGTGGTTCCGGTGGAAAAAAACTCGTGCTTTGTATGCACCGGCACTCGTTTTCGAAATGGGTGACGCGCGGCAACGAAATTGCGCGAAACCACCCCAAACATGAGTTTTGAACCTAAAGTTGTGCATTGGGAATGTTCGTTGTGAAAAACTAAGAAATGGTTCCGGTGGCAAAAACTCGTGCTTTGTATGCACCCCGACACCCGTTTTCGGAATGGGTGACGTGCGGCAACGAAATTGCACGAAACCACCCCAAACATGAGTTTTGGACCTAAAGTTGTGGATTGGGCATGTTCGTTGCGAAAAACGAAGAAATGGTTCCGGTGGAAAAAAACTCGTGTTTTGTATGCCCCGACACCCGTTTTTGGAATGGGTGACGCGCGGCAACAAAATTGCGCGAAACCACCCAAACTTGAGATTTGGACCTAAAGTTGTGGCTTGGGCATGTTCGTTGTGAAAAACGAAGAAATGGTTCCGGTGGCAAAACCTCGTGCTTTGTATGCACCCCGACACCCGTTTTCGGAATGGGTGACGTGCGGCAACGAAATTGCGCGAATCCACCCCAAACATGAGTTTTGGACCCAAAGTAGTGGATTGGGCATGTTCGTTGCGAAAAATGAAGAAATGGTTCCGGTGGCAAAAACTCGTGCTTTGTATGCACCCCGACACCCGTTTTCGGAATGGGTGACGTGCGGCAACGAAATTGCACGAAACCACCCCAAACATGAGTTTTGGACCTAATGTACTGAATTTGGCTTGTTCATATGAAAAACGAAGAAACGGTTCAGGTGGCAAAAACTCGTGCTTTGTATGCACCCCGACACCCGTTTCCGGAATGGGTGACGTGTGGCAACGAAATTGCGTGAAACCACCCCAAACATGAGTTTTGGACCTAATGTATTGGATTGGGCATGTTCGTTGCGAAAAACGATGAAATGGTTATGGTGGCCAAAACTCGTGCTTTCTATGCACCCCGACACCAGTTTTCGGAATGGGTGACGTGCGGCAACAAAATTGCGCGAAACAACCCCAAACATGAGTTTTGGATCTATAGTTGTGGATTGGGCATGTTCGTTGCGAAAAACGAAGAAATGGTTCTGGTGGCAAAAACTCGTGCTTTGTATGCACCCCGACACCTGTTTCCGGAATGGGTGACGTGCGGCAACGAAATTGCGCTAAACCACTCCAAACATGAGTTTTGGACCTAAAGTACTGGATTGTGCATGTTCGCTGCGAAAAACGAAGAAATGGTTCTCGTGGCCAAAACTCATGCTTTGTATGCTCCCGACACTCGTTTTCGGAATGGGTGACGTGCGGCAACGAAATTGCGCGAAACGACCCCAAACATGTGTTTTGGACCTAAAGTAGTGGATTGGGCATGTTCGTTGCGAAAAACGAAGAAATGGTTCCGGTAGCCAAAACTCGTGCTTTGTATGCACCCGACACCCGTTTTCAGAATGGGTGACGTGCTGCAACGAAATTGCGCGAAACCACCCCAAATATAAGTTTTGGACCTATTTGGCATGTTCGTTGCGAAAAACGAAGAAATGGTTCCAGTGGCAAAAACTTGTGCTTTCTATGCACCCCGACACCAGTTTTCGGAATGGGTGACGTGCGGCAACGAAATTGCGCGAAACCAACCCAAACATGAGTTTTGGACTTAAAGTAGTGCATTGGGCATGTTTGTTGCGAAAAACAAAGAAATGGTTCCGATGGCCAAAACTCGTGCTTTGTATGCACCCCGACACCCGTTTTCGGAATGTGTGACGTGCGGCAACGAAATTGCGTGAAACCACCCCAAACATGAGTTTTAGACCTAAAGTAGTGGATTGGGCATGTTCGTTGCGAAAAACGAAGAAATGGTTCCGGTGGCCAAAACTCGTGCTTTGTATGCACCCGACACCCATTTTCGGAATGGGTGACGTGCTGCAACAAAATTACGCGAAACCACCCCAAATATTAGTTTTGGACCTAATATACTGGATTTGGCAAGTTCATTGCGAAAAACGAAGAAATGGTTCCAGTGGCAAAAACTTGTGCTTTGTATGCACCCCGACACCAGTTTTCAGAATGGGTGACGTGCGGCAACGAAATTGCGCGAAACCACCCCAAACATGAGTTTTGGACCTAGAGTAGTGGATTGGGCATGTTCGTTGCGAAAAACGAAGAAGTGGTTCCGGTGGAAAAAAACTCGTGCTTTGTATGCACCGGCACTCGTTTTCGAAATGGGTGACGCGCGGCAACGAAATTGCGCGAAACCACCCCAAACATGAGTTTTGAACCTAAAGTTGTGCATTGGGAATGTTCGTTGTGAAAAACTAAGAAATGGTTCCGGTGGCAAAAACTCGTGCTTTGTATGCACCCCGACACCCGTTTTCGGAATGGGTGACGTGCGGCAACGAAATTGCACGAAACCACCCCAAACATGAGTTTTGGACCTAAAGTTGTGGATTGGGCATGTTCGTTGCGAAAAACGAAGAAATGGTTCCGGTGGAAAAAACTCGTGTTTTGTATGCCCCGACACCCGTTTTCGGAATGGGTGACGCGCGGCAACGAAATTGCGCGAAACCACCCAAACTTGAGATTTGGACCTAAAGTTGTGGCTTGGGCATGTTCGTTGTGAAAAACGAAGAAATGGTTCCGTTGGCAAAACCTCGTGCTTTGTATGCACCCCGACACCCGTTTTCGGAATGGGTGACGTGCGGCAACGAAATTGCGCGAATCCACCCCAAACATGAGTTTTGGACCCAAAGTAGTGGATTGGGCATGTTCGTTGCGAAAAATGAAGAAATGGTTCCGGTGGCAAAAACTCGTGCTTTGTATGCACCCCGACACCCGTTTTCGGAATGGGTGACGTGCGGCAACGAAATTGCACGAAACCACCCCAAACATGAGTTTTGGACCTAATGTACTGAATTTGGCTTGTTCGTTGTGAAAAACGAAGAAACGGTTCAGGTGGCAAAAACTCGTGCTTTGTATGCACCCCGACACCCGTTTCCGGAATGGGTGACGTGTGGCAACGAAATTGCGTGAAACCACCCCAAACATGAGTTTTGGACCTAATGTAGTGGATTGGGCATGTTCGTTGCGAAAAACGATGAAATGGTTATGGTGGCCAAAACTCGTGCTTTCTATGCACCCCGACACCAGTTTTCGGAATGGGTGACGTGAGGCAACAAAATTGCGCGAAACAACCCCAAACATGAGTTTTGGATCTAAAATTGTGGATTGGGCATGTTCGTTGCGAAAAACGAAGAAATGGTTCTGGTGGCAAAAACTCGTGCTTTGTATGCACCCCGACACCTGTTTCCGGAATGGGTGACGTGCGGCAACGAAATTGCGCTAAACCACTCCAAACATGAGTTTTGGACCTAAAGTAGTGGATTGGGCATGTTCGCTGCGAAAAACGAAGAAATGGTTCTCGTGGCCAAAACTCATGCTTTGTATGCTCCCGACACTCGTTTTCGGAATGGGTGACGTGCGGCAACGAAATTGCGCGAAACGACCCCAAACATGTGTTTTGGACCTAAAGTAGTGGATTGGGCATGTTCGTTGCGAAAAAACGAAGAAATGGTTCCGGTGGCCAAAACTCGTGCTTTGTATGCACCCGACACCCGTTTTTAGAATGGGTGACGTGCTGCAACGAAATTGCGCGAAACCACCCCAAATATAAGTTTTGGACCTATTTGGCATGTTCGTTGCGAAAAACAAAGAAATGGTTCCAGTGGCAAAAACTTGTGCTTTCTATGCACCCCGACACCAGTTTTCGGAATGGGTGACGTGCGGCAACGAAATTGCGCGAAACCAACCCAAACATGAGTTTTGGACTTAAAGTAGTGCATTGGGCAAGTTTGTTGCGAAAAACAAAGAAATGGTTCCGATGGCCAAAACTCGTGCTTTGTATGCACCCCGACACCCGTTTTCGGAATGTGTGACGTGCGGCAACGAAATTGCGTGAAACCACCCCAAACATGAGTTTTAGACCTAAAGTAGTGGATTGGGCATGTTCGTTGTGAAAAACGAAGAAATGGTTCCGGTGGCCAAAACTCGTGCTTTGTATGCACCCGACACCCATTTTCGGAATGGGTGACGTGCTGCAACAAAATTTCGCGAAACCACCCCAAATATTAGTTTTGGACCTAATATACTGGATTTGGCAAGTTCATTGCGAAAAACGAAGAAATGGTTCCAGTGGCAAAAACTTGTGCTTTGTATGCACCCCGACACCAGTTTTCAGAATGGGTGACGTGCGGCAACGAAATTGCGCGAAACCACCCCAAACATGAGTTTTGGACCTAGAGTAGTGGATTCGGCATGTTCGTTGCGAAAAACGAAGAAGTGGTTCCGGTGGAAAAAAACTCGTGCTTTGTATGCACCGGCACTCGTTTTCGAAATGGGTGACGCGCGGCAACGAAATTGCGCGAAACCACCCCAAACATGAGTTTTGAACCTAAAGTTGTGCATTGGGAATGTTCGTTGTGAAAAACTAAGAAATGGTTCCGGTGGCAAAAACTCGTGCTTTGTATGCACCCCGACACCCGTTTTCGGAATGGGTGACGTGCGGCAACGAAATTGCACGAAACCACCCCAAACATGAGTTTTGGACCTAAAGTTGTGGATTGGGCATGTTCGTTGCGAAAAACGAAGAAATGGTTCCGGTGGAAAAAACTCGAGTTTTGTATGCCCCGACACCCGTTTTCGGAATGGGTGACACGCGGCAACGAAATTGCGCGAAACCACCCAAACTTGAGATTTGGACCTAAAGTTGTGGCTTGGGCATGTTCGTTGTGAAAAACGAAGAAATGGTTCCGGTGGCAAAACCTCGTGCTTTGTATGCACCCCGATACCCGTTTTCGGAATGGGTGACGTGCGGCAACGAAATTGCGCGAATCCACCCCAAACATGAGTTTTGGACCCAATGTAGTGGATTGGGCATGTTCGTTGCGAAAAATGAAGAAATGGTTCCGGTGGCAAAAACTCGTGCTTTGTATGCACCCCGACACCCGTTTTCGGAATGGGTGACGTGCGGCAACGAAATTGCACGAAACCACCCCAAACATGAGTTTTGGACCTAATGTACTGAATTTGGCTTGTTCGTTGTGAAAAACGAAGAAACGGTTCAGGTGGCAAAAACTCGTGCTTTGTATGCACCCCGACACCCGTTTCCGGAATGGGTGACGTGTGGCAACGAAATTGCGTGAAACCACCCCAAACATGAGTTTTGGACCTAATGTAGTGGATTGGGCATGTTCGTTGCGAAAAACGATGAAATGGTTATGGTGGCCAAAACTCGTGCTTTCTATGCACCCCGACACCAGTTTTCGGAATGGGTGACGTGCGGCAACAAAATTGCGCGAAACAACCCCAAACATGAGTTTTGGATCTAAAGTTGTGGATTGGGCATGTTCGTTGCGAAAAACGAAGAAATGGTTCTGGTGGCAAAAACTCGTGCTTTGTATGCACCCCGACACCTGTTTCCGGAATGGGTGACGTGCGGCAACAAAATTGCGCTAAACCACTCCAAACATGAGTTTTGGACCTAAAGTAGTGGATTGGGCATGTTCGCTGCGAAAAACGAAGAAATGGTTCTCGTGGCCAAAACTCATGCTTTGTATGCTCCCGACACTCGTTTTCGGAATGGGTGACGTGCGGCAACGAAATTGCGCGAAACGACCCCAAACATGTGTTTTGGACCTAAAGTAGTGGATTGGGCATGTTCGTTGCGAAAAAACGAAGAAATGGTTCCGGTGGCCAAAACTCGTGCTTTGTATACACCCGACACCCGTTTTCAGAATGGGTGACGTGCTGCAATGAAATTGCACGAAACCACCCCAAATATAAGTTTTGGACCTATTTGGCATGTTCGTTGCGAAAAACGAAGAAATGGTTCCAGTGGCAAAAACTCGTGCTTTGTATGCACCCCGACACCCGTTTTTGGAATGGGTGACGTGCGGCAACGAAATTGCACGAAACCACCCCAAACATGAGTTTTGGACCTAATGTACTGGATTTGGCTTGTTCGTTGTGAAAAACGAAGAAACGGTTCAGGTGGCAAAAACTCGTGCTTTGTATGCACCCCGACACCCGTTTCCGGAATGGGTGACGTGTGGCAACGAAATTGCGTGAAACCACCCCAAACATGAGTTTTGGACCTAATGTAGTGGAGTGGGCATGTTCGTTGCGAAAAACGATGAAATGGTTATGGTGGCCAAAACTCGTGCTTTCTATGCACCCCGGCACCAGTTTTCGGAATGGGTGACGTGCGGCAACAAAATTGCGCGAAACAACCCCAAACATGAGTTTTGGATCTAAAGTTGTGGATTGGGCATGTTCGTTGCGAAAAACAAAGAAATGGTTCTGGTGGCAAAAACTCGTGCTTTGTATGCACCCCGACACCTGTTTTCGGAATGGGTGACGTGCGGCAACGAAATTGCGCTAAACCACTCCAAACATGAGTTTTGGACCTAAAGTAGTGGATTGGGCATGTTCGCTGCGAAAAACGAAGAAATGGTTCTCGTGGCCAAAACTCATGCTTTGTATGCTCCCGACACTCGTTTTCGGAATGGGTGACGTGCGGCAACGAAATTGCGCGAAACGACCCCAAACATGTGTTTTGGACCTAAAGTAGTGGATTGGGCATGTTCGTTACGAAAAACGAAGAAATGGTTCCGGTGGCCAAAACTCGTGCTTTGTATGCACCCGACACCCGTTTTCAGAATGGGTGACGTGCTGCAACGAAATTGTGCGAAACCACCCCAAATATAAGTTTTGGACCTAATATACTGGATTTGGCATGTTCGTTGCGAAAAACGAAGAAATGGTTCCAGTGGCAAAAACTTGTGCTTTCTATGCACCCCGACACCAGTTTTCGGAATGGGTGACGTGCGGCAACGAAATTGTGCGAAACCAGCCCAAACATGAGTTGACTTAAAGTAGTGCATTGGGCATGTTTGTTGAGAAAAACAAAGAAATGGTTCCGATGGCCAAAACTCGTGCTTTGTATGCACCCCGACACCCGTTTTCGGAATGTGTGACGTGCGGCAACGAAATTGCGTGAAACCACCCCAAATGTGAGTTTTAGACCTAAAGTAGTGGATTGGGCATGTTCGTTGTGAAAAACGAAGAAATGGTTCCGGTGGCCAAAACTCGTGCTTTGTATGCACCCGACACCCATTTTCGGAATGGGTGACGTGCTGCAGCAAAATTACGCGAAACCACCCCAAATATTAGTTTTGGACCTAATATACTGGATTTGGCAAGTTCATTGCGAAAAACGAAGAAATGGTTCCAGTGGCAAAAACTTGTGCTTTGTATGCACCCCGACACCAGTTTTCAGAATGGGTGACGTGCGGCAACGAAATTGCGCGAAACCACCCCAAACATGAGTTTTGGACCTAGAGTAGTGGATTGGGCATGTTCGTTGCGAAAAACGAAGAAGTGGTTCCGGTGGAAAAAAACTCGTGCTTTGTATGCACCGGCACTCGTTTTCGAAATGGGTGACGCGCGACAACGAAATTGCGTGAAACCACCCCAAACATGAGTTTTGAACCTAAAGTTGTGCATTGGGAATGTTCGTTGTGAAAAACTAAGAAATGGTTCCGGTGGCAAAAACTCGTGCTTTGTATGCACCCTGACACCCGTTTTCGGAATGGGTGATGTGCGGCAACGAAATTGCACGAAACCACCCCAAACATGAGTTTTGGACCTAAAGTTGTGGATTGGGCATGTTCGTTGCGAAAAACGAAGAAATGGTTCCGGTGGAAAAAACTCGTGCTTTGTATGCCCCGACACCCGTTTTCGGAATGGGTGACGCGCGGCAACGAAATTGCGCGAAACCACCCATACTTGAGATTTGGACCTAAAGTTGTGGCTTGGGCATGTTCGTTGTGAAAAACGAAGAAATGGTTCCGGTGGCAAAAACTCGTGCTTTGTATGCACCCCGACACCCGTTTTCGGAATGGGTGACGTGCGGCAACGAAATTGCGCGAATCCACCCCAAACATGAGTTTTGGACCCAAAGTAGTGGATTGGGCATGTTCGTTGCGAAAAATGAAGAAATGGTTCCGGTGGCAAAAACTCGTGCTTTGTATGCACCCCGACACCCGTTTTCGGAATGGGTGACGTGCGGCAACGAAATTGCACGAAACCACCCCAAACATGAGTTTTGGACCTAATGTACTGGATTTGGCTTGTTCGTTGTGAAAAACGAAGAAACGATTCAGGTGGCAAAAACTCGTGCTTTGTATGCACCCCGACACCAGTTTTCGGAATGGGTGACGTGCGGCAACGAAATTGCGCGAAACCAACCCAAACATGAGTTTTGGACTTAAAGTAGTGCATTGGGCATGTTTGTTGCGAAAAACAAAAAATGGTTCAGATGGCCAAAACTCGTGCTTTGTATGCACCCCGACACCCGTTTTCGGAATGTGTGACGTGCGGCAACGAAATTGCGTGAAACCACCCCAAACATGAGTTTTAGACCTAAAGTAGTGGATTGGGCATGTTCGTTGCGAAAAACGAAGAAATGGTTCCGGTGGCCAAAACTCGTGCTTTGTATGCACCCGACACCCATTTTCGGAATGGGTGACGTGCTGCAACAAAATTGCGCGAAACCACCCCAAATATTAGTTTTGGACCTAATATACTGGATTTCGCATGTTCATTGCGAAAAACGAAGAAATGGTTCCAGTGGCAAAAACTTGTGCTTTGTATGCACCCCGACACCAGTTTTAAGAATGGGTGACGTGCGGCAACGAAATTGCGCGAAACCACCCCAAACATGAGTTTTGGACCTAGAGTGGTGGATTGGGCATGTTCGTTGCGAAAAACGAAGAAGTGGCTCCGGTGGAAAAAAAAACTCGTGCTTTGTATGCACCGGCACTCGTTTTCGAAATGGGTGACGCGCGGCAACGAAATTGCGCGAAACCACCCCAAACATGAGTTTTGAACCTAAAGTTGTGCATTGGGAATGTTCGTTGTGAAAAACTAGGAAATGGTTCCGGTGGCAAAAACTCGTGCTTTGTATGCACCCCGACACCCATTTCGGAATGGGTGACGTGCGGCAACGAAATTGCACAAAACCACCCCAAACATGAGTTTTGGACCTAAAGTTGTGGATTGGGCATGTTCGTTGCGAAAAATGAAGAAATGGTTCCGGTGGAAAAAAACTCGTGTTTTGTATGCCCCGACACCCGTTTTCGGAATGGGTGACGCGCGGCAACGAAATTGCGCGAAACCACCCAAACTTGAGATTTGGACCTAAAGTTGTGGCTTGGGCATGTTAGTTGTGAAAAACGAAGAAATGGTTCCGGTGGCAAAAACTCGTGCTTTGTATGCACCCCGACACCCGTTTTCGGAATGGGTGACGTGCGGCAACGAAATTGCGCGAATCCAGCCCAAACATGAGTTTTGGACCCAAAGTAGTGCACTGGGCTTCGTTGCGAAAAATGAAGAAATGGTTCCGGTGGCAAAAACTCGTGCTTTGTATGCACCCCGACACCCGTTTTCGGAATGGGTGACGTGCGGCAACGAAATTGCACGAAACCACCCCAAACATGAGTTTTGGACCTAATATACTGGATTTGGCTTGTTCGTTGTGAAAAACGAAGAAACGGTTCAGGTGGCAAAAACTCGTGCTTTGTATGCACCCCGACACCCGTTTCCGGAATGGGTGACGTGTGGCAACGAAATTGCGTGAAACCACCCCAAACATGAGTTTTGGACCTAATGTAGTGGAGTGGGCATGTTCGTTGCGAAAAACGATGAAATGGTTATGGTGGCCAAAACTCGTGCTTTCTATGCACCCCGGCACCAGTTTTCGGAATGGGTGACGTGCGGCAACAAAATTGCGCGAAACAACCCCAAACATGAGTTTTGGATCTAAAGTTGTGGATTGGGCATGTTCGTTGCGAAAAACAAAGAAATGGTTCTGGTGGCAAAAACTCGTGCTTTGTATGCACCCCGACACCTGTTTTCGGAATGGGTGACGTGCGGCAACGAAATTGCGCTAAACCACTCCAAACATGAGTTTTGGACCTAAAGTAGTGGATTGGGCATGTTCGCTGCGAAAAACGAAGAAATGGTTCTCGTGGCCAAAACTCATGCTTTGTATGCTCCCGACACTCGTTTTCGGAATGGGTGACGTGCGGCAACGAAATTGCGCGAAACGACCCCAAACATGTGTTTTGGACCTAAAGTAGTGGATTGGGCATGTTCGTTACGAAAAACGAAGAAATGGTTCCGGTGGCCAAAACTCGTGCTTTGTATGCACCCGACACCCGTTTTCAGAATGGGTGACGTGCTGCAACGAAATTGTGCGAAACCACCCCAAATATAAGTTTTGGACCTAATATACTGGATTTGGCATGTTCGTTGCGAAAAACGAAGAAATGGTTCCAGTGGCAAAAACTTGTGCTTTCTATGCACCCCGACACCAGTTTTCGGAATGGGTGACGTGCGGCAACGAAATTGTGCGAAACCAGCCCAAACATGAGTTGACTTAAAGTAGTGCATTGGGCATGTTTGTTGAGAAAAACAAAGAAATGGTTCCGATGGCCAAAACTCGTGCTTTGTATGCACCCCGACACCCGTTTTCGGAATGTGTGACGTGCGGCAACGAAATTGCGTGAAACCACCCCAAATGTGAGTTTTAGACCTAAAGTAGTGGATTGGGCATGTTCGTTGTGAAAAACGAAGAAATGGTTCCGGTGGCCAAAACTCGTGCTTTGTATGCACCCGACACCCATTTTCGGAATGGGTGACGTGCTGCAACAAAATTACGCGAAACCAGCCCAAATATTAGTTTTGGACCTAATATACTAGATTTGGCAAGTTCATTGCGAAAAACGAAGAAATGGTTCCAGTGGCAAAAACTTGTGCTTTGTATGCACCCCGACACCAGTTTTCAGAATGGGTGGCGTGCGGCAACGAAATTGCGCGAAACCATCCCAAACATGAGTTTTGGACCTAGAGTAGTGGATTGGGCATGTTCGTTGCGAAAAACGAAGAAGTGGTTCCGGTGGAAAAAACTCGTGCTTTGTATGCACAGGCACTCGTTTTCGAAATGGGTGACGCGCGACAACGAAATTGCGTGAAACCACCCCAAACATGAGTTTTGAACCTAAAGTTGTGCATTGGGAATGTTCGTTGTGAAAAACTAAGAAATGGTTCCGGTGGCAAAAACTCGTGCTTTGTATGCACCCTGACACCCGTTTTCGGAATGGGTGACGTGCGGCAACGAAATTGCGCGAAACCACCCCAAACATGAGTTTTGGACCTAAAGTTGTGGATTGGGCATGTTCGTTGCGAAAAACGAAGAAATGGTTCCGGTGGAAAAAACTCGTGCTTTGTATGCCCCGACACCCGTTTTCGGAATGGGTGACGCGCGGCAACGAAATTGCGCGAAACTACCCATACTTGAGATTTGGACCTAAAGTTGTGGCTTGGGCATGTTTGTTGTGAAAAACGAAGAAATGGTTCCGGTGGCAAAAACTCGTGCTTTGTATGCACCCCGACACCCGTTTTCGGAATGGGTGACGTGCGGCAACGAAATTGCGCGAATCCACCCCAAACATGAGTTTTGGACCCAAAGTAGTGGATTGGGCATGTTCGTTGCGAAAAATGAAGAAATGGTTCCGGTGGCAAAAACTCGTGCTTTGTATGCACCCCGACACCCGTTTTCGGAATGGGTGACGTGCGGCAACGAAATTGCACGAAACAAACCCCAAACATGAGTTTTGGACCTAATGTACTGGATTTGGCTTGTTCGTTGTGAAAAACGAAGAAACGATTCAGGTGGCAAAAACTCGTGCTTTGTATGCACCCCGACACCAGTTTTCGGAATGGGTGACGTGCGGCAACGAAATTGCGCGAAACCAACCCAAACATGAGTTTTGGACTTAAAGTAGTGCATTGGGCATGTTTGTTGCGAAAAACAAAGAAATGGTTCCGATGGCCAAAACTCGTGCTTTGTATGCACCCCGACACCCGTTTTCGGAATGTGTGACGTGCGGCAACGAAATTGCGTGAAACCACCCCAAACATGAGTTTTAGACCTAAAGTAGTGGATTGGGCATGTTCGTTGCGAAAAATGAAGAAATGGTTCCGGTGGCCAAAACTCGTGCTTTGAATGCACCCGACACCCATTTTCGGAATGGGTGACATGCTGCAACAAAATTACGCGAAACCACCCCAAATATTAGTTTTGGACCTAATATACTGGATTTCGCAAGTTCATTGCGAAAAACGAAGAAATGGTTCCAGTGGCAAAAACTTGTGCTTTGTATGCACCCCGACACCAGTTTTAAGAATGGGTGACGTGCGGCAACGAAATTGCGCGAAACCACCCCAAACATGAGTTTTGGACCTAGAGTGGTGGATTGGGCATGTTCGTTGCGAAAAACAAAGAAGTGGTTCCGGTGGAAAAAAAAACTCGTGCTTTGTATGCACCGGCACTCGTTTTCGAAATGGGTGACGCGCGGCAACGAAATTGCGCGAAACCACCCCAAACATGAGTTTTGAACCTAAAGTTGTGCATTGGGAATGTTCGTTGTGAAAAACTAAGAAATGGTTCCGGTGGCAAAAACTCGTGCTTTGTATGCACCCCGACACCCATTTTCGGAATGGGTGACGTGCGGCAACGAAATTGCACGAAACCACCCCAAACATGAGTTTTGGACCTAAAGTTGTGGATTGGGCATGTTCGTTGCGAAAAACGAAGAAATGGTTCCGGTGGAAAAAAAACTCGTGTTTTGTATGCCCGACACCCGTTTTCGGAATGGGTGACGCGCGGCAACGAAATTGCGCGAAACCACCCAA
Organism: Zea luxurians; assembly: GCA_029449295.1. NCBI lineage: Eukaryota > Viridiplantae > Streptophyta > Magnoliopsida > Poales > Poaceae > Zea > Zea luxurians. Next base: position 184,150 of record JAOPSE010001112.1, read on the forward strand.
ACTTGAGATTTGGACCTAAAGTTGTGGCTTGGGCATGTTCGTTATGAAAAACGAAGAAATGGTTCCGGTGGCAAAAACTCGTGCTTTGTATGCACCCCGACACCCGTTTTCGGAATGGGTGACGTGCGGCAACGAAATTGCGCGAATCCAGCCCAAACATGAGTTTTGGACCCAAAGTAGTGCATTGGGCTTCGTTGCGAAAAATGAAGAAATGGTTCCGGTGGCAAAAACTCGTGCTTTGTATGCACCCCGACACCCGTTTTCGGAATGGGTGACGTGCGGCAACGAAATTGCACGAAACCACCCCAAACATGAGTTTTGGACCTAATGTAGGATTTGGCTTGTTCGTTGTGAAAAACGAAGAAACGGTTCAGGTGGCAAAAACTCGTGCTTTGTATGCACCCCGACACCCGTTTCCGGAATGGGTGACGTGTGGCAACGAAATTGCGTGAAACCACCCCAAACATGAGTTTTGGACCTAATGTAGTGGAGTGGGCATGTTCGTTGCGAAAAACGATGAAATGGTTATGGTGGCCAAAACTCGTGCTTTCTATGCACCCCGGCACCAGTTTTCGGAATGGGTGACGTGCGGCAACAAAATTGCGCGAAACAACCCCAAACATGAGTTTTGGATCTAAAGTTGTGGATTGGGCATGTTCGTTGCGAAAAACAAAGAAATGGTTCTGGTGGCAAAAAACTCGTGCTTTGTATGCACCCCGACACCTGTTTTCGGAATGGGTGACGTGCGGCAACGAAATTGCGCTAAACCACTCCAAACATGAGTTTTGGACCTAAAGTAGTGGATTGGGCATGTTCGCTGCGAAAAACGAAGAAATGGTTCTCGTGGCCAAAACTCATGCTTTGTATGCTCCCGACACTCGTTTTCGGAATGGGTGACGTGCGGCAACGAAATTGTGCGAAACGACCCCAAACATGTGTTTTGGACCTAAAGTAGTGGATTGGGCATGTTCGTTACGAAAAACGAAGAAATGGTTCCGGTGGCCAAAACTCGTGCTTTGTATGCACCCGACACCCGTTTTCAGAATGGGTGACGTGCTGCAACGAAATTGTGCGAAACCACCCCAAATATAAGTTTTGGACCTAATATACTGGATTTGGCATGTTCGTTGCGAAAAACGAAGAAATGGTTCCAGTGGCAAAAACTTGTGCTTTCTATGCACCCCGACACCAGTTTTCGGAATGGGTGACGTGCGGCAACGAAATTGTGCGAAACCAGCCCAAACATGAGTTGACTTAAAGTAGTGCATTGGGCATGTTTGTTGCGAAAAACAAAGAAATGGTTCCGATGGCCAAAACTCGTGCTTTGTATGCACCCCGACACCCGTTTTCGGAATGTGTGACGTGCGGCAACGAAATTGCGTGAAACCACCCCAAATGTGAGTTTTAGACCTAAAGTAGTGGATTGGGCATGTTCGTTGTGAAAAAACGAAGAAATGGTTCCGGTGGCCAAAACTCGTGCTTTGTATGCACCCGACACCCATTTTCGGAATGGGTGACGTGCTGCAACAAAATTACGCGAAACCACCCCAAATATTAGTTTTGGACCTAATATACTAGATTTGGCAAGTTCATTGCGAAAAACGAAGAAATGGTTCCAGTGGCAAAAACTTGTGCTTTGTATGCACCCCGACACCAGTTTTCAGAATGGGTGGCGTGCGGCAACGAAATTGCGCGAAACCATCCCAAACATGAGTTTTGGACCTAGAGTAGTGGATTGGGCATGTTCGTTGCGAAAAACGAAGAAGTGGTTCCGGTGGAAAAAAACTCGTGCTTTGTATGCACCGGCACTCGTTTTCGAAATGGGTGACGCGCGACATCGAAATTGCGTGAAACCACCCCAAACATGAGTTTTGAACCTAAAGTTGTGCATTGGGAATGTTCGTTGTGAAAAACTAAGAAATGGTTCCGGTGGCAAAAACTCGTGCTTTGTATGCACCCTGACACCCGTTTTCGGAATGGGTGACGTGCGGCAACGAAATTGCACGAAACCACCCCAAACATGAGTTTTGGACCTAAAGTTGTGGATTGGGCATGTTCGTTGCGAAAAACGAAGAAATGGTTCCGGTGGAAAAAACTCGTGCTTTGTATGCC
>JAOPSE010001113.1:0-186253 GCA_029449295.1 Zea luxurians
CGAGGGGCTACTGTTGGGGGCCTTCATCTTCCGAAGGTCCTCAAAAATACGACTAACATGTTTTCCAAAGTATAATATACTGTCACAGGAACCTTCGGCCTTGAGATGAAGGTGCGCACGGTATGAAAGGCGCGATCTAGGAGAAGGATGGACCAGTTCCAAAGCTACGGATGGAGAAGCTTCGGCTTAGCGGTGGAAAATGAAACCGACCTAAAGAGAAAAAGGTTGTCTAGTCCTCAATAGATTACCCTTAGCCAATAATAAATGTCAAGGGCATGGATGTAATTTTACACAGCTGCGTCCTGTGCCTATAAATAGATGAACAGTAGCACCGTACTGTTCACGCTAATTTAGATTCAGTTACACGTCACACTTGGATTCTTACCTTCTGTCAAGCCGAAGGTACAAATGTAATTCAATATCGTTAATGTTCATTCATGGTTATTTAATAAGAATACAAATATATAATGATTTAAGATGATTATTCGTATTCTTTATATATAATTCATGCTCCTGTTTTCTATTATATACTGAGATCATGAAGGTATGCCCTTCATGACCTTCGTCTGAAGATCATTATATCCTGAAGGAGATAATGCTTCGAAGGACGAAGGTCTTTAACCATTAAACATTTGTGTTGCCTTGTTCTTAACTCATAGCATTTGAGAACAAGTCCCCAACACCATCCTCATGCAGTACTTATCAACTATGTGGAGTCTAGAGAAACATTTCAAGGGACTCACACTAACATGTAGAAAGAGGTAAGAATGAAGAGGCTGACATGTTAGCGAAGGCAACAGCAAGGGGCGACCCCATACCCTCTGATGTATTCTTCCACACAATAGGGACACCAGTGGTGAGAAACCCCGAAGGCCTCCAAATCATAGATGATTCTGAAGGCCAAAGAATCATAAACCTAATAATGGCCGAGGACTAAAGAGCACCCATAACCTTGTACCTTCAGGGCCACTATCACTCCACTAATCAGGCCGAGGCAAAAGGCTGAAGCATCGAAGCCGCGATTTCGTAATAATAAAAGGGCAACTATACAAAAAGGGCCTGAGTCAACCATTGCTCAAGTGTATCACATAAGTCGAAGGTATCGAGCTCCTCTAAGAAGTACGCAAAGGTGTCTACGATTCTCACTCGAGCCCTAGAGCCCTCGCCGCCAAGGTCATGTGCAAAGGGTTCTATTGACCAGCCATTGTGTGCGCAGCAAACTGTGTAGTCCACTCGTGCGAGGCATGCCAAAAATTCTCACCTCGAGCAGGGGCACCTTCGCAGTACACAAAGCTGATCACCCACACCTGGCCTCTGCAATGGTGGGGGCTTGACATAGTCGAACCGCTACCCACTGCGCAGGGCAGCCTCAAATTCTCCTTCGTCGCAGTGGAATACCTCACCAAGTGGATTGAAGCAAGGGTCGTATCCACAATCATGACAAAGACGGTGCAAAAGTCCTTCTGGCAGAATATCATCTGTCACTTTGGAGTACCCTTCGAGTTGACGATAGACAACAGAAAACAATTTGACAATCAATACTTCCGCGAATTTTGCGCGTCTATCGGCACGCGCAGTCTTCACATCACTCTACCATCCTGAAAGGGAAATGGACTTAAACATTTCCTATAATCGATTTTGGTATTTGACAACCATCACAAACCTTATGGACTAACTAGTTTGCCTAGTTGATCATTTCTCAGGTGCATAAGTTCATCTACAACTATTCTAAGTCGACTGCCCGGAATACCACAGATTATTCCGGACATGAGAAGTTTTTTTGGAAAAACACCTATGCGCGGACCGTCCGGGCCCTTGCGGTGGACCATCCGCGACACCAGGGTGAGCCTCGGACAGGAACACTGCAAAAACACAAGTTAACATTACGGACCGTCCGATGGAGAAGCAAGCACCGTCCGAGACCAAGCGCGGACCGTCTGGCCTTAGACGCGGACCATCCGGTCATTGAAAAACCAGAAAACCCGAAGGTGACGGTTCGGTAAAAATTCATTTTTTTAGCGTCCTCGCGGACTGTCCAGGGTGCACGGCCGGACCGTCTGTGATTGCTTTATCTGATATCTGACGACGCATTAAATGCACTATAGCCATTGATATAGCTGTTACTATTGATCGTTGCGATTTTAGCCGTTGATGTGCAGGGGCGGACCATCCGGACCTGGGGCGCGGACCGTCCGCGATCGACAAAAAAGGAGCAACGGCTAGGAAGTGGTTGGAGGCTATAAATACAACCCCAACCACTTCCATTCATGACATCCAAGCACTCTACTCATTCATACTCAATACAAGAGCTAGCAATCTATTCCAAGACACATTCAAAGCTTCCAAACTCTCTAAGTCCCACAATTAAGACAAGTGATCACTAGTGCTTAGTGACTTGAGAGAGTGTGATCCGTGTGTTATTTGTCGCTCTTGTTGCTTGGTTTTTGTAATCGTGCTTTCTTCTTCACCTTCTAAACCTTCCAAGTGTTTTGTAAAGCAAGCAAGAGACACCTAAGTGTGTGGTGATCCTTGCGGGGTCTTAGTGACCCAAGTGATTAAGAAGAAGCACTCGACCGGTCTGTGTGACCGATTGAGAGAGGGAAAGGGTTGGAATAGACCTGACCTTTGTGGCCTCCTCAACGGGGACTAGGTTCTTTGGAACCGAACTTTGGTAAACAAATCGTCGTGTTCATTTGTGTTGATCTCCATTCGATTTGTTTATCCCCTCTCATCTCTCTAAAAGTTCCCTTGCTCATATTGATTGGAGTTGGCTCCCAAAAGGTATCCGCATTGATTGAGAAACTCCTAGCAAGAAGATCTATCTTCCGCACTCCAAATTAATTCTAACACTTTCCTCTGGCATAGTGCGTGTTCAAAGTTTATAATTTTCAGGTTTTGCCTATTCACCCCCCTCTAAGGGACTTTCAATTGGTATCAGATCCCGGTGCTTCATTAGAGTCTAACAACTCGAAGTGATGTCGGGAGAACACGCCAAGAGGGAAATGATCACCGGTGAAAAGCCCGAAGGCTCGGGAAGGAAGAACAATGAACAGACTCTGTCAAAGGAGGCTAGCGACAAGTACAAGGAGGAATCTGCTTCCTCCATCAAATTACATAGGAAGGGCGACAAGAGAAAAAGAAAATGAGGAAGGTGGTCTACTACGAGACCGACTCTTCATTACCTTCCACATTCAGCGCTGAGTCTACTACTTCGAAATGCCAAGAGCGTAAGAAGTATAGTAAGATGCCTCTTCACTATCCTCGTATTCCAATGCACACTCCTCTACTTTCTGTAACCCTAGGCAAACCACCATATTTTGATGGTGAAGATTATTGTATGTGGAGTGATAAAATGAGGCACCATCTAACCTCACTCCATGAAAGCATATGGGATATTGTTGAGTTTGGAGCGCAGGTACCACAGGTGGGCGACAAGGACTACGACTCTGATGGGGCCACCCAAATAAGGCATTTTAATTCCCAAGCAACTTCTATACTCCTCGCCTCCTTGTGTCAGGAGGAGTATAATAAGGTGCAAGGGTTGAAAAATGCCAAAGAAATTTAGGACATCCTCAAAACAGCGCATGAAGGGGATGAGGTGACCAAAATCACCAAGCGTGAGACGATCGAGGGAGAACTCGGTCGGTTCGTCTTCAACAAAGGAGAGGAGCCACAAGCGATGTACAACCGGCTCAAAACAATGGTCAACCAAGTGTGCAACCTCGAGAGCACCAAATGGGATGACCATGAAATGGTCAAGGTTATTCTAAGATATCTTGTTTTTCGTAATCCTACTCAAGTTCAATTAATTCATGGAGATCCTAGATACAAACAGATGTCCCCCGAGGAGGTCATTGGCAAGTTTGTGAGCTTTGAACTTATGATCAAAGACTCCAAACACATTGTCAACTTGGAGCAAGGCACCACCTCTACACTCGAGGTGCAACTCGTTGCATTCAAAGCAACGGAAGAAAAGAAGGAAGAATCTACACCAAGTAGACTCCCAGTCGACACCTCCAAGCTTGACAATGAGGACATGGCTCTTATCATCAAGAGCTTCTGACAAATCCTCAAGCAAAGAAAGGGGGAGGACTACGAACCTCGTTCCAAGAGGGTTTGCTACAGGTGTGGTAAGTCCGATCACTTCATTGCAAAATGTCCATATACAAGTGACAGGGACGACGACAAGAAAGGTAAGAAGAAGATGGAGAAGAAGAGATACTACAAGAAGAAGGATGGCGAGGCACATGTGGGGCGGGAATGGGACTCCGACGAGAGCTCCACCGACTCCTCCTCTGACGAGGATGTCGCCAACATCGCCATCAACAAGGGTCTTCTCTTCCCCAACGTTGGCCACAAATGCCTCATGACTAAGGACGATAAAAAGAAGAAGGTACATTCTAGAGATACCCCCAAATATATTACATCCGATGATGAGGGTAGCTCTAGTGATAATGAGATATTTAACCTCTCTTTTTGCTAACCTTACCAAGGACCAAAAGAAAAAGATAAATGAATTGATAGAATCCATTAATGAGAAGGATGACCTCTTGGAATGCCAAGAGGACTTGCTCGTTAAGGAAAATAAGAAATTTGTTAAATTGAAAAATGCTTAAGATCTAAAGGTAGAAAAATGTGAAAATTTATCCAAAGAGCTTAGTATGTACAATGATTCAATTTCTTGTCTTAGAATTGAGAATGATAATTTAATTGCTAAGATTGAAGAATTGAATGTTTGCAAATCATCTAGATCTACTGTTGAGCATGTCACCATTTGCACTAGATGTAGAGATGTTAATGTTGATGCTATGAATGATCACATTGCTATGATTAAGGAACAAAATGATTACATAGCTAAATTAAATGCTAAAATTGCTGAGCATGAATTAGAAAATGAAAAATTTAAATTTGCTCGAAACATGCTTTATAATGGGAGATGCCTTGGCATTAAGGATGGCATTGGCTTCCAACAAGGGAGCCAAAGCAACATCAAACTAATGCCCCCAAGAACAGACTATCTAATTTTGTTAAGGGTAAGGCTCACATGGCTCAGGATAGAGAGAGTTATATTTTATATCCTAAAAACTATTCTGAGCACAAGATTAGAAAGATTCATGCTAGAAAAACTCATGCTATTTCTCATCATGCTTACATATATAGTAATGAGGCTTCTAGCTCTCGGCATTTCAACTCATATCAAAATGTCTAAAAGAAAATTGCAAATGCATTAAATGAACATAGCATTTTAGTAAGACTTTTGAAGGAAACTTATGTGCTAACTAACAAATCAGGCAAAGTAGTTGCCAAATATGTTGGGGGCAAACACAAAAGTCCCAAGACTTGTGTTTGGGTATCCAAGGTGCTTGTTTCTAATGTGAAAGGACACAAGATCGTTTGGGTACCTAAGAACAAGGCCTAAATTTGTTTTGTAGGTTTATGCATCCGACGGATCAAGTTAGATAATCGATAGCGGGTGCACAAACCACATGACAGGGGAGAAAAGAATGTTCTCCCTGATATGGGAAAAACGATGATCCCCAAAGAGCAATCACATTCGGGGATGGAAATCAAGGTTTGGTCAAAGGTTTGGGTAAAATTGCTATATCTCCTGACCTTTCCATTTCCAATGTTTTTCTTGTAGATGCTTTAGATTACAACTTGCTTTCTATTTCTCAATTATGCAAAATGGGTTACAACTGTCTATTTACTGATGTTGGTGTTACTGTCATTAGAAGAAGTGATGATTCAATAGCTTTTAAGGAATGTTAAATGGTTAAGCTATATTTAGTTGATTTTAATGATAACAGTGCTGAACTAGACACTTGCTTAATTGCTAAGACTAATATAGACTGCTTTGGCATCGCCGACTTGCTCATGTTGGAATGAAGAATCTTCACAAGCTTCTAAAGGGGAACACATTTTAGGACTAACAAATGTTCATTCTGAGAAAGATAGGATTTATAGCGCATGTCAAGCAGGGAAGCACGTTGGAGCTTATCATCCACACAAGAACATCATGATGACCGACAGGCCGCTCGAATTACTCTACATGGATCTATTCGGCCCGATCACTTACATAAGCATCGGCGGGAGTAAGTATTGTCTTGTTATTGTGGATGATTATTCTTGCAGGAAAAATCTCAAACCCAAGAGATCTTAAAGAGATTCTTAAGACGGGCTCAAATGAGTTTGGATTGAGAATCAAGAAGTTTAGAAGCGACAATGGAATGGAGTTCAAGAATTCACAAATTGAAGGATTTTCTTGAGGAAGAGGGCATCAAGCATGATGTTCTCTTCTCCCTACACACCTCAACAAAATGGTGTAGTGGAGAGGAAGAATAGAACTCTATTGGACATGGCAAGGACCATGCTTGATGAGTACAAGACACCGGATCAGTTTTTGGGTGGAGGCGATTAACACCGTCTTCTACTCCCTCAACCGACTCTACGTTCACCGAATCCTCAGGAAAACATCATATGAACTCCTCACCGGTAAAAAGCCCAATGTTTCTTATTTTAGAGTTTTTGGGAGCAAATGCTTTATTCTTATTAAGAGATGTAGAAATTCTAAATTTGCTCTTAAAGCAGTAGAAGGCTTTTTACTTGGTTATGACTCAAAAATAAGGGCATATAGAGTCTTCAACAAGTCCACTGGATTAGTTGAAGTTTCTTGTGACATTGTGTTTGATGAGACTAATGGCTCCCAATTGGAGCAAGTTAATCTTGATGAACTAGATGATGAAGAGGCTCCATGTGTCGCGCTAAGGAACATGTCCATTGGGGATGTGTGTCCAAAGGAATCCGAAGAGTCTCCACAAGATCAACCATCATCTTCCATACAAGCATCTCCACCAAGTCAAGACAAGGAAATGGCTCAAGAGGAAAAGGATGAAGATCAAGACGATGAGCCACCTCAAGAGGAGGACATTGATCAAGGGGGGATGAAGATGATCAAGACAAGGAAGATGATCAAGAAATTCGAAGTCAAAGACCACCACACCTAAGAGTCCACCAAGCAATTCAAAGAGATCACCCCGTCAACTCCATTCTTCGTAACATCCACAAAGGGGTAACCACTAGATCTTGAGTTGCTCATTTATGTGAACATTACTCCTTTGTGTCTTCTATTGAGCCATACAGGATAGAGGATGCTCTAAGAGATCTAGACTAGGTGGTGGCAATGCAAGAGGAGCTCAACAACTTCACGAGGAATGAGGTATGGCATTTTAGTTCCACGTCCTAACCAAAATGTTGTAGGTACCAAGTGGGTATTCCGCAACAAACAAGATGAGCATGGTGTGGTGACTAGGAACAAAGCCTGACTTGTTGCCAAGGGATATTCACAAGTCGAAGGTTTGGATTTCGATGAAACCTATGCACCCGTAGCTAGGCTTGAGTCAATTCGAATATTACTTGCCTATGCTACTTACCATGGCTTTAAGTTATATCAAATGGACGTAAAGAGTGCATTCCTCAATGGCCGTATCAAGGAAGAAGTATATGTTGAGCAACCTCCCGGCTTCGAAGATAGTGAGTATCCTACACATGTGTATAAGCTCTCAAAGGCGCTTTATGGGCTCAAACAAGCCCCAAGAGCATGGTATGAATGCCTGAGAGACTTTTCTTATCACTAATGGCTTCAAAGTTGGTAAAGCTGACCCTACTCTCTTCACTAAAACAATTGCTAAAGACTTATTTATATGCCAAATTTATGTTGATGATATTATATTTGGGGTCTACTAACAAGTCATCTTGTGAAGAGTTTAGTAGGATTATGATACAGAAATTTGAGATGTTTATGATGGGGGAGTTGAAGTATTTCCTTGGATTTCAAATCAAGCAACTCCAAGGGGGCACCTTCATGAGCCAAACTAAGTACATTCAAGATATTCTCAAGAAGTTTGGAATGAAGAATGCCAAACCCATCAAGACTCCGATGGGAACAAATGGGCATCTCGACCTCGACACAGGAGGTAAATCAATAGATCAAAAGGTATACCGGTCAATGATAGGCTCATTACTCTATTTATGTGCTTTTCGATCGGACATTATGCTTTTAGTATGCATGTGTGCAAGGTTCCAAGCAAATCCTAAGGAAGACCACCTTAGAACCGTGAAAAGAATCATGAGATATTTAGTTTACACTCCTAAGTTTGGGCTATGGTACCCCAAGGGATCTACCTTTGATTTAATTAGGTATTTCGATACCGATTATGCCGGGTGTAAAATTGACAGGAAGGGCACATCAGGGACTTGTCAGTTTTTGGGAAGATCTCTGGTGTCTTGGGCTTCAAAGAAACAAAACTCTGTAGCTCTATCCACTGTCAAAGTCGAGTATATTGCTGCAGGCCATTGTTGTGCATAATTACTCTAGATGAGGCAAACCCTTAGGGACTATGGCTACAAGTTGAGCAAAGTCCCTCTCCTATGTGATAATGAGAGTGTAATCCGCATGGCGGATAATCCCGTTGAACACAGACGCACTAAGCACCTAAACATCCGATATCACTTTTTGAGAGATCACCAACAAAAAGGGGATATCGAAATAGCTTATGTTAGCACCCACAACCAATTAGCCGATATCCTCGATTCTCGAAACATTGATTGAAATCTTGTACACATTGCTCATTTATATACCTTTGATCATGTCTCTTTCATTTGGTACAAATGCATATTTCTTATTCTTCTTATGCCAAAGCTAAGACTAATGTGCTTCCATGAGTATTTCTGTGATTAGTCTTAGATTGAAAGGGAAATGGAGTATTCGGCAAAGGCAAGGCTTCCACTACAACTCTGTCGGTATCACTTATCCTTTTCCCTCCTCATAAACTTTCACTCATATCCTTTTACCAAAGGGAGAGAAAATAGGCCCAAAAGGGGAGAATTAAAAGGCCTCTCAAGTTCCTTCGTTTTTGGCGCTTAATGCCAAAGGGGGAGAAAGTAATAGGCCCAAAGCAAAAGGACCACACCACCACCCATTTTCAAATTTTCAAAAACTATTTCACAAAGGGGAAGAAATTATTTCAATTACAAAAACCCTCTTGACAGCTAAGGGGAGAACATCTTCAGGTGGAGCTTTTATTTAGCCAAAGGAAAAGCATTTGAAACAGGGGGAGAATTTTCAAAATCTTGAAAATGCTTTTTGAAACCATACTCTCATACTATTGGCTATTTGCAAAAGAATCTGAAAAGGACTTTTTCAAAAGATTTGCAAAAACAAGCAAAGTGGTGCAAATGTGGTCCAAAATGTTAAACTAGAAGAAAGCAATAATATATACTTAAAATTACTTTCAGTTGGTTTAAATTCAAGTAACTTTTGCACATCTGTCAAATTGCAAACTAGCTACATTCCTACACTTTATACTTGCTTTGGTTTGTGTTGCCATCAATCACCAAAAAGGAGGAGATTGAAAGGGAAATGGACTTAAACATTTCCCATAATCGATTTTGGTTTTTGACAACCATCACAAACCTGATGGACTAACTAGTTTGCCTAGTTGATCATTTCTCAGGTGCATAAGTTCATCTACAACTATTCTAAGTCGACTGTCTGGAATACCGTAGATTATTCCGGACAGGAGAAGTTGTTTTTGGAAAAACACCTATGTGCGGACCGTCCGGGCCCTTGCGGCGGACCGTTCACGACACCAGGGTGAGCCTCGGACAGGAACACTGCAAAAACACAAGTTAACACTAAGGACAACCCGATAGAGAAGCAAGCACTGTCCGAGACCAAGCGCGGACCGTCTGGCCTTAGGCGCGGACAGTCCGGTCATTGAAAACCAGAAAAACCTGAAGGTGACGGGTTCAGTAAAGTTCATTTTTTAGCATCCTCGCGGACCGTTCGGGGTGCACGGTCGGACCATCCATGACTGCTTTATCTGACATCTGACGACGCATTAAATGCTCTATAGCCGTTGATATATCGTTACTGTTGACCGTTACGATTTCAGGCGTTGATGTTCAGGGGCGGACCATTCGGACCAAGGGCGCGGAATGTCCGCGGTCGACAGAAAAGGAGCAACGGCTAGGAAGTGGTTGGAGGCTATAAATACAACCACAACCACTTCCATTCACGACATCTAAGCACTCGAATCATTCATACTCAATACAAGAGCTAGCAATCCATTCCAAGACTAAGAGCACCTAGAGGGGGGTGAATAGGTGATCCTATAAAAACAAACACTAAATAGCCCGACTTGGTTATGAAATGTTAGTAAGATTAAAACCAAGTTGCTAAAGTGAGAACTCTTCACTTGATTGTTCCTTTCGAATGAGTATTGAACTTTGGAACAATAGCACAAGTGATTAAGCGAGAACTCTAGAAGAGAAACCAATCACAATGAAAAGAGACACAAGAGACATGGTGATTTTATCCCGTGGTTCGGCCAAGTAGAACACTTTCCTACTTCCACGTTGTGGTGTCCCAATGGACAAGAGTTGCACTCAACCCCTTTCAAGTGATCCAATGATCCACTTGAATACCATGATTTTCTTCCTTATAATTTTTTTCCCGTTTGTGAGGAATCTCCACAAGTTGGAGCCTCTCACCCTTACAATGTTGATCACAATAAAAAGCACAAGAGTAAGGGAGGGAAAGAAACACACGCAAGAACTAGAGTCATAGCAATCCCACGCACACAAGTCAAGAAGAGAGCACACAAAAATAGCGCAGCAAGTCTACAGCTCACAAAGTGCTCAATTCTCAATCACGATGATCTGGATGCGTGTTTGCAGAGTCTAGGCATCTTAGGATGTTCAACGGAGGCTTGGTGTGTTGCTCCATACGCCTAGGGGTCCCGTTTATAGCCCCAAGGCAGCTAGGAGCCGTTGGATCTCCATTTGGTAGGCAAGTCTTGCCTTCTGCCGACTGGTGCACCGCACAGTCCGGTGCACCACCGGACATGAACAGTGCCTGATTTCTTTCCTCTTCTAGCAAAGCCGACCGTTGAGCCTTTAGTCTCATTGGCGCACCGGATAGTCTGGTGCGGCTTGGTGACTGTTGGCTCGGTCCACGTGTCGCCCACTGACCGCGCTGCCGATCGTTGGTGCGGGCGCTGATGGCTCACTGGACAGTCCGGTGCACACTAGACCGTCCAGTGATTTTTAGCCGAAGCACCCTCGACTTTTTCCCGAGAGCGACGAGTTCGTCTCCTGGCCAGCCTGGGCATCGGACAGTCTGGTGCGCCGCAGGCTGGTGCATCCAGGCTGGTCTTGGCCAACCATCTTCAATCCAATCTTAGCTCATTTATCAAGGTTCCTAGCACTTAGAGGAATATGTTAGTATCAAAAACAATTCACAAATGCTAGAGTCATACCTTGATTCTTGTTTTGTTCATCACTTCTAAAATCAATTTGTGTTGAGCATCTAATCACCAAAACATTTATAGAAATTGCCTAAGAGCACATTTCCTTTCAATCTCCCCCTTTTTGGTGATTTATGCCAACACATTTAAAGCTACTAAAAGTGCAATGTCATTCTTACAGAGTGCAAATTGAAGACTAGTTTAACTCACATAGGATTTTGGCATATTTGGATCACATTTTGCCACCACTTGGTTTATTTTCATAGAACAAATTATTTTCCTATCTCTATATCAAAAACACTTGTTTTGGTAAATCAAGAGATCTTTCAAGAGTAAATTTGATCAAATGTCACACGCTCCCCCTTTTTCCCATAATCAAGATTCTCCCCCATAAGAGAACAATTTTTGCAATAAGAGGATTTTGATCAAATACAAAACTTCTAACTCTACAATTTTTGAAATTTCACAAGTGGTTGGCTGATCCATTTGCTTTGGCCCTTAATTTCTCCCCCTTTGGCATGAAGCACCAAAACAGGAGAACCTTTGGCCCTTTAACCCCATTGCCTCACCAAAGTGTCAAATACGAGCAAAAGGGCAATGAGAACATTAGTACGAACTTGGGACAAGATACACTTATACCGGAGTGCAGTGCAAGCTCTTTCTTTGTCCAAGTTCACTTTTCCCTTTCAATATCCCTTTGAGGCTATTTCAAGGGTACTCAACAAACATGTTAGTCTTAAGGGAGTCAAGTTGTAGCACATCCCCCCCTAAACATTTGTGTCATTTGCATAGGAACTTGTGAGGTCCGGGGATGGCTTGTACAACTTGAGTACAAAAATTAGCAAATAAAGACATGAATGCTCAAAGTAACATGATCAAAGGCATAGAACACATGTATGCTATAGATCAATCCAAGTTACGTGAATCTAAGACATTTAGCTCACTATGCAACCTGCAAAACCTTTTCTCATCTAAAGGCTTGGTGAAGATATCGACTAGCTGGTTCTCGGTGCTAATATGATAAATATCGATATCTCTCCTTTGCTGGTGGTCTCTCAAGAAGTGATGTCGGATGTCTATGTGCTTAGTGCGGCTGTGTTCAACAAGATTATCCGCCAAGCGGATTGCACTCTCATTGTCACATAGGAGTGGGGACTTTGCGCAGATTGTAGCCAAAGTCTCAAAGGGTTTGCCTCATCCAAAGTAGTCGCGTGCAACACTGTCCTGCAGCAACATACTCGGCCTCGACGGTGGATAGGGCAACAGAAGTCTGTTTCTTCGAGCTCCAGGACACTAGGGACCTTCCTAGAAACTGACAAGTCCCTGATGTGCTCTTCCTATCAACCTTGCACCCGGCATAATCGGAATCTGAGTATCCGATTAAGTCAAAGGTAGACCCCTTTGGATACCAGATCCCGAAGCAAGGCGTAGAAACTAAATATCTAAGAATTCGCTTAACACCCACAAGGTGACACTCCTTGGGGTCGGATTGAAATCTAGCACACATGCATACACTTAGCATAATATCTGATCTACTAGCACAAAGATAAAGTAAAGAGCCTATCATAGACCTGTATGCCTTTTGATCAATGGACTTACCTCCTTTATTGAGGTCTAGATGTCCGTATGTTCCCATAGGTGTTTTCGCGGGCTTTGCATCCTTCATCCCAAATCTCTTGAGCAAGTCTTGAGTGTACTTCATTTGGAATATGAAGGTTCCTTCCTTGATTTGCTTCACTTGAGATCCAAGGAAGTAGTTCAACTCGCCCATCATTGACATCTCGAACTTTTGCATCATCACCCTGCTAAACTCCTCACAAGACTTTTGGCATACAAAAAGATCACCATTGCAAGTCTTAGTAAAGAGAGTAGGATCAGCTTTCCCAACCTTGAAAGCATTAGTAATAAGGAAATCTCTAAGGCATTCATACCACGCTCTTGGGGCTTGCTTAAGTCCATAGAGCGCCTTATAGAGCTTGTAGACGTGGTCGAGATACCTGTCATCCTCAAAGCCAGGGGGTTGTTCTACATATACCTCCTCCTTTATTGGTCCATTGAGGAAGGAGCTCTTTACGTCCATTTGAAAAAGCTTAAAAGAGTGGTGAGCAGCATAGGCCAATAAAATCTAAATTGATTCTAGCCTAGCCACAGGAGCAAAAGTCTCCTCAAAATCCAAACCTCCGACTTGGGCATAACCTTTTGCCACAAGTCGAGCCTTGTTTCTTGTCACCACACCGTGTTCGTCTTGCTTGTTGCGGAACACCAACTTGGTTCCCACAACATTTTGCTTTGGACGTGGCACCAGGCTCCAAACTTCATTTCTCTTGAAGTTGTTGAGCTCTTCCTACATGGCCAACACCCAGTCTGGATCCTGCAAGGCTTCTTCTACCTTGAAAGACTCAATAGAAGAAACAAACGAGTAGTGCTCACAAAAGTTAGCTAAACGTGAGCGAGTGGTTACTCCCTTGCTGATATCACCTAGAATCTGATCTACTGGATAATTTCTTTGAATCGTTGAACGGACTTGAGTTGGAGGAATTTGTGAAGCTTCTTCCTCCTTATCATGTTCTTCATGTGCTCCCCTTGATCCGGCCCTTCATCTTGAGGTACCTATTCCTCATCTTGAGTTGGGGGATGCACCAGTGTAGAGGAAGAAGGTTGATCTTGCTCTTGTGGTTCCAGTGGACGCACATCACCTATCGCCATTGTTCGCATTGCGACCGTCGGAACCTCATCTTCATCTACATCATCAAGATCAACTTGCTCTCTTGGAGAGCCATTAGTTTCATCAAATACAACGTCGCTAGAGACTTCAACTAATCCTGATGATTTGTTGAAGACTCTATACGCTTTTGTATTTGAGTCATACCCTAGTAAAAACCCTTCTACAGGGAGCAAACTTCGAATGTCTACCTTTCTTTACCAAAATGTAACACTTGCTCCCAAATACACGAAAATATTAAACATTGCCACATTAGGTTTGTTACCAGTTAGGAGTTCATATGAGGTCTTCTTGAGGAGGCGATGCAGGTAAAGCCGGTTTATGGCATGGTGTAGCATCCCAAAAATTCAAATCTTGAAATTTCCTCAAACTTGCTCTAAATTCAAAATGAATTTCAAATTTCGTTTCAAAAATGTTTGTTTGTGAGTTGATATCAGCAAATAAAATATAGTGGTCTACATTATCTCCAAAATCCTCCTCAGTATATCCTACAAATATTTCCGAGTTACCCCCCTCAAATTCTTTCTAGAAAAACTGCCCAAATATTCCACCGATATTTCTCCAAATATTTTCCTCCTGAGAAATACCTTCAGAATCATTTTTAAAGTCCCTACAAATATTTTCTCCATAACTTTCCTCATGCTCATACGTATACGTACGCCTCCGGTGTCATACGGTGATCTCTACAAGCTAATCTCACTTATACAAGACAAATTCATGCTTATCTCCCACTAATCCTCGCATCCTCCCACTAATCCTCTCATCCTCCCCCTAATCCCCCCACCTTGGCTATAAATAGAGGGGCAAGGGCCTCCTCTCAAGCCACCCCAAGCCATTTCATGGCAACTCTCTCCCTCCCCCCCCCCCCCCCCCCACACACACGCCCACTCCACTTCCCACACAAGCATACACTAGCACAAGGATCGTTCGGTCATTCTTCGATCGTTCATCTACCTATTCTTAGTTTGTTCGTTCATTCGTCCGATCGTTCGTCCGATCGTTCATGGTTCATTCGTCCGTTTGTCCGATCGTTCGATCATTCGTCCGTTCGTTCGTCCAAATAATCTTTGTTCAGCCGTTATGCTGCCGAAATTCCGATCGTTCGATCATTCGATCGTTCATCGTTCGTTCATAGTTCCTATTCATCGTTCGTTCATAATCCCTATTCATCGTTTGTCCAAATAATCTTTGTCCAGCCGTTATGCTACCAAAATTCCGATCCTTCGTTCGTCCGATCATTCGATCGTTCGTCGGTTTGTTCATAGTTCCTATTCATCGTTCATCGTTCGTTCATAGTTACTATTCATCGTTCATCGTTCGTTCGTACAAACTATTCACCATCACTATTCATCGTCACTACTAGCTGAATGCCCGTACGTTGCAACGGGAATATATAATACCAGTATACTACGATAACTTATATACAAATGTGTGTTATATTGTTATGAGAAAATGTTTCATAATCAATTTGTGATCCTAGCCATACATAAATTTTGTTATTTTAATCAAGTTATTTCACCACTACATTGCAACCATCAGTATCATGCAGACTTCGATATATGCCACGATTTGTATGGTCTCATCATTGGAGAGCACGTTCCACTACATTGCAACCATCAGGATGACGAACTGGTCACTGTTGTCGATCCTCCTCTGTGTCACCTCCGGCGCCAAGATGACGCCACAATCCTCGATATAGTAGTCATCGAACGCACGCGACATGACAAGTACCGATGACTCTTGGTTGGGCTGCCAAACGAAGTGCACCCCGGGCTCATTAGCGAGGTAGTACCCCTGACCGTTGCACCACCGGATGCGCTATTCCACTACATACATCATGTTCGAGGACACTCACACAACGTCAGCAACGTCCATCGTCCCAGCGCACAAGAATTCATGTCCGGTCAGTAGCGACTTACGTGACAGGTTGGGCTTCAGGTGGACGATGAGCTGGACGGCGTGATGGCGTCGTCATCGGATGCGGTGTCCAGAACAACCCGAGAGTCATCGACGTTGGCGACAACCATGAGGCCCCCCTGCTTAATGATGGACAACGCGGTGCAGCTGCTCTGGACCGCGTCCAAGCGGCGCACGTAAGACTGCTTTTAGAGGTCGAACTGACAGTCGCCAAGCTTCTTCTCGTCATCGATGAGCGACGACAACGCGAGCGCCTCCTGCTCATGGAGTTTGTTCGGGGTTTGAAGTAGGAAACATGGATTCATGCTTGGCGTTGGTTTATGAAAATGACTCACAAGTCTGATCCATGGAAAAAATATTACGAAGAAAAAATGTCACACATGCAAAAAAGGGAATTTAAGTATAATGCATTATTCAAACAAAAGAAATAGCATGCAAAGCTCTTCTTTAAATAATATTACCTCCATCCAAAAATATAATTCAAGAATCTCGGTGATACTTATCTACTACTACGCATTGTGCAATGGTAGCAAGTGAGCTTGGAGAGAGATGTAGTAGATGTGTTTCCTGTCATAGATGTAGACATAAACACATATAGGTGGGTGCCCGTGCGTTGCAACAGAAACATTTAATATTATGATAACTTATGAACAAATGTGTGTTATACTGTTATGTGAAAATGTTTCGTAATTAATTTGTGATCCTAGCCATACATAAATTTTGTTATTTCAATCTAACTATTTCATCACTACATTGCAACCAACAGTACCGTGCAGACTTCTATACATGATAGCTGAATGCCCGTGCGTTGCAACGGGAATATATAATACCAGTATACTACGATAACTTATATACAAAATATGTGTTATACCATTATGAGAAAATGTTTCATAATCAATTTGTGATTCTGGCCATACATAAATTTTGTTATTTATAATCTATCTGTTTTATCACTACATTGCAACCATCAGTATCATGCAGACTTCGATATATGTCACGATTTGCATGGTCTCGTTATTGGAGAGCATGTTTCACACATACCGGAAGAAATTCCCTCGTACATCGTTAGTCATCGGACACGTACCACCATACGCTTTTGCTTAAACAAAAAGGTAAGTGTGTGTTTGCAAGACTAATGGTCAAACATCGTATAACCATAAAGTTAGAATACTATATTAATATATTAAATAAATTAATCCAATAGACATAGATTAACCCAATTAACATAGGATAAATAAATATCTAATTATAAAAGTATGAAACATGATATAATCAATGTTGTTACTGCGTAGTAAATATTCATACGAGACTAACACAACTGGAACGGTTCAATTTGGAATTAAAATGGGGAAGTTATGAATTTCCAAAGTTTCTATGTATTTGATATAGGATTAATTAGGAAATCAATTTTATTGTTGTTTTCATGACAAAACAGAGGTATTATGTGATAAAAATAATATTATAGAATTATAGAAATTGGAATGAAATCATTTGGATTTAATATAAAATTTCCATGAATTAAATGGGTTTCTGCAATTATTTTTAAACTAAAAATCAATTTCTAAACTCGTTTTCCCTATTTTCTTTATTTCCTGGACTGCGTCCCAAATTCCAGAAAGATCAGAGGCTAAGCTATAAATGTTTTTCTAGACTCAGTGAGCATACAGAGTGGACGACGGGTTAAACACAAAAAATGTCTTAGTTGAAGTTGTACATAATTCAACATGAGTCATGTTGGCTAGAGGGTGGAAGGCTAGGTATTCTGCTTAATAGATCCAAGGTTCGATTCCTAAGCAGCCATGGTTTAATTTTTTTTTCTGCACGCGGAACGGGGGAGGGCAGAACGGCAGACTACTATTGCTTACTTAATAAGTAGTAGAGATTTCATCGTTACTATTCATTGTTCCTATTCATCGATCATCCGATCACCCCAAATTTCAACTACTCATCCATCATGCTGTCTAGTCTATCTAAGACCAGCCAGACCAATATTCTAGTCATACGAACTCCGGTGACTGTGATTTTCCTTCCAGTAAGAACTTTCTATCTAGTCACCCATCCTAGATTTCTCCAAGTTGAGCACGCTTAACTTTGAGATTCTTTCGAACCAGGCTTCCAAACTCAGATTCCAATAATTCTTGTTTCTAAATTCTCATCAAATTATTCCCTTAAGCATGGTTCATATTCTAGAAAACTCCCAAAATACTCTTGTCCCATATTCTGCCTATAACTCTCCTGTTCATACTAAGTCAGACGATTCATTCGTCACTATTCCTACCAACAGTGAACTTCACTATGCTACACCACATACACCTAGCTATAAATACACCCAGCTACCCTCTCCCTCTCCACACACACACTCAACACCCTCAGCCAAGACAAACACCCCCACCCACTCAGTTACTCCGCTCTGCCGGCTACGCGCATAGTGTCGCTTCGCCTCCAATCCACCCTCCTGGTAAGCACCTTCGCTCCACCACTAGTAGTATCTCAACACCACATGACACAGATTCTGCTCAAGACTCTACCCATCCATATATCGCTATTCTGACTACTATACTAAATATTTGTTGGTATACTTGCTAGTTTGTATGTTTGCTTATTCATGTTGCATAGTTATCGGAGCGTTCGTGTCATCTCGTGGAGGCCAGATCTGCAAGTCTATGCCAGGCAGTGGAGCCAGAAGCCAGTTCCGCGAGCTCGTCCCCCTTTCGCTGGATAAGCACGGCAAGCTCACTGGATCCCTTTGATACATAAATTACCTATGATTTTTTTACCACAACCCTCAGCCTGTTATTTTATGCATGATATGCGTTTGAGACAAGTTATTATGGCCACCCAGCCACTTGCCGCAATTAATCTTTATACTCCTTGATATCTTTGTTACAAATGATTTGAGAAAAGGTGTGAGTTTTTAAAAGAAAATGCTTTTCAAAATGGGTATGATGAAGGATTGTTACTCTTATCACCTTTTGAATGGGATGATCAGGGACTCCCTAGTTTAGGGGAGGGCCTCAGGTGTTGGCTCAGCCGGGTTAGGTGTGAGCAGAAGGATTGTCCCCTCATATAAGGACCGGTTTGTCATCCTTCACTACCTGTACTCATGACAAGTACAACCACTCAAGACTGTATGGGCGGTCGCTCAATCTGAACTTGTACGGTCCGAACCCCAGGGTTATGATGGCTGGGGAGCACCGGGAGGATAAGGAGGGGGAATGTTTTGTCCGGTTTGGGCATGGTGGTGGCCTGACTCCTTCCGGTATAACCGTTAAGGTAAGGACGTGCAAGGAAAGAGAGAGATTCGGCATTCGGATCTCACGATGGTGAGATCGCAGAAACCGGACTAGTGGGTAAAGTGTACCCCTCTGCGTAGAGTTCAAACCTATTCAAATAGTCCGTGTCCACTGGAATGGACGAGTCTGGTGTGGTATGACAATTAGTGTTTTGTTTTCCAAAAATGCTTTTGAGAGAAGTGGTTTAAAAAAGGTCCGGCAGTTGAGCCATGAACTATGGTGGACGGGAAGTCTAGTAGCTGTTTTTGAATATGAAAACCAGTGGGAAACTGCTGAGATACCTGGATGGTTTAGTCCAGGGGATTTTGTTCTATATTGAAAAACTTACTGCTCCTTTAGGAGAGGATGTGCTTTGAAAAATACAAAATGTTTTACAAAACAACCCTGCATCAAATATTGCTATTTCTGCAAAATATCCTGAGCTCCACATACTCCATGAATTATATCTGATTTCCCCATTCCGTGGGTGAAGGTAGGCTGCTGAGTACGTAAGTACTCACCCTTGCTTATTTGTTATTTTTTAGAAAAGGAGATCGTTGATTGGGTAAGAGTTACGCCTGTTCCCAACCTTGCCTATGGCTATTGGACCGCTGATTTGCTTCGCTGCATATATCGGGCTATTTCAGCCCCACTCTGATAATATGTCCCAAGTTGTGGACCAACTCTTAAAGTTGTTCGTCACCTTTATAGGTTTGTCTCGTTTAAGCAGATCTAGAACTATCTAATGTATAGATGTGTTTACTAGCCTCCTAGGACTAGTAATTGTATCACATTTGAGGCCCAGAGGATCTGGGGCGCTTCAGGTGGTATCTGAGCTGTTAGGTTGGCCGCAGGACGTAACCCTTAGCCTTGATCCAAAAGTTTTTGAGTCAAAAATATTTTCTAAAAATAAATTCTTGCTCTCATCCCTCCAGTTCAAAAAAAGTTTTCCCCTTTCCCTCTCTTAGAAGTTAGATGGAGGTCCACTGCCAAACCAGCTTTTGCCAATATGAAGATGGTTTTCCCAAGTTGTTGAGAGCATGCACAGTTTGCCTCGGAATCAGGAGCCAGCCAGAGTATGATGGTCGTGAATTCGTCGAGCATGGAACAGAGAAGTGTGTCGTGACTATATACATTGGATCCAGTCCGCACCATGTGGATGGAGTGTCACTGCTGTAGGGCACAAATTCAAAGACACCTACCAAGTCGTCGCTCGCAAGGCATTGAGGGCCCTGTGTCAGATTTATGAAGAAGAAGTGATCAACACCCCGCTCAGATTCTTTTCGCCCTTTCAGAGAGACCGTCTAGTTTGGATGGCCAGGATGCGTGCATTGGAAGGGCAACAGCTGCTTGAGGACGACCCCATAGTCGTGTACCTCACTGCATACATGCTCACCCTGGATGCACAGTATGATTTCTTGGCTCGGCACCACCGTCAGATGATTGCCCGAGCAGAAGATGCAGAGAAGCACAACCGTAAGCTCCATGTGGATCTCACCACAGCTCAAGCCCGTGTAGCTGCCTTGGAAAGTCGTGAAGTCAATGTTGTTGAAGCCCTAAAGCAAGACAAGGATGAGCATGTCCAGAAGTTGACGGAGGCCTACTTGGTCACCCATAACCAACGTAGAGCCCTATGGATCCAAGAGCCCGCTTCATCCAACCCAGTTCAACCCATGAAAGTTGAAGTTCCCCATATTCTTGAAGGCCACCCGGTCTCTATCAAAGGAGAGAAGAAGGCTTGGGAACTCTCGGAAGGAATGCCAGTCTCCCCCTCAGGCTATGGATAAGCAAGAGCATCCTGAATCCTCCCAAGAGCCCCTGCTAGAGTTGTTTGAGCCCCTCACCATAAAGAAGATTCCAACACCCTCCCTTGAGGTCAAGGAAGAAGCTGCAAGCACCCCACCAGCAACGCCGCCCACTAAGGAGCTACAAGAGCCAGTCCCACTTGAAGAAGAGTTCGACCCCGTCCTACCATCTCAGTTGCCACCAGAAGAAGTCATCAACATTAGCTCCCTCTTGACCCATCCAAGAGATGTCTCAGATTGAAGTTGTGCGCCAGCCTTGCCAGAGGAGAAGCTGTCTGGTCTGAAGTTAGTATGCCCAGTCCTCTCCATGCATTGGGTAGTGAAGTTTTTCTTCACTTTGGCTAGAGCCCTGCATGTATGAGAGGTAATCGTGTAGACCCGTATTTTGAAAAACTCTATTTGTGTGGCCCCCTAGGGCATTTCAAAATGAATTTCGCTTGATGTTTTCTCCCCTTTTGAGTGCATATGAGATGCTTTAATGTTAGTGCTCATAAGTCGCATTTAGCATAGTTCTCAGTTCAGGAGCCGAGCAATAGTAGTTATGCTTAGCCCCCGAATCTAAGTAGTTCGTGCTTTGGAAAAAAACTCTATCCTCCCCTTATTCAAAACATTTGATTTGTTTGTGCTTATCATTGCTGAGCTTATGTGTTTTATTTCTTTTTAAGAAAGGTTTTCTCTAAAAACATAGATAACAAATTAGATCTAATCCTCACCTTATGCTTCCATTCTCATCTTAACCCATCTCAAGAGAAAAGCACCTTACCGAAGAAGATACCAGGAAGCTTACCCTTGAAGCCTGGAATAAGCTATAGAAGAAACTTGTCCAGCCGCTCAGTCAAAAGAACCGACCATGAGAATCAAAGCACTACCCCTGAGTCAAAGTAAACAGGAAAAGAGGACAGAAGAAGTTATTACCATACAGAGAGATAAAGATTCTTGGAACCAGAGACCACAAACATCAGGGTCATTGACCCCACCACTCACCCGTGCCCCCGCACATGTGCTCGCCTCCATGCGCACTACCACCGCCCCACACCCCCTTTGTAGCGCACCCACCGCCACCATCATCGCCGGCAACACCAAGTCCCCCCTCCCCTTGTTGCACCTACTGCCGCATGGCACCTGCTCCATCACCGCCACTCCGCACTCGAGCACCACCATCAGTGTCGTTCGCCTATAAAAACTCCCCCACCAGCTCCCTCAACTCCCATCCCAAGCAAAGCACACTCCCGATAAAATCCCCTCTGCCAAATCGCAAGCAATTCCATTTTCCACTCCCTCGTCCCTAAGATCACAATGCTTGGTGATTCTTGGGTTGAAAACTGTTGCACATGGTTCATAGTCTTTGGTTTCCTCCAGTGTATGATGGTAATACTCTTTGATAGAATCCTCCAGTGGGAAGAGCAAAGAGAAAGAAAGAGGCAGTGAAAAGATATAAGGAAAATAGCGAAGAGAAGATGTGAAGAAGGTTCTCCCAAAATCAACTCTATGTCAGTCATCTCTCCGCAGCCTGCTCAAGCAGCAACAGCAGAAGAAGGACTCGTAACACCCTTGTTATGAGGTACTTCAAGGAATTCAAATCCCCAAGATTCAAGAGTTCTACCCTCATTCTTTTTTAGTGGGTAGTGTTCCAGTAAAGTTCCTGCTTTGGAGAAAAAGAAGAAGGCCTGTGAATGTAGCAAGCTTGTGGAGGACTAGATCATCAAAGCTTATAAGTTTCTAGATGAGAAGTGGTCACCCAAGTTTTGTTGATGAAGCACCAGAAGACCAATCAAGGAAGGAATCCATGTGGGAGTTTGCAAGAGGAAGGTTTGCATGTTGGCATCGATGCTTCTTCAATAAGCTAGCTGCCAAGCGAAAGCTAGAAGCCTGAAGATGATTTTTGAGTAGCCAGAATCAGTGTTGCAATCTGCAACCGGATGCTTCTCAAAGGCCAGATTTTTGTTGAAGTTCCATCTCCTCGAAGAGTCTTCAAAGTGAAGATATGTAGCTAAAGTAAAGCTATACCCATAACCCTTCTAAGCCGAATCTCGAGGACGAGATTCATTTTAAGTGGGGTAGATCTGTAGCATCCCAAAAATTCAAATCTTGAAATTTCCTCAAACTTGCTCTAAATTCAAAATGAATTTCAAATTTCATTTCAAAAATGTTTGTTTGCGAGTTGATATCAGCAAATAAAATATAGTGGTCTACATTATCTCCAAAATCCTCCTCAATATATCCTACAAATATTTCCCAAGTGACCCCCCTCAAATTCTTTCCAGAAATACTGCCCAAATATTCCACCGATATTTCTCCAAATATTTTCCTCCTGAGAAATACCTTCAGACTCATTTTTAAAATCCCTACAAATATTTTCTCCATAATTTTCCTCATGCTCATACGTATACGTACGCCTCCGGTGTCATACGGTGAGCTCTACAAGCTAATCTCACTTATACAAGACAAATTCATGCTTATCTCCCACTAATCCTCGCATCCTCCCACTAATCCTCTCATCCTCCTCCCTAATCCCCCCACCTTGGCTATAAATAGAGAGGCAAGGGCCTCCTCTCAAGCCATCCCAAGTCATTTCATGGCAACTCTCTCCTTCCCCCCCACACACGCCCACTCCACTTCCCACACAAGCACACACTAGCACAAGGATCGTTAGGTCGTTCTTCGATCGTTCGTCCACCTGTTCTTAGTTTGTTCGTTCGTTCGTCCGGTCGTCCGATCGTTCGTTCGATCGTCCGATCCTTCGTCCGATCGTTCGTCCGATCGTTCATGGTTCGTTCGTCCGTTCGTTCGATCGTTTGATCGTTCGTCCATTCGTTCGTCCAAATAATCTTTGTTCAGTCGTTATGCTGCTGAAATTCCGATCGTTCGTTCGATCATTCGATCGTTCATCGTTCGTTCATAGTCCCTATTCATCGTTCGTCCAAATAATCTTTGTCTAGCCGTTATGCTGCCGAAGTTCCGATCGTTCGTTCGTCCGATCATTCGATCATTCGATCGTTCGTCCGTTCGTTCATAGTTCCTATTCATCGTTCATCGTTCGTTCATAGTCACTATTCATCGTTCGTTCGCACGACTATTCACCATTACTATTCATCATCACTATTCATCACCGTTACTATTCACCGACACTATTCGTTATTGTTACTATTCATCGGTGATATCTATAATTACTTTTTCGTCGTCACTATTCATCGTTACTATTAATCGTTACTATTCGTCGATCATCCGATCACCCCAAATTTCAACTACTCATCCATCATGTTGTCCAGTCTACCTAAGACCAGCCAGACCAATATTCCAGTCATACGAACTCCGGTGACTGTGATTTTCCTTCCAGTAAGAACTTTCTATCTAGTCACCCATCCCAGATTTCTCCAAGTTGAGCACGCTTAATTTTAAGATTCTTTCGAACCAGGCTTCCAAACTCATATTCCAATAATTCTTGTTTCTAAATTCTCATCAAATTATTCCCTATCCAACCATGTCATCCCTTAAGCATGGTTCATATTCTAGAAAACTCCCAAAATACTCTTGTCCCATATTCTGCCTATAACTCTCATGTTCATACTAAATCAGACGATTCCTTCGTCACTATTCTCACCAACAGTGAACTTCACTGTGCTACACCACATACACCCAGCTATAAATACACCCAGCTACCCTCTCTCTCTCTCCACACACACTCAACACCCTCAGTCAAGACAAACACTCCCACCCACTCAGTTACTCCGCTCTGCCGGCTACGCGCATAGTGTCGCTTCACCTCCAATCCACCCTCCTGGTAAGCACCTCCGCTCCACCACCAGTAATATCTCAACACCACATGACATAAATTCTGCTTAAGACTCTACCCATCCATATATCGCTATTCTGACCACTATACTAAATATTTGTTGGTATACTTGCTGGTTTGTATGTTTGCCTATTCATGTTGCATAGTTATCAGAGCGTTCGTGCTGTCTCGTGGAGGCTAGATCTGCAAGTCTACGCCAGGCGGTGGAGCCAGAAGCCAGTTCCGTGAGCTCCTCCCCTTTCACCGGATAAGCACGACAAGCTCACTAGGTCCCTTTGATGCATAAATTACCTATGATTTTTCAACCACAACCCTCAGCCTGTTATTTTATGCATGATATGATGTTGAGACAAGTTATTATGGCCACCCAGCCGCTTGCCGCAATTAATCTTTATACTCCTTGATATCTTTGTTACAAATGATTTGAGAAAAGGTGTGAGTTTTCAAAAGAAAATGCTTTTCAAAATGGGTATGATGAAGGGTTGTCACCCTTATCACCTTTTGAACGGGATGATCAGGGACTCCCTGGTTTAGGGGAGGGCCTTAGGTGTTGGCTCAGTCAGGTTAGGTGTGAGCAGAAGTATTGTCCCCTCATATAAGGACCGGTTTGTCATCCTTCACTACCTATACTCATGTCAAGTACAACCACTCGAGACTGTATGGGCGGTCGCTCAATCTGAACTTGTACGGTCCGAACCCAGGGTTATGATGGCTGGGGAGCACCGAGAGGATAAGGAGGGGGAATGTTTTCTCCGGTTTGGGCATGGTGATGGCTTGACTCCTTCCGGTATAACCGTTAAGGTAAGGACGTGCAAGGAAAGAGAGAGATTCAGCATTCGGATCTCACGACAGTGAGATCGTAGAAACCGGACTAGTGGGTAAAGTATACCCCTCTGCGCAGAGTTCAAACCTATTCGAATAGTCTGTGTCCACTAGAATGGACGAGTCTGGTGTGGTATGACAATTAGTGTTTTGTTTTCCAAATATGCTTTTGAGAAAAGTTGTTTTAAAAAGGTCCGGCGGTTGAGCCGTGAGCTATGGTGGACGGGAAGTCCAGTAGCTGTTTTTGAAAAAGAAAACCAGTGGGAAACTGCTGAGATACCTGGATGGTTTAGTCCAGGGAATTTTGTTCTATATTTAAAAACTTACTGCTCCTTTGGGAGAGGATGCGCTTTGAAAAATACAAAATGTTTTACAAAACAACCCTGCATCAAATATTGCTATTTCTGCAAAATATCCTGAGCTCCACATATTCCATGCATTATATCTGATTTTCCCCATTCCGTGGGTGAAGGTGGGCTGCTGAGTACGTAAGTACTCACCCTTGCTTATTTGTTGTTTTTTTCAGAAAAGGAGATCGTTGATCGGGTAAGAGTTACGCCTGTTCCCAACCTTGCTTGTGGCTGTTGGACCACTGATTTGCTTCGCTGCGTATATCAGGCTGCTTCAGCCCCACTTTGATAATATGTCCCGAGTTGTGGACCAACTCTTAAAGTTGTTCACCACCTTTATAGGTTTGTCTCGTTTAAGCAGATCTAGAACTATCTGATGTATAAATGTGTTTACTAGCCTCCTAGGACTAGTAATTGTATCACATTTGAGTCCCAGAGGATCTGGGGCGCTTCACATGGCAGGTTGTATTCATAGCTTCCGACCAAAACCGCTTAGGCATCTTGTATTCGCCAAGCATAGTCCTTGCCATGTCGATTAGCATCCTGTTCTCCCGGACCAACTCCAACTCTACCCAAACATCGACGAGCTAACAGCAAAAGACTTACTCGATGGAGACAAGATTGAGGCCCTCGACACACTAAACAAATATCAAGCAGCAACAAAAAGCTGGAGAGACAAAGCCGTCATCCCCAAGGAGTTCGAAGAAGAAGACCTCGTCCTCATCAGGACAGCAAGAATAGAATCTAATGGCAAACTTGAACCAAAGTGGAAGGACCCTCCATCATCAAGAAGAAGACGTCCCCAAACTCATACAAACTTGCAAGTCAAGTAGGCTTAGACCTCGAATAGGGGGTGAAGGCGAAGGTCCACGTCAGACGAGGAGGGGGCTCGCCGCTATAAGGAAAATGGACCCCGGGCCATTTGGCTAAGTGATTTTGGTGTTTGATGATCAACATAATTTGTGGACTAATGTGCTTGCTAGTGTTTGTGTTTGTAGTTCACAGGATGCCAAGAGGATTGGACTGATGCACTGAGGATGCAACACCTCAAAAGAAGACCTAAAAGATGTGTAGAAGTCCAAGACTCAAGATCAAAGGAAGCCCAAGGAAATAGTGAAGTCATTAAGTGCTCTGGTGGCGCACCGAATAGTTCATGTCTGGTGTGCACTGGAGCATCGGATAGTCTGTGTAGAGAGGTCCGCAACCAGGGACACTCGGGCGCTGTAGCACCGGACAGTCTGGCCAATGGTCGGATCCAACGGTCGACTGCTACAGACCTCAACGGTCGGCTGACATGAACAGGGTACCAGACTGTCCGGTGCGCCCGACAACAAAAACAATAGCTATTCTGTCCAACGACTATAATTGAGGGGAGGCTATTTATACCCCTCCAACCGACATTTGCAGGTGTCGGAGCCCAAGCAACATACCAATACATGTTGTAAACATTTCTAAGTGCTCATACACCCAAGTTCTTAATAAAATCACTCGGTGATTAGCGTAGGTGCTTTGTGAAGTGCTTAGGTTAGTGAGACCGTTTTATGTGCTTGCTTTAGGTGAACCCTAGTTAGTTGAGTGAATTTAGAAAAACCACACAACCCCTCGGCTCTTGCGCGAGACGTTGTAATGGTACGAAGTGGGGCGAGAGTCTTGCGAGACCATGACAACCGAGTTTGTGTCACGCCCGCCACCGTGTAACGGAGGGAACGAGGCCCGCGGCGTTTCGGCCGGAAGCTCGATAGTGGAGATGGCGGGGAGCGTCCGAGAGGAGCCAGAAGTGGAGCACCACTTGCGCGTGGAGAAGGCCCACGACTCTCTATTGAATTTCCACTTTCTCTAATTCCAACATTATTAGGACCTCATAAGTGTCACTAGATTACTAGATATCTGACATGCAAACACAATTACTCCTCTTAATAGTGCAACTATCTATTCTAAACTTACTAATAATCTTCTTTGCAACGCCACATGGCTAACTTTAATCTTCTTTTGCCCTGTGCACATCTAATTTCTCTCAAATTTATGCTCACAAGGAAAATATTGTCCGACATATTCACCAAGACACTTGATATTATCATTAAATCTTTGGTTTGATCTTTGTATGTTATAAAGATCACTCAAACTATGACATAGACTTCAAGTTTATTGACCTTATCCTGGCTTGTTCTCTCCATTTCCTTAGTCCATCCGTGCCAGACTCGCACTTTACTACGTTAATGCTCCATCGTGTCCCAAGCTTCTAGCTTGACCATCACCTTTGCCTCGATCCTTTGATCCCATATAATATGGGATAAAAGAGGATAGAGTTGCTCTCCTTTTTCAGGTGCTCCTTTTCCAGGTGGTTGGTACATGTTCTCTCTCACTTGAGAAAGAAATTAAATAAATAGATAGGTTGGAGCTTAAATAAATATCTAGAGCTACTTATTAGTGGGACTAAGGTCCGGTTTGGTTAGAGAGACTAATCTTTAGTTCCTGATTTTTAGTCCCGTTTAGTCTCTATTTTGCCAAATGGAGGGACTAAAATAGGGACTAATTAACTTTAGTCTCTAGTCCCTCACATGGGTGCTAAAAGGGATTAAAGGCCAACATTTACTCCAATTGACCTTGCCTAGAAAACTGACGTGAAACAAGAAAATATGTATTTTAGTCTTTATGTGTTGTATTTAATGTATTTAAAATCGGTTTAGTCCCTACAACTAAACAGTGTAGGGACTAAAGTTTAGGCTCTAGACTAAATTTTAGTCCTAGAACTAATGTAACCAAACGGGGCTTAAGAATTAGTCTAAAGCAGCTAAGATTGGTTAACTAGATAAAGATTTGATCAATAGATCAACTCATCTAATAGCTCAGGATTTGAATAGTTTAGATCTAATTTTGGCTAATTTTCAGTTGGCGAAGAATTAATCTTTAGCATCAAATAGCCCCCTAATCCTCCTTTCTACCGGTTATAGCAAAGATGGATTGAGTCCTCTTGAGAGCAACTCCAGTAGTTGTCTAAATAATAGCTCCTCAAATAAGCATTTACCAAGCTGCTAAATTTGCTTTAGGAGTAAAAAAAGGATCAACCTCCAACAGTTTCTGATATATAGGAAGCTAAAACTGTTTTGAATCTTGAATGGGCCTATTTGTTTCTGCGCCGCCAGCAAGTTCATGCCAAAGTTGAGCACCAGTCGCGCCGGTGGACGAAGCCTGTGCATGCCTTCGATTGAATCACGCCGTCCGGATATATATAGTTATAGGCATTGATCATTTGCTTTTGTTCATACGTACGGAGGATTAGAAGTGTAGAGGTATAAGTGCTACTTTTACTAGACACATCTAAACATAAAATACTTCAAAACACACGGAATAGACAATGAGTGAAACCACCATTTGAATTAAAGCATCTTTGTTTAAAATACACAATGCAGATGCATTTAACGTTCAATTGGAAGACTCTTGGTCTTTATCAAACCATACAGCGTGTTCAGCCTCACTATGGATACGGTACAAATCCTTGCCGACGAGAGCCAGGACGGTGTCGGAGAGGTGGCCAAGCAGATGAGTTGGGGAAGGGAAGCCCAGGCCTCGCCGGTGGGGATGAAGGTCAGGCGACAGGGACGAGATCCCCCAGGGCAGTGGAAACTGGATGGAAGAGAAAAAATGGCGTGACTGGGTTTTGGCGGCGAGGCCAACCGCGAGAACAAGACGCCGAAAGTAAAAAAAATGGCATGATTGGACTTTTCGGGAGTAGAAAACTAGTTGCTACATATAGAGACCAAATTGGCTGGGATAGCAACTTAGTAAATTTACCAATTTGATTTTAAGAGCTGTTGGAGAGGGGATTTTATAAAAACTCTCCAAATTTCTTGTTTAGGGAATTCTTTAGGTAACTACTGGAGTTGCTCTGATGGAGTGGAGTTGCTCTAACCTAACATCAATTTAAGTGCGCTTACTTACACAAATAATAACATGAAAACCTCCGTGATTCTAGCACAACAAGTTTGGCCGTTTGGTTAGTCGAAATCCAACTTCAATTCCTTGGCAACTCTGTTTCCTTGTTGGTGAGGTCGTGACTCGTGAAGGTGAGGTGGAAAGCCGGTGGAGGTTGACAGCACCGTCAGATCAACGGGTCTACCGTTCATCACTGATCCAACGTCTCATATCATTTCAACGAACAGGTCGTTCGTGACTCTCACACATGACACACGATATAAACCATCTCGTCAATGCCGACTCCTCCCTCCATACTACTACTTCACGATCTGGTCCAAAGCCCCAACTCAAATTTACATCCAGGCCATTCGCCGGAGATGGCGTCGGAGCTGACGTACCGCGGCGGCAGCGTGGCGCCAGGCTCCGCCTCCAACGGTGGGGAATACTCCCCGAAGCCCTCCAAGCCGCTCTCCTGGCTCTCCCGCGCCGCGCGCTACGCCGCCGCCGAGCACCGCCCCGTCTTCGCCCTCGCCGGCATGCTCTTCGCTGCCGCTATCTTCACCTTCTCTTCCCCCTCCACCTTATCTCCGTCCGAACCCGCCGCGTCGGTCGGCTTCAACCACCTTGCCGTCAGCGGGCACCCGTCCTTCCGCGAGTCCGTCGGTGGGAAGGTTCCCCTGGGGCTGCGTCGGCGCGCGCTGCGGGTGCTCGTGACGGGCGGCGCCGGGTTCGTGGGGAGCCACCTGGTGGACCGGCTGTTGGAGCGCGGCGACAGCGTGATTGTGGTGGATAACTTCTTCACGGGGCGCAAGGGCAACGTGGCGCACCATCTCCAGAACCCCAGGTTCGAGGTGATCCGCCACGACGTCGTCGAGCCCATACTGCTCGAGGTCGACCAGATCTACCACCTTGCCTGTCCAGCCAGCCCCGTGCACTACAAGTACAACCCCATCAAGACCATCATATCCTTACTCGGTTGCTTCATCTCAATCTGAATGCTAATCCGAATTTAGTTTCGTTTTATTGTTTATGATCTTAATGATTGATAGCTGTGAGCCTGTGACTCAATTCATTGCTGTGTTGTTTTGTGTTAGCTTTTGTTTATGATTTAATTTTGTTTGTTTCGGATGTCTTGTATAGGTTTTTTTTTGAAGGTGAAGATATATTTTAGAATGAGGGTTGGTAAAAGTAGAGCATTTGAGGGTCGGTGTTTCCTTCCTGCATACAAAATTCTATGGTTGTATTGCTCTGAAGAAAGGTTATTGGATCACCAACTGGTGATCTCGGATTGGGTTGCCTGCTAATTCTAATTTTAATGATATCATTGCTTCAGGTTTTTATAACTTGTAATGGGAGTAAAGGTCAAAGCTGCAGTAGACTTTGAACCTAGTTGAGCTGTTGAAAAGTTTTGATTGTAGCTGCAAAGACTATAATAATGTTGTGTATCTATCACTTCACTGTCGTATGGCTTTCTTATTTTCCAACTAGTAGTGCTAGGGGAGGTGTAGCCTGAGTGCCTAGCTACCAAACTAGATCCTCAAATAGTCATAACGTCGAAGAAGAAAACTGATGTTAGTGCTTACTCTATCTTTTTGAAATGTTGTTGTGAACTTTAACTTTTGAGATGGCACAAGACAAATGTTGTTGGGACACTGAACATGCTTGGATTGGCCAAGAGGATTGGGGCAAGGTTCCTACTTACAAGCACCAGTGAGGTCTATGGTGATCCCCTCCAGCACCCTCAGGTGGAAACCTATTGGGGCAATGTCAACCCTATAGGTAACAACTCTTCTTCATTTTTTTGCAAATTCTGTAATGCAACAGTCCCATCAAACAGATCGATTGAGTCTATCATAGGATATTAGTGGAAACTACAGGGATATCCTCATTGCTGGCATTAATTTTGGCCACCTTATTGTCAACACAGTATCTGGATTTGCAATTTGGTTGACATACATGCTTTGTGTCTTTCTTGTGCAAGTGGGCACTTTTGGTTGGTGAATTAGTTCCAAGCAGGATAGCCATTATGTGGGTCCCTCCCCAATAAAGGAAGGATAGGATAAAAGAACCACACTATGTCAGCTTAGTTTAACCAAACTAGTGAACCAATGAGCACGAGAGAGGAATCAAGAGGTTGAAAAGAACAGGAGATGATCTTGACAGGAACATCTGGCCATATCCTAATGGGAGCCTTTTCGTATTTTGTTACACACTGTTTGATTTTGTGCACTCTTAAAGCGTTTTTTTATTCATGAAAAATACTTCTGTTTTAATGATAGGTGTCAGGAGCTGCTATGATGAGGGGAAGCGTACAGCTGAAACATTAACCATGGACTACCATCGTGGTGCCAACCTTGAGGTTTTTGTGCCATCCAAATGTTTGGTATCAGTAGCATTCAGATTAACTTTTGTGGGCTATAGTACAACTATGTTAGCTCGTTTTTTTCTTCCCTTTACTTAGGTAAGGATTGCCCGGATCTTTAACACATATGGTCCTCGCATGTGCATTGATGACGGCCGTGTTGTCAGTAATTTCGTTGCTCAGGTAGCCACCGGCTTCAGCCTCCTCTTTGAACATCTTAACGCATATGCACTTTGTATTTTAGTAACAAGATGGTCATCATGAATTATGTTTTTCAGGCGCTGAGGAAGGAGCCTTTGACAGTCTATGGTGATGGCAAGCAGACTAGGAGCTTTCAATATGTCTCAGATTTGGTGAGTCCCTCTATCACTACTAAAGGGGCATTAGCAAAAGTACCAAATTCCCGGACATATACAATTAGTGTCGTATGAGCAATTAATTTTATTTGCATAGTATCTTAGGCATACGAGAGAAACTATCTATACACTTGATATCTCAAACATGTTAAATACCAGCATCCGTGACAATATCTATATGCTAGCTAAATATATCCCATGCTTTATTGCTCTGAGAAGGGGAGTGCATATTTATTATCCACCATACCACAGATCTGTCTGTCAGTCATTTCTTGCCAAGCCATCTAGTTATTCAGAAATCATGCTTCGTGATGAGTATCAGTCGCCCCCTTTGTTCTACTACCCGATTCTTTTGGTTCTACTGGTGTCACCTTTTTTTCCGCAGGTGGAAGGGCTGATGAAGCTCATGGAAGGGGAGCACATTGGGCCGTTCAACCTCGGCAACCCTGGAGAATTCAGCATGCTGGAGCTGGCTAAGGTGGTCCAGGACACCATCGACCCAGAGGCACGCATCGAGTTCCGTCCGAACACCGCAGATGATCCGCACAAGCGCAAGCCTGACATCAGCCGCGCGAAAGAGCTCCTCGGCTGGGAGCCCAAGGTTCCCCTCCGTGAGGGCCTTCCCCGCATGGTCACTGACTTCCGCAAACGTATCTTCGGGGACCAGGAAGGGTCCACCGAGGCAGCTGGTGGCCTTCCTTAAGTGCTCAAAACTTGTTCAAGTGACACGTTTGTATGGTATATGACTTGATACAGTTTTGGCGCTGTACTCTATACGTAGTTGTTATATAGGATATAAATGTTTGTTAAAGTACGGAAAATAGCCTGGCACGCTATACTATGTAACGACGTACCATTTTGTAAGGGCATTGTTAACGGGTTATCCAGAATGCTAATAGCGTTATAATCTTACATTACATATATCTGAGCATGAGTTCGAATCTGCAACGGCACAAAAGATTGAGCACGTACCAGACGGGAATGATTGGTCATACATAACTTGGACAAGCATAATAAGACCTCTATATTACAATCCGCAGGTCATCATTCCTTTATTTGCCATGGGTTGAAGAAGCACCCATCTGATCCGGGACCGAAACGGCGATTCTATCTTTCACATCTCCGCGTGGTGATGCGTCCGGCCGGCAAGCCCGCAGAGGAAGCCCTGGCGCCGCCGCCGAGGGCGCCCTTGTGTGTGCACTTTGCCGTCCACGGTGCCGTGGCCTTCGATGGACTTGCCCGGCGCTGGCGCCAGCTTCCTGGTCATAAGGCGGTCCTCCAAGGCCCAGCTCCGGCTGCGGTGGTTGAGCCAGGACACGATGTCGGAGAAGATGGCCTCCACGTTCTCGTCGGGCTCCCCGGCGGTTAAGCCGTGCCACATCCCCGGGTACAGCTTGATGGTCTTATCGGCGCTGGCCGCGCGCTCGTACAGCGCGCGGCTCACCTCCGGGTCCGTCACCGTGTCGGCCTCGCCGTGCAGGACGAAGAACGGCAGCGTCACCTGCGCCCAAACATTCAGAACCAGAGTTCTCCTGCGGCGACGACGGACGGGTTTAGAGTTTAGACTGCTCACGTAAGACGGGTGTACGTACCTGTGCCAAGCTGTCTTCTATGTACATGCTGGCCCTGAGCATCTCCAGCGCAGTCTTGAGCCGTGGCTTGTCCTGGTAGATCAGCTGGTTCCTCCTGATCTGCATGGCATGGCATGGCAGGAGCATCGTAAGACTGTGTTCAGCGGATGACGCTGCCGCTCCCACACGCTAAATTTGGGGGCTACAGTGTACACGCTAGCCGTTCAACGGCTCACGCTATCAGTCGCTCTACGCGGCTGTTCCCCCTACGTAGCTTCTCTCTCCCCCTCGTTCTGTGGTGTCTCTCTCACCCTCTCTAATACTGTTCACGTGGGTCCACTTCCAATTATTAGTAGATGAAAAATTGATAGGAGGTGAAAAGTAGATATAGAAAATGATATTTTATGTTGTAGTGGGGTATAGGGGAAGGATTTAGGGGGAACCGCTGTACAAGGTGGAGATATAGGGGGGAAGAGAACGCTGACGTGGCACGTGAGTGGGATATAGGAGGAGAAATTTAGGGGTAACCGCTGAAGACAGTCTTAAGAGCGTTCCTTTGAGCCTGACAATACCATTTTTTTCCCCTGGAAAGCAAGGCAGTCGTCGATGGCTGACTGACCTTTTCACGCTTGACGGGGTCCTTGAAGGCGGCGTCGATGACGTCCTGCTTGGTGGGCACGATCTTCCACCTGGGGATCACGTCCTCCACCTGCGTCAGGAGCGTGATCACCAGAGGGTGCGGCTTCACCTTCTCCGATATCTGGAAACAGATTTCCGGGCAATATAATGCAAGAGTTTACAGTTCAGGCAAGAAACAAGCACGCGACTGACACTGATCAGATCATGCAGACGAGTAATAAGCAGAAGGCGGGGACCTTGCACATGGGCGCCACGAGGACGGCGCCGTCCCAGAAGGCGGGGTCCTCGGTGTGGAGCAGCAGCGCCACCGCGCCACCCATGGACTCGCCGTACAGGAACCGGCTCTTTCCCCGGTAATCCTCAAGCTCTGCGTCGAGGCAGGAAAAAAACAGGGTTCAGAGAGCCGGTATCAGAGAGTGAGTCTGATCGGGAAATACAGGACCCACCGCAGACGGACTTGAAGAAATGGCCGCAGTCGTCCACGAGGCGGCGGAAACTGCGGATGTAGCAGCGCGCGCCCATCGACTTGCCGTGGCCCTCGTAGTCCATCCCGAACACGCCGTACCCGGCCGCCGCCAGCCGCACGCCGCATTCTGCACTCGTTCGGTCGTCGACGACGCACCCGTGTTATTGAGGAACAGCTAGAATGAGGATCAATCGAATAACACTTGATTTTACGCAGGTTAATTTTTGTAAAAGTATATAATGACAAAACCGTTTAGTTCACACACAGACAGACATGATTACAACAAGCAAAAGCCAAAATTGCAATAATATTAGTATGTCGATGGGAGTTGGGAGGTAGCCTTGAAAACAACAAAAACACCCTATATAGACGACATAGCAGCAGCAGGGAAGTAAGGCCTTCAATTCACTATAAATGAGGCCTGTCCACCCTGGCCTATACATGGTTGGGCATTCCCGCCATTGCTGTGCCTGTGCTGCTGTGCGTCCATCGTCATCACTGCAACCTCCACGCCGCAGTTAAGGCTCGATCGGCCACCGCTCTATGCTCTGATCTTAGGGGGTGTTTGGTTGCCCCTGCTAAAGTTTAGCCCGGGTCACATCAAGCGTTTGACTTTCAAATAGGAGTATGAAATATAGACCCAACCAACTGGACTAGATTCGTCTCGTCTTTTAATCTTCGGCTGACAAATTTGTTTTATAATCCGACTACATTTAATACCCGAAACGGAGGTTCAAACATTCGATTGGACAGGGGCTAAACTTTAGTTTGGGGTAACCAAACGGGGCCTTATTAGACCATCGTCGATCATCATCAGCTTCTAGAAGCTCCTTCCTTCAAGAGTCTACATGCCTAACCTAACGTTATGTAGTCCCTCCGTCCACCTAAGTTTATCCTTTTATTTTGTTCTAAGTCAACTATGATCGGATATATCATATATTTTATAAGATTTTACACCGTAAATGTAAACTTACTAGATTTATCGTTGAACATAAAATTATAATATGTAATTCTTTTAGATTAAAATAATTCAATTTAATCAAACATATTATTTGTCAAAGTTTAAATAGTTCCACTTAGGACAAACCTTGAAAAAACAAACTTATGTAGACGAAGCGAGTATATAAACGATTATTAAGGGGATGTTTAGCTCCCCTTACTAAAATTTAATATATGTCGCATCAGATATTTAAATACCAATTATGAGTATAAAATATAATTTAGTTACATAGATGGAGACTAAACGATGACGAGACAAAATTATTAAGCCTAATTAATCCATTATTGGAAATATATTTACTGTAGCATCATATGAGTAAATCATGGATTGATTAGACTTAATAGACTTGTCTTACCATTTAATCTTTGTTTGTATAATTAGTTTTATAGTTACACTATATTTATTACTTTAACTAGTATTTAAATATTTGATGTGACGGGACTAAAATTTAGTCCATTTGATCCAAAGAGGTGCTAATACCGTGTTCATGTCCAGCAGTCTATCTATAGTTTAGCAAAAACACTATTTTTGCACTGTTCTACACTATAGACTGAACTGTTCGTAGATTGGAGTTTGAATATGGGTATAGGGATTAGTAAGCTGCTGGAGATAGTCTAACAAATTTAATATTACTCTTATCAAGTAATACACCCGTCCTAATGAGTTTCATGTATCAGCAAAATCCATTCGAAACTAAGGGCTAGTATGGCAACTAAATTTTCTCAAGAGATTTCTATTTTTTAAAAGAAAATAAACTAATTTATCTTGAAAAATGAAAATCTATTAGAAAAATAAGGTTGTCAAACTAACCTTAAAGAGGAGCAATAACATATGTACTCGAGTAGTCGAGTCATCTGAAAACATAACTAAGAGCAAGTACAATAATGGGCTATAAGCCTGCTTACATGATAGTTTTGCTTATGTGGAAGAGAGAGTCATTAAAAAGTAGAGGGAGTTGACTCTTATGCAAGAGCTAGGTGATACATGTGCTTGAAGACAAAAAGATGAAAGAAAAAGAGACAAGAGATTAATCTAAGAGTCAACCTTAGAGTCAGCTTTATTATATAAATGTGTTTATTGTTGGCTATAAATAACATGATAAAGAGTTAGAGCCAACAATAAATTCTATTATTAAACTTGCTCTAAGGAGACGAATACTGATGATGAGTCAGCTTTATTATATAAATGTGTTTATTATTGGCTGTAAATGACACGATAAAGAGTTAAAGTCAACAATAGATTCTATTATTAAACTTGCTTTTAGGGGACGAGTACGGAATACTGATGGTGATGGTGAGTAGTGACCACTGACAACCGCTGTGCTCTCTCATATAGCGCCTGCACAACCCGCGAAACGGGATCCAAAGTACACACGAACGAAGGAGCAGGCGCCGCTTATTGCGGGGGTGATGGCAACCCGGCCGGCCGGTGGTGGTTGGTCGGGGGCAGCTCACCGGTCCAAGCGTCCCCTCTCGCCGACGATCGGTACGTACGGTGGTCGTGTTCCAATCAGCGGCGGCGATCGGCGAGAAAAGAAAATAAACGGTCTTGGTTTGGGTCTAGATCTTTGACAGGGACTGACTGCCCTAGCTAGGTAGGTTGCTAGAGGGTGCATGTAGGTTTGGTGGGTCATCAACAACACCAACGTCTACAGTCTACTAGCTAGCTAGATGGGGAAAAGCGGCCGGCGGCTAGAAGAAAGCAAGCATCAGATCGATCAGGACGTGATACGTATGCCAAAGGTACAAGTGAGCGAGCAGCATGTTGTTTTCAGCCACTCGTTAGTTTTAATCTATAAGGCAACTAATTAATGAGGGAGAGCTTGAGAAGATGAACAGCCGTTCCGAAGGCTGCGAACCCACCAGGAACACGAAACTTTTCGCTTGACTTTAATCAGTATAGTCTTTTACTATTTTTACGGTGTTTGTTTGCTACAGTAGTCTAAACAGTTGGATTAGACCTCTGTCACCCGTCTCTCACTATTAAGTAAGTGTTACTGTGTTAGCCATGCATGAACGATGAAGGTGAAGAAGAGGAGCCACACGATTAGGTAGGATGGAGGACATGCAGGGGAGCGGTGCCTTGAATCGAGACGACCTACCCGGGACGGCGTTTGAATGCGGAGGCGCAGCGGCACTGTCGAGTCGTAGTAACTGCTCATGTTGTCTTCCCTTTCAGGTAGCAGGGGTACTTGCGCACCATGGATACGTCTCGCCGCGCACTACCGGGATGGCATTAAATCACTATATTTACATCTGCTAATTAGGATGTCTCCAATGTCTAGCTATTTCACTGGCTAGATTCACTCTCTTTCCTACGTGGATAGAAAATATAGAGAAAACTAGAATATCTAGCCACAAGCAAGAGCAAATAGATACTAAGTGTAATTCAAGAAACTAAGTGTATTATATATAGGATAAAGTAATAGTAGTGAGATAAATTATTTTTTTTATTTTTTTTCTCAGCTTCAGATCAGCTATCCTATTTGAGAAAGCCATTGCGGACCCTTTACCTAGTGTACCATCGCAGTCACGTACAGTCTAAAAGTAATTAAGGGTATGTTTGGTTGGATGTATAAGGAATTATGGAAAGAGACGACTACAGTTTCTATAGTGTTTGGATGAGAGTTAAGTAGGGACGAGATAAACACCGGAGTAATTTTTTAGTGGCGGCGATCCCAAAAATTAAAGAGACACTGTCGCTCCCGCCTTATTCTACTTTGACCTCAAATCAAACACACACTAACACAACAGCGGCCGTTTGTGCAGTACTATCTACCAATGTCGTTACGGTATTTCAAGGTTGTTACTGCGTTGGAATAGGTACTAGTACTACGCTCATCAATTGCCTACAAAGGCAGAGAATTGAATACAAAGGCGACGCATGTACGACTACTTTCTTTTATGATAATAACTTTCTCAGAGAAAAAAAATGTGCACATATATACTGATCTTTCTGCCATTATTATCCGAAAAAAATGGAGATTAAAAAGAAAGGAAGCGAAGGAAAACATGCAACTCCAAAGTAGATGGAGCAGATGCTACGTACGTACCTCTCATGAAGCCACTGCACTCCATGCCGTAGCCTGCGGCGAGAAACGACACCAACGCAATGAGAACGAGTACGTAGTAACCGAAAGAGCTGTTAATGACGGCTCGTATCTGTATTGTAGCGCAGAGAAAGATAACAGGTAGTAGTAGTAACTGAAACAGGAAACAGCTAAGCTCATCAACGCGTGCAGTGCAGCAGCCTGCAGCGGTGTGGCTTGATTACTACCGTGGCAGAGGAAGACGAGCGCCTTGGGCGATGCGGCAGCGGGCAGCCAGCCGCAGGTGAAGAGCTGCACGCCTCTCGAGCTCCGCACGTACTCCTGCTAGCCCGTCCCATCCATCCATGGCGTTTCCGCGACCCAAGGAGGAGGAGGAGGAGGAAGAAGCGCACCGAAACGGAGATGATCAGCAAGGACGATCCAAGGCCCGGCCGGCGGAAAATAAGGAGAAGATAAGTCTTCGCCCGCCGCATTGCGCGGAGCAGACCGAACTCCTCTCACCTCGTGGTATTCGACCTCCATGTCCACGCGCGCGTGCAGAGATCCAGGAGGAGGGCTGCACACTACAGCGCCGGCGCTGGTGAGGCTCGTATCGTACGTGGTGTGAGCGAAGAAGAAGCGAGGCAGGCGAGAGGTGACGGTGACTCGGTGAGGCGAGAGTTGGGGATACGGCCGGGGAATTAACGAGCGCGGGACCCCCGCCGCTTTGGATTCGGACTTGGGAACGCGGCCGCACCTCCGTTCCTGTCCTGGCCTCCTGGGGGGTGGGAGTCGGCAGCGGCCGGGCTTCTAGACGAGATCACGCACGAGACCTAGGGGATTTGCATTGCCTTGCATTGCATTGGGCTGTCTGGATGCTCTGGTGCCAGTCATTTATTCGGACCCCAGGGCCCAGGCCGACCGAACCGTACGGTTCGGAGCACTTGTTTGTCTGCTAGGCTGGTAATCTGCTATTCACACGCGTGTATGCAAGCAAGGTATGGAACATGCACGCAGTACCTAATCAACAAAAACGGTTCTAAAATAATTTACACCGAGTACAATTCAGAGGAGTTATGGAACGGTGCAAACACATTGGGTTGCATACATCATATATCGACGCTATAAATGATCCTTGCATCTTTTCTTCTACAGAAACTGCACTGCTGCTATAGCATACAAAGGAGTTCGCAAAAAAAAAAAAAACGGCGCACC
The DNA here is from genome assembly GCA_029449295.1 of Zea luxurians. Taxonomy (NCBI): domain Eukaryota; kingdom Viridiplantae; phylum Streptophyta; class Magnoliopsida; order Poales; family Poaceae; genus Zea; species Zea luxurians. The sequence goes on from JAOPSE010001113.1 coordinate 40,540, forward strand.
GATGTTGAGATGGGCCTCACGCCTTCACCAAACCAAACCAAACCAATCCAAACCAAACCATGCCATCTAGCAGACTGATTTTAAGAAATGCAATGAAGTCAGATTTTGTTCTGAGCCGGAGGAGTAACAGGGGTAACATCTTCAGCGAGTCCATGACACTCGGATAATCTTTGCAGTGATGTAAACTCCCAGCAGTAAGCTAGCAGCTCCAAACTGCACAGGCTGGTAGTTGATACACCTCAGCTTATGGCTCCTCGTGCAGAAACGACCAAGGGCCCGCTTTCTGTAGCAACCTGAGTGTTTTTTTTAACGAGTGAGTTCACTAATTAATACCAGAGCAGGAGAAAGTTACATGCCTATGATTACAGAACATCATAATATGTTATTTTTTTGTTATAAAATAGAATAGAAACAAATGCAGGATCACAAATGCATTGTGCGAAGTACAAGGAAGTATTAACAAACAGAATCACCTCAGAATGCCTGCAGCCATACGCAACCCCATGAGTGTAGTCAAACCAGCCCAAACTCCGGCCAGGCCAAATACAGACGGAGCCCATAACAGGACGAGTGAAGACGTAACACCCACCACGATCTATAGAAAGAAAAATCGAGAAATGAATAAACAAAAAAAAACAAAAAGGGTATGAAAATGCTGGAGGGCTAGTAAACATACAGTAGCTTGAGCCACATATTCAAAATCTGATACACCATAATGTAGACCGTCAAAGATGAAGGCCAGGGCATTAATTGGCTGACTGGCACAGACAAACTGAAACGAAAGTTAACATTAGGAAAAAACGACATAGAGGACATAGAAATTAACATAACGTTGGAGGATTTACCAGTGCACAAGATTTGACAACCGTTAGGACCTCTGGGTCACTGGTAAACAGTCTAGCTATATTGCCAAATGAGGCATACAATCCAATGGCCAAAGCTAACCCACTAAACACTCCTATCTGGAAGAGAGAGAAGCATACAAAAAATAGTGAAAGCGTGCATCCGTATGCATAGATTAAACTTTAAATAGAATGAAGTGAAATACATTTCACCTGCAACGCAAACATTGCTGTCTTTTGAACTTTTTTGTAGTCCAATATTGCATAAGAGCTTGCTATCAGCGCCTAAAAGAGGAAGAAAAGTTAGTTGGACTGTAACATCTGATAGACCATCGAGCTAGGAACAATCTCAGGGTACATAATTGTACGTTCTAGAAGTTTGCAGGCTCTGCATGTAGTATAGTTGACCAGCAGAGTTCAGGGAAACCAATTTTAACAGCCAGATGACTTCCAGAACGCAACATACATACCTGGGCAGAAACAGCTAATGCATCTGCAAGCAAGGATACAGCAAGCCATACTTGCAAACAAATCTGATGAGCAGCCATCGCTGTTGGGCCTTGCCGAGCAGCCATTGATGTACCAATGGTCATAGTTAGCAGAATTGAAAGAGTTCTTCCCAACAGCATTCCACCTACAAATCCAAGCATACATAGATGATAAAAGTAAAGATACCAAAACAATAAGGAGAACAAGAAAAAAAAGAAAAGAAAAACAGAACATGAGTTTATTAGTGCCCAGAAGGTGTTGACATGAGATCTCAAAGGAATATGCTGCAGTCATGAATTTAAAATCAGATCCATAAATATTCCTCCTAAAATCAGATACCTATTTTAAAATGACACAATTAGCTAATTGATTGGCTGATGGTGAAGATATACAAGTGGCTAGAGAATAAAGACATCATAAACATCGATGTGGTCTTTAGCTAGAAATCTAGAACATAGACATTCAGTGCCCTTTTTCTGCTTGGACCAAATTAAATGCATGATGCTGGCAGAAATAAAGTTATTAATGGGCCAAACTTCTAAAATTAACCAAAATAGCTCAAAGCTTCAAGCAAGAAAGATCCAAAACTCCGACAAACCGAACAATGAGTATACCAAAAGATGCTACGAAAGCCGGTAAAAACGCATTATGAAGAAGTTTCATATAGAATGCACCATGAATCTACTATTAAATATCATTAACTAGTGGAGTGGCTGCATCAGAAGTTCACCAGATTTTAGATATCCACCAAACTCTAATTGATCTATTCGCGGAGGAAGCAAAACAGCTCTTTTACTTAGAGACCAAAGAAGAAGAACTGTAATAATGTACCTGCATTGTGAATGGAAACGATGTTAGATAAACTCCAATTGTAACTAGCAAATGTTTTGTCAGTGATCCAAATTTCTGACTGCAATAGTACCACTGATAGGAACTTACTGGGACGCAACTGTAGAAATTGCAGCACCAGTTATGCCAAGCTTAAAGCCATATATAAGTAGAGGAAGAAGGGCTACAGCAGAAAGATTGCCCAAACCTATAGGGTATGAAAAGATACAGGAATCATGAAGTAAAGGAATACAGGGTATGGCATCAGACAGTATGGAAGAATAAAGTTCAAATGAAACAACAACAACAACAAAGTCTTTTTGTCCCAAGCACGTTGAGGGTAGGCTAGAGATGAAACCCCATATGAAAACCTCAGAGCTCAACCCCCAAAGAAAAGAAAAGGGAGACAAAGGCAAAGGAGAACCGAAAAACGACGAAACGGGGAAACACATAAAAAGAGATAAAACCCACAAGAACCAGCAAGATCTAAAGGGGCACAAGAAAAAGTCAAACGATTAAGCAGGAAAAGCGAAACTACAAATCAGGATTCTGGCACGTGAATTGCACACTTCCACCCCTTCCTATCCACGGCGAGCTCTTTATCAATATTCCACTCCTTCAGGTCTCTCTTCACAGCCTCTGTCCACGTCAAGGTTGGTCGACCTCTACCTCTCTTCACATTCTCGGGACGCCTAATTATTCCGATATGCACTGGTGCCTCTTCAGGTCTTCGTTGGATATGTCCAAACCATCTCAAACGATGTTGCATAAGCTTCTCCTCAATTGGCGCCACTCCTACTCTCTCGTATATCATCATTTCGGACTCGATCTCTCCTTGTGTGGCCACATATCCAGCGCAACATACGCATCTCTGCCACACTTAGTTGTTGGACATGTCGTCTTTTAGTGGGCCAACATTCTGCTCCATACAACATAGCCGGCCGGATTGCTGTCCTGTAGAATTTGCCTTTTAGTTTGTGTGGCACCCGGAGGTCGCATAAGACACCCGCAGCTTGCCGCCACTTCAACCATCCAGCTTTAATTCTATGACTGACATCCTCGTCGATGTCTCCCTCCTTCTGAAGCATTGATCCTAAGTAACGAAAAGTGTATTTCTTGGGTACCACTTGCCCATCAAGACTAACATCGCCATCCTCATACCCCATGGCACTGAAATCACACTTCATATACTCTGTTTTAGACCTACTAAGCCTAAAACCTTTTGCTTCCAGCGGCTGCCTCCACAATTTCAACTTTTGCGAAACACCACTCCTACTCTCCTTAATAAGTACCACATCATCGGCAAAAAGCATACACCACGGTATATCTCCTTGTATGTCCCTTGTGACCTCATCTATCACCAAAGCGAAAAGATAAGGGCTCAAAGCCGACCCTTGATGTAGTCCTATGTTAATTGGAAAGTCATCGGTGTCTCCATCACTTGTTCGGACACTTGTCACAACATTAGTGTACATATCTTTAATAAGATTAATGTACTTTCAAAGCAAAAGGAATAACATGATTTATAAAACTGTGAATGGAACATTATAAGATTTTTTTTCTCGAACAACGCAAGGCACCTCCCAACACAAGGCTCATTTCACTATAAGAAGGAAAAAGTTACAAACTGTATATAGAATAGAGAGAGGCTGAACCGCTGAAGGAAGCCCCCCCCCCCAACACACACGAGACTACAAAAAGATGTTCCAAGCTGAGGGACACAACCATAACCAGCCCACCTGCAACCACCCTCAAGGGTCAGGGACTAATACTAGTGACCTAAAGAGAAATGAAGGAAGGCATCCACAGGCTGCTTTTATTAGGCACTGTAAGGAGAATCTGAATGTTTGGTCTGGCACCTTCAAAGACAATGGTGCTCCTATGTTTCCATATCTCCCAGGCAACAAGAATGATTGGAGAATTAAGGCCTTTGCTCATCTCCTTAGGAAGACCTCTAATAGGACTGACCCCACCAACGGGAGAATAACAAGATATACCACATCACAATAGACAAAACTCAAAACTGCTAACAAGACAATGTTAGAATACCCTAGAATACCCATTTAGGGTTTGGGGATTTCCCCCATGTAATTACTATCTCACCCCTCTGTAATGGACCTGGCCCAGTTTACTCAGTCTATTAATACATCACCCCAACCCCTGTTAGGGTTAGGGTTTCCAATATGGTATAGAGCCAAAATTTATTTCCCCTGCCCAGCCGCCGGCGCTGCCCTCCCTTCTCCCTGCGCCGCCGCCCAACCGTCGGCGCCCTCCTTCACCTCCCTGCGACGGCCGCCATCGGCCCACCTCTCTGCTTGCCACCTCTCCCCGGCCGCACCCCCAACTCCGGCCGCCTTCTTCTTCCTCTGCTCCCACCAGATCGCGCACCTTCTTCTTCCTCTGTTCCCACTCAGCCGCCTTCCCCGCGCCGCCGGCTCCCTCCCCACTCAGCCGCCGCGGGCCACTTGGGTCGCGCCCCTGCGCCGCCGGCCGCCTCCATTGCGGCCCTGCGCAGCCGGCTGCCGTGTCCTTCTCCGCCTGCTAGGATCCCGCTGCACGCCCTCTCTGCCGGCCTCCCCCCCCGACCGCGGCCGCCCTGTGCCGGATCCCGCTGCGCCCGGCCTCTCCTCGCCGGGATCCCACCGCGCCCGGCCCCTCCGCATCCTCTGGCCCGTCGCTGACTTTCGCGACCTCCTCCTCTAGCTCTCCTCCGCCTGCGCGCCGCGGACCACCTTGACGACGACGTGGCGGCGCTCTGCTACTACTGCTAGGCTTCGGGCGCTACAGCCGGCCTCCTCCCCTCGTTCCCATCGGCCGCTGGTCCCCAGTCGCCCTTCTCCCTGCCGCGAGCGCTCCCCGCCGCGGCCTCCTCTTCCCCAGCCGTCGGGCCTGTCGGCCTCTGCTCCCAGCCTCGCCGCCCGACCCAATCCTAGCGGTTGCGCGCACCCTTCTTGACGGCCCTCCTCACTACTCGCGCAGTTGCGCTACTCCTACCAGTGTTGTCTCCACCAACACCGGTTCCATGGCGTCACCCCCGCCATACATGAGCTTTACCTCGCCAGCCGCTCTCGTGACTGTGCGTGTCCTCCTCCACGACGGCCAGCTCATCCGGGGCATGTTCGTGTCCTTCGATCCAGTCTAGAACCCTATTCTCCGGAACTGCGTCAAGGTCCACCCTCAGGCGGGTCGTCACGTGCCTGGACCGCTTGTCTTCCCACGTACCTTCGCCACCACCACCTCCCCCTCCCACCACCGATTGGGTGGTTGACTCCGGGGCCTCCTTCCACACTACCCCCACAACTAGTTCGTTACTCCACTCCCATCCACCCCACCCCTCACATCCTTCCTCCATCGTCGTCTGCAACGGTTCCACCCTCCCGGTCACCTCAGTAGGTGCATTGGTTCTTCCAGGACCATTCTGCCTTAACGACGTCCTTGTTGCTCCCGGACTGACTCATCCCCTCCTCTCGGTTCGTCGCTTCACTAGTGACAACCAGTGCTCTATGGAGTTCGACCCCTGGGGTCTCACCATACGCCACCTTCCCATACATGCTGTGCTCGCTCGTTGTGACAGCTCCGGCCCCCTCTATTTTCTTCACTTGCCCTCCACTCCCCACACCAGAGTAGCCTCATCTCCTGCACTTACTTCTACCACCACATCACATGCTCTTGCTACTACCACCACCTCCTCCGCCATTTGGCACCGTCGCCTCGGGCACCTGGACCTGACGTCATGTCCCAGCTTTCCGACCACTCAGACATATCCTATACTCGGGGCTCTTCTGAGCGCCTCTGTCATGCTTGTCAGCTCGGCCGTCACTCCCGTCTTCCTTTTTCCATTTCCACGTCCAGGGCTGTTCAGGCCTTTGATCTTGTCCACTGTGATCTCTGGACGTCTCCTGTCCTTAGCCTCTCCGGCTACAAATACTACCTGGTCATTCTGGACGACTACTCCCATTTCCTTTGGACTTTCCCCCTTCGGCTGAAGTCCGACACGTTTACCCCGCCAACCCCCGTCAACCCCCGTCGATCACGCCTGCGCCACGCGCGGCCCCGTCGACCATGCCTGCGCCACGCGCGGCCCCGTCGCCCACGCCTGCGCCACGTGCGGCCCCGTCGCCCACGCCTGCGCCTCGTGAGGCCCCGCCGACGCCTCCCGCACCATGCACGGCCCCGTCGACGCCCACGACTCGCTTCGCCGACCCCGCGCTCGTCTACCGCCGCCGCCGCCACGTCACTACCTCGGCATCTGCTGACCCGGCCCCGTCGATGAGCCCAGTGCGCTTCGCGGACCCCGCCGTCGTCTATCACCGCCGCGAGTCGGCCACGCCCGCGGCCCCCGACGTCCCGGCCGACCGCCCCGAGCCACTGGTGTACCACCCGATCGCCATCCACCACGACCCCAGGCACGTCCACCCGATGGTGACCCGGCGCGCGTTCTTTGTTGGAACTCTCAAAGTTGGAAGACACGAACAAGATACGGCGCCGAACGCCACCAGCGCACACACACTGGACCTTGTATTCCTTGCCCTCGTACAAACAACGAGTACATGGTGGCCTTTTATAGTAGGGCAACGTGCAACACGTACTCCATGTCCCAATCTACACCGCTCAAGTCGGCATGCCCTCCAGGCCACTCGCACTACGCACAACTGCACAAGACACGGCCAACTGACTAGCTCACAACAGACTCCGCGCAACGCACGCAGAGCAACTACGACCACTACTACTGTTTGCATGCACACACACGCTAACAACCCATGCACACACTATGTGCACGCACACGACCAGCCACACGCGCATACATGTGCTGGGTTTATTTCTAACAAATCTCCTCCTAAACCCAGTGTCGTTGCTCAGAACAGCGTTGCCTCCTCGTTGGCGAGCAGCGCCTCCTCCTCCTTCTTGGGGCAGTCCCGGGCGAAATGGTTGCGGTCGCCACAGTTGAAGCATTTGCCGATCGACGACTTTTTCTTTTGTCGAGCCTTCCACTCGGCCTCCGTGAGAAGGAGCTGGTCATCGCGCCGTTCGCCGCCAGCACGAGTGCGCCGCCGGGAACGCTCGTCGAACGCCTTCAGTCTGCCGAGCGCCTCCTCGAACGCCATCGTCTCGACGTCGCAGAACTGCTCGATGCCCGCGACGGTGGGGAAGAGCCGATCTGGAACGATGTCGAGGAGCTTCTTCACCATGGCAGCGTCATCGAGCGTCGCGCCAAGCCCGGCGTAACGCGCCGCCATACCGCTGATTTTGCCAGTGTAGTCGTCCAATGCCTCCCTGTCCTCCATGTACAGCTTGTCAAACTCCCCCTTGAGTGTGGCGAGGCGCGCCGTCTTGACCCGATCCACCCCGACGAAATGAGTCTTGAGGCTCGCCCACACCTCCGACGCCGTTTTCTTGGTGGAGACCTGCATCAAGATGTCATCGAGCAGAGCTTGGAGAAGCTGTGCCCGCGCCGTCTTGTTCTTCACAGCGTTCACCTCGCCATCATCTAGTGGAGACACGGCCTCCTAGAGACCTTGCGCGTCGAGGATCGACTCCACCTTGATCGCCCACGCCGTGTAGCTCGCCGGCGACAGCACCAGGTATGACATGGAGACCAAACTCCCCCCGGCGCCGTGAAGAACCATCGCCATGGACTCAGACTCGAGGTAGTAGCACAAGATCTTGGGCATAAACTGGCTCCGATACCACTTGTTGGAACTCTCAAAGTTGGAAGACACGAACGAGATACGGCGCCGAACGCCACCAGCGCACACACACTGGACCTTGTATTCCTTGCCCTCGTACAAACAACGAGTACAGGGTGGCCTTTTATAGTAGGGCAACGTGCAGCACGTACTCCACGTCCCAATCTACACCGCTCAAGCCGGCATGCCTTCCAGGCCACTCGCACTACGCACAACTGCACAAGACACGGCCAACTGACTAGCTCACAACAGACTCCGTGCAACGCACGCAGAGCAACTACGGCCACTACTACTATTTGCATGCACACACACACGCTAACAACCCATGCACACACGATGTGCACGCACACGACCAGCCACACGCGCATACATGTGCTGGGTTTATTTCTAACATTCTTCGACCTGTCGACCAGCTGATCTTGGCAGCTGATACGACTACCACTCCACCGGACGCCTCCCCGATCCCCCCCTCCGTTCGCACCGCTCTCGCCGACCCACACTGGCGACACGCTATGGAGGAGGAGCTTAGTGACAAGGTTCCCAGAACGAGGAACGGGAACGAGGAACGCGGTACGTCTGTTAAAGCAACATGGAACGTTGAGGGGTATACAGCTGATCGACGTTCATTCGATGCGTGGAACGTGTTCCCAACGATTTCGGAACGAAGTTAGGGAACGATTGTAATGGAACAGGGAACGATGCGTAATTAAAACAAGCAATGACACATACATAATATATAATATATGTATATATAACTGATAATGATGGGATCCCGATAATGATAAGTCATAGTGTCTTAGCTTATTTATTTATATATATATAACGGTAACGATAATCACTTTCTTGCAAAGCCTAGATAGAAGAGTCTTCTGGATCAATGTCCCATTTAGCATGTGCGCCATGTTTGTAGCCATCTGTTGATCTTGACAAAAGTCGCAAATTGGAGTGGATGAAGACTAATTTATCTGCAGTGGTAGTGTTCATCCTATTGCGCTTGGTGTTATGGATATGGCTGAATGTGCTCCAAATTCTCTCAGCCGATGAACTGCTGATGGGTTGAGATAAAACTTTTTTTGCAACCTCAGCTAAATCTGGAGTCTCAGAACCATAACTTACCCACCATTCAATCGGCTCCATGGTAAATGCATCCAATTGAACGGGTGGCAGCGCAAACATTCCCTTCTTCATAATAAAAGCATTAAATTGCTCCCTCAAAACTTGTTCTTCCCTTGGAGAATCTGCAATTTTACTAAAAGCTTCAAGCACATTAGTCATAACCTCCTTATCTGTATTAGTAGCTTGCCTTATGGTGCCACCAGGAGCTGGGGTGTTGAGGTATTGTTGATGATAAAATTTTGGGCATAAGGCATATGCTAAGCAATGAAGGGGAAGATTCATCTTCTCCCAACGTCGCATAACAATACTTTCAACCTCAACAAAATCATCTTTATGCGGGTTATCATCTTTTGTCATTATATCTTTTATTTCACCAACCATGCAATCCATTTTCTCGTAGATTTCTCCCATCTTTGGACCTTCTCCATCACTAAACCTTAATACGGAGTATATTGGCTCTGTGATAGCAATTATATTTTCAGCCTCCATCCAAAAGTTGTCATCATTTATTGTTAGGACAATGACCCTTGCTTGGTGCTTCACATCATTAGTGCAAGTATTTACCCAATCTTTCCACTGCCTTGTGACTACTGTGGTGGCAAGTGCTTCTCTACATGTTATGAGTCTTTGAAGCAAAATGAAATGTGAAGCAAATCGAGTTTTTTTCACCTTAAGTAGGTCCAAACGAGAGTTGGTTCTAAACATTGCCAAACAATGGCAATGATTCTGAAAAAACTTGACAATTGCTTTTCCAGTCTTATATGTGTCAAGCATCCATGGAAATTTCACAGCAAAATCCTTGAATATAAGGTTTAGCGTGTGAACAACGCATGGGGCCCAAAAAATGTGCTTATGCACCTGTACACGTAATAAAACAAAATATGATTAGGGAAAATCCAAGATAAAAAACACTTGAAGGACAAAATATGTGACTTACTTTTTCAATTTCCTTTCCAGCTGCTTTGCAATTAGCAGCATTGTCCGTTACCACTTGAAGGACATTTCCTGGTCCAATTTCATCAATAGCCTTCAAGAGATATTGTGCAATAGCTTCACCAGTTTTTTCAACTCCAGAGAAATCTTCTGCATATAAGAAACATGAACCTCGACTGTTTGACGCAATCACATTGATTAGGGGCTTGTTTTTTATATCCGTCCATCCATCGGACACAACCGAAACACCTTGTGTCAACCTAATGCATGATTAAAAGTGAGTTTTTGAAAAACAAAATCATACAATGAAAAGCAATAAAATTAAGAACTTACCATGTACTTTTAAGTGGTGCTAAGTCGGTCTCCACACTTCTCTTGCATGCATCTAGGAGAGTTGTCCTTGCCTTTTCACTCGACGGACCTTTATAATCTTTTGGACCATTTTTTATTGCCAGTATCATTTGTGAAAATTGAGGGCTCCTCAACACATTGAATGGAATACCGTTGGCACATAAAAATTTGGTAATTTCCATATCGACAGATTCCCTTTGGGCTACTCCAAACGATTTTGCCAACGGATTCGGAGTTGTCCCTGATGTTGATCTCATATGACATCCTTTACTATCAGCTTCTTTCACCTTTTCCCGCAAAGCTTTGCTCTTGTTAGGATCGTTTTGCAATGACATACAACGTGCAATTTGTGGTTTTTTACCAGGTAATGGACCAAGCAAATGAACACGAACTCTAGTTAAACTACCTTTATACGATTTCTTGCAATGTTTACACTGCCACTCCTTTGTTCCACCAACATTTTTTCCACTCGGAACACCAATAATATTAATTTCATCTAGAAGTGGATGTCTCGTACCAGTAGCCGCAGCCCCATCTTCGTCACCGCTGTCTGCGTCTGCACCACCATCTTGGATATCTACAGGCACCTCTTGGACGACTTGCACATCATCATCTTCTAATTCATCTGCACGCTTTCTTTTGCTTGAAGAACCGAAAACCATGTTTGAAGTTTGAGTCTTTGATACTTTGAGTTTGAGTTGTGCTTGGCTCTGTGGATTATTTAAATAACAGCGGACCAGCCACCAGCCAGTACGCGCGGACGGTGGGCCACCAGCCAGTACGCGGCTCCGCCGCGCCGCTATCCCTTCCTACGCGCCGCTATCCCTTCCTCTTCTCTAACCCACTGCAACGCGCCGCTATTCATCTTCCTACGCGGCTCCCTGCGACCCACTGCAACGCGGCGGCGCGATTCCTCTTCCACGGGCGACGCGGCGCTCGATTCCTCTTCCACGGGCGGACTGCAACGACGCGGCGCTTGATTCCTCTTCCACGGGCGGCCTGCAACGCCGCGGCGCGCGATTCCTCTTCGTCTTCCCCACTGCGCGAAGTCGCGAACGGTCAGTCACCCAGTCCAGTCGAATCCTCTTCCCTTCCTCTTCCCCTTCCTCTTCCCTTCCTCTTCCCCTTCCTCTTCCACGCGGCTATCCTCTTCCCAGCGCGACACAACGTCCGACGGTCGGGCGGCGCATCATCCCAGCGCGTCCCACTCCCAGCGCGGCGGCCGGACGACGGCAGCGCGGCGGCGTGGCCTCCTCAAGGTAAGCGTTCCTATCTTAGGTATACGACGTTCCGCTAGCGTTTCTTGGAATGTTCCCCATCGTTCCCGTTCCTCGTTTCGGGACGAAGTTCCCGGAACACGGAACGCGCCATCGTTCCACGTTCCCTGTCACTAAGAGGAGGAGTACGCGGCCCTCCTGGCCAACCACACCTGGGACCTGGTGCCGTGTCCACCAGGCACCAACGTGGTCACTGGCAAGTGGCTATTTCGCCACAAGCTTACCTCGGACGGCTCCCTCGACCGCTACAAGGCCCGTTGGGTCCTTCGGGGCTTCACCCAACGCCCCGGAGTGGACTACAACGAGACCTTCAGCCTCGTCGCCAAGTTCGCCACTGTTCGCACCGTCCTCTCCCTCGCCCTCTCCCGGGACTGGGCGATCCATCAGCTCGACGTCAAGAATGCCTTCCTCCACGGCACTCTGACGGAGACTGTCTACTGCAGCCAGCCCACCGGCTTCGTCGACGAAGCTCATCCGGATCTGGTGTGTCGGCTGAACCGCTCCCTCTACGGCCTCAAGCAGGCACCGCGGGCCTGGTACAGTCGCTTCGCTTCCTACTTGGCCTCCATCAGCTTCGTCGAGGCCAAGTCAGACACGTCCCTCTTCATCTACCGTCGCGGCGACGACACCGTCTTCCTTCTGCTCTACGTCGACGACATTGTGCTCACGGCATCCACCGCCGACCTTCTACAGCGCACGATCGTCGCCCTACAGCGAGAGTTCGCGATGAAGGACCTAGGGCCCCTCCACCACTTCCTCGGCATCACCGCCGAGCGCCGATCCCAGGGTCTCTTCCTCCATTAGCGCCAGTACGCCATCGACATACTAGAGAGGGCTGGCATGTCCGACTGCAAGCCTTGCTCCACGCCTGTCGACACTCAGGCGAAGCTCTCAGAGGACGACGGATCCCCGGTCGCCGATGCGACGTCCTACCGGAGCCTGACCGGCGCGCTCCAGTACCTCACCTTCTCCAGGTCTGACATCGCCTACTGAAAGTCGCCTAGAGGGGGGGGTGAATAGGGCGAAACTGAAAATCACAAAAATAATCACAACTACAAGCCGGGTTAGCGTTAGAAATATAAACGAGTCCGCGAGAGAGGGCGCAAAACAAATCGCAAGCGAATAATGAAAGTGAGACACACGGATTTGTTTTACCGAGGTTCGGTTCTTTCAAACCTACTCCCCGTTGAGGAGGCCACAAAGGCCGGGTCTCTTTCAACCCTTCCCTCTCTCAAACGGTCCCTCGGACCGAGTGAGCTTTTCTCCTTCTCAATCAAACGGGAACAAAACTTCCCCGCAAGGGTCACCACACAATTGATGCCTCTTGCCTTGGTTACAATTGAGTATTGATCACAAGAACAAGTGAGAAAGAAAGAAAGCGATCCAAGCGCAAGAGCTCAAAAGAACACGGCAAATCTCTCTCGCTAGTCACTAAAGGCTTGAGTGGAATTGGAGAGGATTTGATCTCTTTTGGTGTGTCTAGAATTGAATGCCTAGCTCTTGTAAGTGGTTGGAAGTTGGAAAACTTGGATGCAATGAATGGTGGGGTGGTTGGGGTATTTATAGCCCCAACCACCAAAAGTGACCGTTGCTGGAAGCTGTCTGTTCGATGGCGCACCGGACAGTCCGGTGCACACCGGACAGTCCGGTGCCCCCGCCACGTCACCAATTCCGTTGGATTCTGACCGTTGGAGCTTCTGACTTCTGGGCCCGCCTGGGTGTCCGGTGCACACCGGACATGTACTGTTCGATGTCCGGTGCACCGGTATGGGCGTGCCTGACGACTGCGCGCGCTGCGCGCGCATTAAATGCACCGCAGGTAGCCGTTGGCGCCGAAATAGCCGTTGCTCCGCTGGTACACCGGACAGTCCGGTGCACACCGGACAGTCCGGTGAATTTTAGCGGAGCGGCTGTCGCGCGAACCCGAGGCTGGCGAGTTCCGGAGGCCGCGCTTCCATGGAGCACCGGACACTGTCCGGTGTACACCGGACAGTCCGGTGAATTATAGCGCGCCGACTTCCGAGAATTCCCGAGGGCGAAGAGTTTGAGTTGGAGTCCTCTGGGCGCACCGGACACTGTCCGGTGTACACCGGACAGTCCGGTGCCTCCAGCCAGAGGTGCCTTCGGTTGCCTCTTTGCTCCTTTGTTGAATCCAAAACTTGATCTTTTTATTGGCTGAGTGTGAGCCTTTTGCACCTGTATAACTTATACACTAGAGCAAGCTAGTTAGTCCAATATTTGTGTTGGGCAATTCAACCACCAAAATTATTTAGGAACTAGGTGTAAGCCTAATTCCCTTTCACCTACGCCGTCCAGCAGGTGTGCCTGCATATGCACACCCCGCGGGAGCCTCATCTCACCGCTCTCAAGCGGATCCTGCGCTACCTCCGCGGCTCCCTCGACTACGGCCTCCTACTCCGACCATCCCCGACGTCGGAACTCGTGGTCTACACCGACGCCGACTGGGCTGGCTGTCTAGACACGCGTCGATCCACCTCCGGTTACGCCGTGTTCCTGGGCGCCAACCTCGTCGCCTGGGCCGCCAAGCGGCAGCCCGTCGTCTCTCGCTCCAGTGCTGAGGTCGAGTACCGTGCCGTGGCCAACGGCGTGGCAGAGGCCTCCTAGCTGCGACATCTCCTCCACGAGCTCCACAGTCCCCTCCAACGCGCCACCCTCGTCTACTACGACAACGTCAGCGCAGTCTACCTCTCCACCAACCCCGTGCAGCATCAGCGCACGAAGCACGTGGAGAACGATCTGCACTTCGTCCGCGAGCGTGTCGCCGCCGGTGACGTTCGGGTTCTCAGCGTCCCCACCACGCTGCAGTTCACTGACATCTTCACCAAGGGGTTACCGTCGAGTGTATTTTTAGACTTTCGCTCCAGTCTCAACATCTGTACAGGATAGAGTTGTGACTGTGGGGGGGTGTTAGAATACCCTAGAATACCCATTTAGGGTTTGGGGATTTCCTCCATGTAATTACTATCTCACCCCTCTGTAATGGGCCTAGCCCAGTTTACTCAGTCTATTAATACATCACCCCAACCCCTGTTAGGGTTAGGGTTTCCAATAGACAAAACTGCTCATAATATCAGGTAAGAATGGCAAAACAAATATGTCATCCAAAACCAGGAACTTGGCTACATGGCAATATGATGCTACTTGCATCAAACCGTACTTCGAATGCGCATGTGCCAGTACAAAAAATGAGGAAATTGCAAAAGCCACTTCACGGCAGTTTGGTTTTGAGACCTCCCTCCTCCCCACCGCCGCCGGCATTTTGTTACAAAGGCTCACCCCTTTACCCAGATCCAGTGTAAAAAAACACCCCGACACACATGCAATCAGCTGATTCCGCCTGTTTTCATCAACGCAGAGCCATTACAGACCAAGGTAGCTGAGTCAGCCAAGGGCGAAGCTAGGTAGAAAAAAGAGGGTGCACATGCACCTACAAAAAATGCAAAACTAGTGATTTAGATCAGATTTTCACCATATATGCACCACCTACAAGTTATTATCATGCACCCTTAAGCCATGTGCACCCTCCTCCAATTCATCCTAACTTCCACATTGGAGTCAGCCATGAGTGGAATAGACCGAGCACGGGCACGGTGGGTGTGGTTTTTGCAGTGTGGTGAAGTGCAGGGGTGGGCTTTTGCAAGAACACCTTTTGGGGAGATCTCAAAATCAGTATGACATATAGGTGGCTTTAGCAGTTTTCGCAAAAAGGGGAAAGGTAATGCAATTGCAATATATAGTATTCTTGGTTGTTACCTATATAAAACACCGGAGTCTTTGTATCCTTGAATCCCCGAAAGATACCTTGGACTGCCAACATAATCACATTTGCAGGTGCTCCGAGAGCTCTCAATGAAAGAAAGAGTTTAGCAGGTCTGTGCATTGGAGATACCTATATAAATACTAGTATGAGCAATCTAGCTAACTGCAACAGGATCAAAATTACTTATTTTTTATTCAGTTAAAGAGTCATTGCCAATAATGTAGTAGAAAAGCAATATAAAAGGTGATTCCCTATAAGCAAAAAATATGATAATAAGAATCATAATTTAAACGTACAGGTGACACGCCCATTAGTTTAAGAAACAATCCTGATCCTAGGAACAATGCTAATGCTTCCATTATACCAATTCCAGCAGCTAAGATCAGGGCAGATGATACAGATGTCAGCTCCAATTTGCCTGTAATGATATCAGATACAAACCTTGAATTGTAAAGCAAGCACATAACATATACATAACTATATGTGAGGTTAAAAAACCGGCATTTATCTGACGATTCAGCTACCTGAACTAGGATGCTTGGTAGCACTCCTAGAAATATCCTCTGCCACAAATGAGGTTGCAATGCTCAACAGTGGTATGTTGAAGATCTTTGACACAATATTAAAAATTGATATACCAATACCAGCCGATGCCAATTCCAGTGCACCTTTCAGAAAATATGCAAAAGGTGAGAAAGAAAAGAAGTAGCAGATGATTTCATGCAGTAAGTAAAGATTACAAGTCATTTTTCTACTAGGAGGCAAGTGTGTAGGGCATTCATTAACATGCCTAGATCCGCGTGCCAGTTTACAAAATGCACAATCTTCTAAAGAATAAGGACAGGCTCATATGCATTTCCACATGATAATGTGATGTGCATCAGTGGCTCAATGCATCTGTAACTGCCAGTCTGCCACACTAGGACCAGAAATCTGTTCTTTAAGTGATCAGTTGTCACGAAGGAGCTCTATAGCAGTATTCTAGTGATGAGTTCATGCATTAATATGCCCAATGATGAGGACATCCTCCACTATTATCCGTTGACAAAGACGTAATTGACCCAGTTGGCCTAATTATAGTTGGACGACGACCGTGTGAGCACCAAAATTATCCCACCTCGCTTAACTTGGGAGGAGGAAGTCACCTTAAAAGGGAGAGCCACCCTTTCCCCATCGGACTAGTCTTTTGGGGCGATTGGGTCTTTCCTGAGTTGGGTATACTTAATAAACTGTTGGGCTCCGAGCATCCCTAATTTGTTGGGCCTCGCCAACCCCACCTGGGCTGGGTGTATCATCTGGTATCAGAGCTAAGGTCCATTTTAAGAAGGCGAGAATGATGAAGACATCATCCACTATTACCCGTTGGCAAAGACACAAGTGGACCAATTAGCCCAATTGTAGTCGGACGGCGACCCTGTGAGCCTCAAAATTATCTCACCTCACTTAACTTGGGAGGAGGAAGCCACCTTAAAAGGGAGAGTCATCCTTCCCCCATCAAACTAGTCTTTCGGGATGATTAGGTCTTTCCCTGAGTTGGGTGTGCTTAATGAACTGTTCGACTCCGAACAACTCTAATTTGTTGGGCCTCGGCCAAACCCACCTGAGCTAGGTGTATCACCCACTCCATAAAAATTAATATTGATAGTAAGAGGCATTTAATGTATTAATATGCAACACAATTGTGACATTACAAATAGCCTTCTTGATAGAGAAGGAAACAGCAATGTTCTTTGAGTCCAGTCATACTGTAGTGTAGCTAATGTTGCGATTACAGTAAGTTTCTACCAGAATTTTTTAGAAATAATGTCACTGAGTTGGGTGTCACTAACATATTATTGTAATAAGGTAAAATCTACTTCCAATGGAACAGAAGTACTGAGAATTAAGTACATTGGATGGCTTATGGTAATAAAGTTAATGGAACAGAAGTACATTGAATTAAGTACATTCTGGCAGACTTTGAAAAGAATCAAGATATAGCAGTAAAAAGGAGGTACCTAATCTACCAATGTATGCAGTCTCCATAAGTTGCGCTATTGGATCAATAGCTTGACCCAAGACTGCTGGTAGAGCTAGAAGAATTAGCTCACTTCTGACACCCACAGAGTTCAGGCTGCTGTTTATTCATCTGATTGTTAGAAAAGGCACACTATATCATTTGAAATGTAAGACATTAAGCTACAGAGCAACATAGCTGTAGTCTACCAGTCTAAAGAACAAGGGACATGTGAAAACCAAAGCAACTTATATACAGTTATCGTGCAATATATAATCTTACATGAAAGCCTCCTTCACAGTAGCAAAAGAGAGCTTGTTGCCTGTTTCAAGGCATTGATCGCCATCATCAGGTGTGTATCCTGGTACTGACTGGCCACTGGCAACAGTGATGATTCGCCGCCTTATGGAAGACCACCCCCGGGAAGCGGTGATTCTGCTGTTTGCCTTGTTACATATGCAAGAACAAGCAAGCCTACTCGGTGGACAAATCGCAGCGTGGGGAGAGACAGGTGCACTATGGTGGTGCAGGCGAAGCATTGTTTTCGCCTTAGATGTCTGGACGAGGTGGCTAGACAATGTTGTTCATACTTGTATCTGCGATGTGGAGAGAGCACAGCCGACTGAAAGAATCAATAAATAAAATGGTTGCCATAGCTGATTAAATTTTCAGTTTTTCTGTTGTTGTTGTTGTGTGTGTGTGGGGGGGGGGGGGCTTTAGTTGGCGAGGACATATCCTGTGCAATCACTCATTTTGGTGCAAGCGTGCAATTAAACTATCCAGAGCATCCAGTCTAGATCCAACGGTTTCATATGGAAGTGGTTAAATGTAAAATAGACACCAGGTTTCAGGTGGAAGGGGTTAAATGTAAAATAACAGTTACCATTAGATCTAGATCGGATA
This sequence comes from Zea luxurians, assembly GCA_029449295.1. Lineage (NCBI taxonomy): Eukaryota > Viridiplantae > Streptophyta > Magnoliopsida > Poales > Poaceae > Zea > Zea luxurians. Next base: position 58,743 of record JAOPSE010001113.1, read on the forward strand.
CACCAGATTGCTTGATTGCATGCTTACACCAGGATAAGTGATTGCATAGGATATTTTCCTGTATCCTATGCAATCACTTATCCTGGTGCAAGCATGCAATCAAGCGATCTGGTGTATCCGATCTAGATCTAATGGTAACTATTATTTTACATTTAATCCCTTCCACCTGAAACCTAGTGTCTATTTTACATTTAACCACTTCCATATGAAACCGTTGGATCTAGACTGGATGCTCTGGATAGTTTGATTGCACGCTTGCACCAAAATGAGTGATTGCACAGGATATAGGATATGTCCTCTAGGATATTTTTCCTTAGTTGGCATACCTAGCAATTAAATCAGATCCGGATACAAACAGCTTACATTATGGTATCGGGCGCACGCTTTCGCCGGGTTGGAAAGGAAGGGGAGGAATCAGCATACCTGGTGCATGCTCATCACCGGTGAAGGGACCAACGCAGCCCCGGCGGCGCCGCTCGCCCAACGTCGCTTGGTCTCTACCACCCTCTATATATCACGCTCAAGCCACAGGTATTTCAATCAATTTCACGACCTATTTCCAATCCACATATCCTATTTGATTTTATGCTTCGTCTCATAGGAGAGGTGAGTAAGCAGAGACAGGAACGGGGGAATGCTTCGTTTCGATCAGAAAAGTTAGTGGATAAGGCCAGGGCAAAATTGACTTTTCATAACTACGTGTATTTGCCATCCTCCGTACGGATGTCCAATAGTAAACGGAAGTTATGATTTTATTTAAAGTACTTCCTCTATTTATTTTTACATATCTTAATAAAATTTTCTGTATTAAATAATACTATTTTTGAACAATTTATGCACATACGGTTAATGCATATCTATTCAAATCACAAAGGTTGATATCTTTATATAGTTTGAGTTTGTAAGAATGATGGTCAACGAATTAGCGTCTTACAACCTATTTGTTTAGCTTTGATTTATATCGACTTCTACTGCTTTTACAGTGTTTTTGTGTCTATAAATTATAGCTGCAGCAGTTCAAACAGTTGGCTTTAATTCGAATTGAATAGCCCCTTAGATACTAACTGGTGTGTGTATGTAACGTGTCTTTTCTTGTAGTGTGTAGATGTAGAGTCCAAAGACGATAGTCAACGGCGGTAAAGGCCATGCAAGTTCATGCTGATGGATCGAGAGCCATAAATGACTAGCGCTAAGACTCAACAGAGGGACAGGAGAAGTCGGGGTAACTAGCTGTGGTGGCTAACACATAGAGATACCAATAGGCACGAGGACATGGAAAGGCGGATTATGTCGCCGATGCAGTCGAGAATTGGCGGAATGCGTGTCCAGAACATATGGAACACGTATGGAGTATGCTACATGTGGTGGTTTAGTGGTTGAACCTCAAAACCATCTAACAATAGTTTTCATGGTTTTAGCCCCAAACCTCGGGTGTGATTCCCGACGGAAATTAGAGGCAACATGTAGAGCCATCGTGGAGGTTGTGTTAAGGTGAAGCAAATCCGTGAGAGTCGGGAGCTCTAAAATATCTAGAAGTATTAGAGATGGGTTTAAATGTACGGTAACTTAGATTATCTGTATTCGTATTTGCTAAAACTGCTAATATGGATATCTATGTTTATATTCAATTTTAATATGGGTATCAAATGTATGTATACGAGAATTCTAATGTTTTTCTCTATCCGATTTCAGATTCGTATTCGACAAAATCGATGAATATCCGATAGTTACTGTATCGTGAAGAAAAAAAATCAATGAAATTATTTGAAATACATTTTATTCCTAGTTACTAATTATAAATTATTTTAATTTTAATAATGTATAAGAAAAATAATGTACTCCACTTAAAATATTATAAAAATTTATATGATAATAAAATAACTATTTTAATCATACATAACTAGTGATATACAATGATATAATTTAATTAATATTAAAAAGACTAATTGTAATACATTAAATTATTGTGATTTTTAGAGTCCAAAATACAAATATAGAAATATAGCTGAAAAAATATATATATATTTGGAGTCCAAAATACAAATATACCTAGTATAAATATTGTTGGGGTCCTTACAATGTGATCTGACCAATTATTGATAAGCTTGTTTCAGGGTAAACGTCGAAGGATGCCTTTGGCTGAAGGAGACATACACATAACGGGATTGAGAAGACGAAGCCATAAGCTTCGGATCGATAGCACGCACGAGGAGGGGAAACTGACCGAAATAAAATGAAGCCTTCATGACTACTTTATCAAGAATACAAGAGAAGACAACATCACCCTTAGCTTGCTAGCTAGTACAAATGTATAGATTCAAGGATATAATTGTAATTTTATCGAAGTTGTACCTAATGCCTATAAATAGATAAACAATGCTATGCATTAGACACACCTTTTCTAGCCAGGAAAGATTATCTCGCTCCGCCTACGAAGTTGTATCTCTCTCCTACCTTCGCATTGTAACTCTAAGGAGTCAAAGGTATTCTTGTCATCCCTTGTTAAATAATAAAAGAAGGAAGTAAGATTTAATAAGATTGAATTATATGTTTCATCTTTACATCACCTAGCATTTGTCTTTTATGCCCTTCGTTTATTCTCTATTGTTTTTTAATATCTTCATCATTGAATCTATCTTTCTTTTGAGATAGATAGAGTAAAGGATGAAGGTGAAGCTTGATTTAATTGTGTTGTCTTGTTTTTGCTCCTGAAGGGATAAAAACGAGTGACCAACTGTAGCACCCCGAAAATTCAAATCTTGAAAATTTATCAAACTCGCTCTAAATTCAAAATGAATTTTAAATTTTGTTCAAAATGTCTGTTTGTGAGTTGATCTCAACAAATAAAATATAGTGGCCTATATTCTCTCCAAAATCCTCCTCAAAATATTCTACAAATATTTCCCTAGTGATCCCCCTCAAATTCCTTCCAAAAAATACTGACCAAATATTCCACCGATATTTCTCCAAATATTTTCCTCCTGAGAAATACCTTCAGAATCATTTTTAAAGTCCCTACAAATATTTTCTTCATAATTTTCCTCATGCTCATACGTATACATATGCCTTTGGTGTCATATAGTGAGCTCTACAAGCTAATTTCACTTATACATGATTAATACATGCTTATCTCCCACTAATCCTCGCCTCCTCCCACTAATCCTCACCTCCTCCCCCTAATCCCCCCACCTTGACTATAAATAGAGGGGCAAGTGCCTCCCCTCAAGCCACCCCAAGCCATTTCATGGCAACGCACTGCCCCCCCACTCCCACTCCCACTCCCACACAAGCACAAGTATCCTCACCTGTTCATAGTTTGTTCGTTCGTTCGTCCGATCGTTCATGGTTTGTTCGTTCGTCCAAATAATCTTTGTTCAGCCGTTTTGCTGCCGAAATTCCGATCGTTCGTTCATCCAATCATTCGATCGTTCGTCCGTTCATTCATAATCTCTATTAATCGTTCATCGTTCGTTCATATAAACTATTTATCGTTCGTTTATAGTCATTATTCACCGTTCATCGCATCGTCTATAGTCACTACTCACTGTTCATCGGATCGTTCATAGTCACTATTTGTCGTTCATTGTTCATTCATACGAACTATTCATCGTTCGTTCATACGAACTATTCACCATTCACTGGATTGTTCATAGTCACTATTCGTCGTTCATCGAATCGTTCATCCTACTATTCATCGTTACTATTCATCGATCATCCGATCACCCAAATATTCAACTACTCATTCATCATGTTGTCCAGCTCACCTAAGACCTGTCAGACCAATATTTTAATCATACAGACTCTAGTGACTGTGATTTTCCTTCTAGTAAGAACTTCTCGTCTGATCACCAATCCCAGATTTCTCCAAGTTGAGTACGCTTAACTTTGAGATTCTTTCGAACCAGGCTTCGAAAAAGAAAAGTAAACCATATTTGTATGGATACGCCTTGAATCCTATAAAACCTGGCCCAAGATACCACAACCCATCCGCACCAGAATACCACAGTATTCCAACTGTTTGGGTCCCGCCTTACTGTTGTCCCATGTGACACAGTAGGTAGGAACAGTTGCCACTAACATAAACTTCTGTCCAAGAAAAGCCCAGAAATAATTCATGGCACTCCGCTCAAAAATACATTTATATTTTGTTTTTCCAACTATCTCTAAATATTCAAATTCTGGAATATTCCAGGAATATTTCTTTTCTCTTTTCTTTTTATTCCTATGATTATAAAATTCAAAACTCCTCCATCCAAACTCAGATTCCAAAAATTATTGTTTCTAAATTCTTATCAAATTATTCCCTATCCAACCATGTCATCCCTTGAGCATGGTTCATATTCCAGAAAACTCCAAAAATACTCTTGTCCCATATTCTGCCTATAATTTCTCTGTTCAGACTGAGTCAAACGATTCATTCGTCACTATTCTCACCAACAGTGAACTCTACTGTACCAAACCATATGTACCTAGCTATAAATACATCCAATTACCCTCTCCCTCTCCACACCCTCAGCCAAGGCAAACCCCCACCCACTCAGTTACACCGCTCTGCCGACTACACACCTAGTGTCACTTCGTCACCAATCCAAGCATCTCCACTCCACCACCAGTAATATCACAACACCACATGACACAGATCCTGCTCAAGACTCTACCCATCCATATATCACCATTCTGACCACTATACTAAATATTTGTTGATATACTTACTGGTTTGTATGTTTGCTTGTTCATGTTGCATAGTTATCGGAGCATTCGTGTCGTCTCATGAAGGCCAGTTCTGCAAGTCTAAGCCAGACGGTGGAGCCAGAAGCCTGTTTCAACAAGGTCACTCGATCCCTTTGATGCATAAATTACCTATTTCCCCTCAGCCTGTTATTTTATGCATGATATAATTTTGCTGCTAAGAGACATGTTAATATGGCCACCCAGCCTTAGAACTTTGCCACAATTCATCTTTACACTCCTTGACATTTTTGTCACCAAATGATTTGAGAAAAGGTGTGAGTTTTCAAAGAAAATGTTTTTAAAAATGGTATTATGAAGGGTTGTCACCTTTATAACCTTTGAGCGAGATGATCAGGGACTCCCTGGTTTGGGAGGGCCTTAAGGTGATGGCTCAGCCGTGTTAGGTGTGAACATGAAGGATTGTCCCTCTCACTTAAGGATCAGTTTGTCATCACTCCTTACCTAGTCTTATCAAGTACAACCACTCGAGACTGTATGGGCGGTCACTTGATCCGAACTTGCACGGTCTGTGCCCTAGGGTTATGGTGGCTGGGAGCACCGAGAGGACAAGGGGGAATGTTTTGTCCTAGTTTTGGCATGGAGGTGGCCTTATTCATTTTGGTATAACCCCCAAGGTAAAGTCATGTAGGGGAAGAAAGAGTTTTGAATTCGAGTCTCATTGGCCATGAAATTGCGGAGCCGGACTAGTGGATAAAGTGTACACCTCTGCGCAAAGTTTAAAAACCTTTTTGAATAGTCCGTGTCCACGGATATGGATGAGTTATGGCGTGGATTTGACGATTAGTGTTTTGATTTCCAAAATGTTTTTGAAAAGTCCGGCGATTGAGCCATGAGCTATGGTGGATGGGAAGTCCAGTAACTGTTTTTGAAAAAGAAAACTGGTGGGAAACTACCAAGGTTCCTGGATGGTTTAGTCCAGGGGATTTTGTTCTATATTGAAAAACTTTCTACTCCTTTGGGAGAGGATGCACTTTGAAAAAAGATAAAATGTTTTACAAAATAGCCCTGCATCAAAAATTGCTTTTTCTACAAAAATGTCCTGAGCTCCACATACTCCATGCATTATATATGATTTCCCCATTCCGTGGGGGAAGGTAGGCTGCTAGGTACGTAAGTACTCACTCTTGCTTATTTGTTGTTTTTCAGAGAAGGAGATCGTTGATCGGGTAAGAGTTACGCCTGTTCCCAACCATGCCTGTGGTTGTTGGACCGCTAATTTGCTTCGCTGCGTATATCGGGCTGCATTAGCCCCACTCTAATGATATGTCCTGAGTTGTGGACCAACTCTTAAAGTTGATTGCCACCTTTATAGGTTTGTCTTGTTTAAGAAAATCTGAAACCATCTGATGTATAAATGTGTTTACTAGCCTCATGGGACTAGTAATTATATCACATTTGAGTCCCAGAGGATTGGGACACTTCACCAACATTGGCGCCCACCTCCGGTGAACTCATGAATACCTCAAGAAGCTTCATCATGCCTCTAAAGAACATAGTGGCTAACTCTGTTCTCACTCCTATAGATCAGAACCAAGATGAAGTTGTACTTCTTTATGAGGCACAAACTTAGAAGAGAAAGCCATTCACTCACTACCGCAAGATGAAGTGCTTGACTAAGAAATCCACAACCACAAAACTATCCAGCAACAAGAAGCGCAAAGAGAAGATGCTTCGGCTTTCCTAGCTCTAGAAGCAGATAGATGAAGCATCTGAACAAATGTGTAACATTATAGAGCAAATTAAGCAACCAGAAGAATAGTACTATCAAAGGGATCTTCGGCATGAGGGCCACATCTACGATGATTTCTTGTATGGCAATACTTCTCCTTTGATTGTAGAACTATAGGCCATGCCATGCATGGCCACCATTGTACAAACCACCCAACTACCAATGTACAATGGTCATTCTGATCCAAAGCAATTTCTGATGAGTTATGAGGCCACAATATCATCATATGGTGGCAATATAGCAGTAATGGCAAAATCATTTGTCATGGCAGTCAGAAGTGTTGTTCAGACATGGCATTCTTCCCTTCGCCAGGCACAATGACTTCATGACAGAAGCTTAAGGATATGCTTCTCACAAGTTTTTAGGGTTTCCAGACGAAGCCCATTACTGCTTAGGCCCTATTCTAATGCAACCAAGATCATGATGAGTATCTTCAGGCTTTAGTTCGAAGATTCCTTTGGCTTCGGGCCCAAGGGCCAATGGTCCCAAATGAAATTATCATTGAGGTGATGATTAAGGGACTTTGTCTAGGATTAGCTGCCCAATACTTTGCCAGAAAATCACCTCAATCTTTAGAAAAGTAGCTTTAGAAGATGGATGAATATACCAGAGGGGACAATGATTTTCGCTAAAGAAATGAAGAGGCACAAAGGTACTAAGAGATAACCAAGGGCTTTAGAGGAAGGTTTCACCCCTAAACATATCAGAAGCATTCATAATCTAAACCAACACAAAGACAAGCCTCGTTAGTCTCAAGGACAACAAAGTCAACCCTAGGAGCCAGGAACCAAGCAACAATCCTCTCAGAGCAACTTCCACCCACCAGCTCCAAGAGGGGGAGGAGGCCGAAGCTTTAGAGGAAGATTCAACGCTCCACCAAGAAAGCTATTTTGCCTCTTTTGTGGGGATAACATGGGTCACACTATGAAGAATTGCTAGGTGACCATACAAAAGCAGAAAGGGCTTGCTAAAGTGCGGCAAAACTAGTCGAAAGAGGTCTTTCGTACATCTTCCTACTATTTCCCTTATATTTCATAACATGTTCAGCATCAACAACCGAAGTTACGACCTTCAGGCTCCTTTGCTTCGACAATTTCATCACCAAGTCGCTAGGTGGTACCTATACCATTCATCCTAGTACCTCCACTATACGAGCAGGCACCAACTAGCCAACCTCAGTTTACAGCATAAGAAACATTTTAGCATGATAGAAGGGAGCCGTCCGAAGCTCGAATAGTGAACAACGAGGTCCCAAAATCCAAACACATCTACTAGGGCCTGAGCTGAGGAGATAGCCAAAATTGACGGCCAAAAATTCTATTGTGATTTTTTGCTTCTTCTAGATTACTTTCTTTCAGTCTACCTTCATTGCAAAACACAATAAGGGAATATGTCCTGAAAACATGTACATGTAACTCTGAGGTTACACCATCGAGTATAACAAAAAGTATAATGTGCCGAAGGCTTGAAAGTTGTTCCTAAGGGAATACAGAGTAAGAGAAAACACCTAGTAACGGTGAAAAGGCTCAAAAGTCATTTCTAAGGGAATGCAGAGTCAGAGAAAACACCTAGTAAAGGCGAAAAAGGTTTGCAAGTCGTTCCTAAGGGAATGCAGAGTCAAAGAAAACATCTAGTAAAGGTGAAAAGGCACAAAAGTCGTTCCTAAGGGAATGTAGAGTCAGATCCAAAAGACCTTCAGAATGAAGGTATGATCATTCTTTTATGATTTATGATATACCATTGTTACAAGAGCTTCGACATCATACATCATTGCATCAAAACATCATACATAGCATCTCCTACAATTTCATACGAAAAGGGCAAAAAGGAAGGATATCTTTCTTTCAAGAATTTTATGAACATGATGTTACTTGACAATTCTAACAAGAGTGTCTAAGCAGCTCAGAAAAAGCCTTATCAAAGGCACTCATAAGTTTTTACTTGCTTTAAGAAAATACCTTCGTTACACGTCTAATCTCAGCTCTTTGTAACACATGAAAAGAAGGGAAGGTGTTGTTGGTTACTTGTTCTCAAATGCTATGAATTAAGAACAAGGCAACACAAATGTTAATAGTTAAAGACCTTCGTCCTTCAAAGCATTATCTCCCTTAGGATATAATGATCTTCAGATGAAGGTCATACCTTCATCATTTCAATATGTAAGAATATAAACAGGGATATACGAAATATAGAGAAGCGTGAATAACTATATCAAATCATCAGGTTATTCATATTATCATTATATAATCATGAACAAACATTAAAGATATCAAATTACATTTGTACCTTCGGCTTGATAGAAGGTAAGGGTCCGAGAGTGACGTGTGAGTGATTACAAGTCAGCGTGAACAGTACGGGGGTACTGTTCATCTATTTATAGGCATGAGACACAGCTCGGACAAAATTACATTCATGTCCTTGATAACTAATCATAACCGCGACACAAACTATCAGGGACTATGCGGTCTTTTCCTCTTTAAGTCGGTGCCATCCTTCGTCTCAAGCATGTCGTCATGTCGAAGCTCTTTCAATTGTAGCTTCGGCATACATTTTCATGTCACGCCTGCTTGCATGTCATCTTGCCGAAGGTGTTTTTTGCTAAGAGGACCTTCGGTGGAGAAGAAGGCCCCCAACAGTAGCCCCTTCGCGGTGCTAGATCGTTTTTCTTAACGAGCTCGATCCGTGAAAAACTCGAAGGCTCCGGAATGCCAAAGGTCCGAAAAACACCTTCCCTGAGCTCGTTGCCGAGAAATGATTATAATATTCCAAGCGTCGAGTGGTCCACCGTTCAGCGAGTGCAGGCGACCTGGCGGTTCGCCTTCCCACCTGTATCACTATATAAATAGACAGGTTGGTGAAGAGTTACCACAACATTCATTGCCATTGCACTGTTGTGGTGTTTAAAAATTTAACCATAGCCAAAGCTTTCTGTGCTGCGCTTTCAAGCAAACACTTCATCATTTAAGGTTAGCTTCGTCAGACGGGTTAGCTTTGTCAAACTGTAAAAATCCATCAAAATGGCCAGAGTACGATCAACTGCAAGGGTGTCTCATGAGGGAGAAGAAACCGAGGCCACTGAAATAGCACCAATTTCAGAAGTAATGGAACGATCAGGTCTTGTTGTAGGTGACGAAGGTACTTCTAATGTCGAAGCTGAGCAGACTGTGATTGAGGGTGAAGTTGTTGAGAGCGAAGAAGACTATAGTATTTTGATCCCAACGAAGCCTAGTCATCTAGATTTTGAAAAATCTACTGTGTCTGAGGACGACATGCCTTTGATGCTGAAACTGGGCTATTTTGGAGAAGCTAAAAGCAAACTTGTTCGATTTGCTAGAGAAGAGACTACGCCAGAGCTGAAGAAGGATGAAGTTGTGGTTTTCAAGAGCTTCTTCAGAGCGGGGCTACGATTTCCCCTAAATGAGATGATAGGGAAAGTCCTAAAGAACTTTGAAATATATCTTCATCAGCTGACTTCTAACGTTATTGTTAGGCTCAACGTCTTTATCTAGGTCCTTGGAAGCCAAGGGATGATCCCAGATGCCGAAGCCTTCTGCCATGTGCATGAATTGCACTATCAGGCGAAGGACAGGGTAGATGGTCTTCACGAAAATTTTGGTTGTTATAATTTTGCGTATCGAAAGGATACGAAGGCACCAGTCCTCAGCTACCGCACAAAGTGGCCAACCGGCTGGAAAAATGAATGGTTTTATATGAAGGCTGATGAGAAAAACAGGGAGAAGCTGATGACCATGGTCATGAGTCCTGAGCTTGAACTTCAGAATGACCCGACCCTTATGAAACATGCAACTGGGGTCACCCTGTCAGCTGACCAAAGTGGAATTTAGAGTGGTAGCTGAGCAGATCAGTATCAGAGACTTAGTGTAAGAATATTTGGCTAACAGAACATATCCTACATCAAGTGGCTGGGGAATGCTGAAGAAGAAGGAAGCGGGGAAGAAGCATGAACTCGTTCGACTTGCTTACCGCTTCAAATTTGAAAAATAATTCAAAAACCGTGCAAAGAGTGGTTGGACATGATCGAGACAATGTGCAATGAAATACTTGGAAATTATACCAAAAAGGAAGACTAACTGATGACCGCAGCCTTCGGCACCCGGCCAAAATGGAGATTGAACCGAGTGATGGATGTCTTGAATTTTGAATATCCTGATTATGAAAGGCTTGACAAAGGTGCCGAAGGGGTAAAAAGAAAAAGAATTGTCAGCATTTTGAGTAGGCAAGCTGCTAGAATGGTAAAGGAGGATGAAAAGGCTTCAAAGAAGACAAAAACTGCTCCTGAACCGAAGGTGGCAGTTTCGAAAAAGAGGAAGGCTGAAATTCCGGAGCCGAAGATAACTAAGGCAACAGAGGAGACTCCTTGAACACCGCCCGCTGCAGAAATAACAGAGATTTTAAAGGTAATGACTGAATCTTTACCCATCAAGCTGCTAAGTCCTCTCAGACCAGAACTGACACGACTTTTATAGAAGAAGGATCAACCCTCAGCTGTAAAGGAGAAGACTGGGGGTCAAAAAATGAAGAATTGTTAATGTCACACAAGCCATCGAGCGGACACCGCCGCTGGCCTCGGCATCCAAAATAACACCTATTGCAAGTGTCGTGGCCATTGCCCAAGCTGATACCTCTGCCGAAGCTGCAGCTGCTGCCGAAGCTACCAACCTTGAGAGTACACTGTCAGGAATTGATAAAATTCTCTCAAACATGGCTGTGGAAGAGACAGCTGCGGCTGCAGAGAAGGTCATGGCCACAGTGCCTGACAAGGGAAAAAGATTGCTGATGCTGCTTCGGGAGAAAGGGACTATGACCTTCAGAACCTGGTAGGTCAAGAATTATCCGAGGTCGAAAAGAAGGAGCTACAGGAATATGGGATATCCTGTGGCTACCAGCCAGGAGCTATGCTCTTTGGTGGAATTGACGAAGGAGCCTTAGGATGCATTCGCGACCGCGCCGGGGCAAAGATAATCGACACTCTATCGAAGAGTGTCAGTTTTCCGAAGCTTGAAGCTAATATTAGCGGCTACCGGCGACAACATATCGTCGACAGTCTGTTTTACTCCAATTTCAAGGTAAAATTCCTTTTGCTATGTTTCTTTTATTTTTGTGGTGAAGCAAAATTTTCTGATGTCGGTTTATTTCTATAGAGTATGCTGCTAAGTAAGGCACTGAGAATGCAACAAGACCTCGAAGACAAGAAAAATAAAATCATAATCGAGGGCTTGGAAAATAAGATCAAAGATTACGAAGCTTCTTTGGAGAAGAAAGACTTCCTACTTCAAGCAACAGAGGGCTCGCTTGCAGAAATCGAAGCTAAAAATGCTAAATTAAACACGGAACTTCTTCAAAGTCAAGCAGCTTTAAAAGAACAATTAGAGAGCTTTGAACAAGAGAAGAGAGATCTGCAAGCGAAATATGAAACGAAGCTGACAAAAATTCGAAGCTGCAGAAATCTTTGAAAGACCTTCGGGATACATATGTGAATTTTGGCAACCGCTGCATGCAATGGTTGAAAAAGGTCTTCAGCTCGGTTGGGACCAACTCTGAAGATATTACCCCTTCGATTGAAGACATATCAAATACATTCGAACATATTGAAAATGATGTTGATGCACTTGATGAAGTGATATCCGGGCATGGTGACTTCTGTGCTCTGCTAGCTTCTCGTGCTGCCGCATTTTTGAAGGCTGGTTGCACGCATGCGAAGACAGTAAATAGACCAACCTTCAGTCTGTCTTCAACAGATTTGATTGATATTCCCAATGAAGCCCGAAGCATCGGAAACAGATTCATAACTCAAATTTGGGCTAAGGGTGGACGAGAGTTAGCTGGGGACGAAGCCCGAAGCTTGCTTAAACCGGTATGGAACTTATACCTGTTGCTTGCTTTGACTCTTGTAATTACTTTTTACCTTATACCGTTGTTTGTCTGCAGGATGGTGGTGCCGAAGGTTTATAATCCGAAGCATATTGTGAAGGCTGCTGAAGCTTCTCTTTAGGCCTGCCTGTATAGACCTTAGGAACATTTGTATTATCTTTGGAAAAAATTGTAATCGAGAATTAAACAATACTGTGTATATTTGTCCATACCTTGTAATATATTTTTACCTTTTCATCCATGTACAAATTGCTTTGCTATGGATGAAACTTGTATCTTTTGATCCGAAGGCAAAAACATCTTCCCTTCTTTTCATACAGAACGAAGCATGTCTTTGCATAAAATGTATATGTTTGAAACGAAGCTTCTTCGTGTTAATCGAAGCACCATTGTCAAAGCTGGAGTATTTTTGTTCGTGCTTCATGTTATGATGATGATCCTATGAATGTCTAAATGAATGTCTGTATGAATGCAATGAATGATGTAATGTAATGTGCAAATGAATGTCCCAAATACACACAAAGCCACACCTAGACTCTATATCCCCTTAGGAACAATTTTGGAGTCTTTAAGCTCTGCATCCCCTTAGGAACGACTTTGGAGCTTCTCCACCTTCTATTTCGGTGGTACTTATGGTCTGCATTCCCTTAGGAATGACTTTGGAGCTTCTTCACCTTCTATTTCGGTGGCATTTAAGCTCCGCATCCCCTTAGGAACGACTTGGGAGCTTCTTTACCTTATATTTCGGTGGTATTTGGCTCCTGCATTTCCTTAGGAACGACTTCTGAGCTTCGGAACTTACACTGCGCTCCCTTAGGAACGACTTTTTGCAGCTTTGAAACTTACGCTGCGCTCCCTTAGGAATGACTTTTTGCAGCTTCGTCATCCTTTGTGGTGATTACAGCTCTGCATCCCCTTAGGGACGTCTTTTGAGCTTCTCCCTGTTTTTATTTTTGCACTTGATGGTGCAGGTTCTGATTTTACTTATTACATCTTTGGGGGATTTTGGCCCTTGTATTGTGTAGGGCTAAATAAGAATGAAAATTACAACCTATGGCCCCATTAAAAACCTTTCTCCCCTCCTGAAAGGAAAAGGGTGCCATAAGAAAAATGAAAAAGATTACATCAATTACACATAGTACCATCAAAGCTCATCCACATTCCAAGATCTAGGTATGTTGTTGCCGTCCAAATTCTTCAATCTGTAAGAACCGGGTCTTGATAAAGATACTACCAGAAAAAGACCTTCCCACTTCAGTTGTAACTTGCCCACTATATCTGGGTTGGCCACTCTCCGAAGCACCAAATGTCTTGGCTTGATGTTTTTCAATCGAACTTTCCTATCACGCCATCTTATTGTTTCGGCCTGATACTTATTGATGTGCTCTATAGCCTGAAGTCTGGTCCCTTCTATAGTGTCTTTTGTTGTTTGATAATCATCTTCGTCCTTCGCTGAAGCTGTTGTTCTTATTGATCCTGTCTTTGCTTCTTCTGGTGTTGTTGCTTCGTCACCGAAAAGGAGCTTGAAAGGTGTAAAGCCTGTTGACCTTGACACAGTGGTGTTGTGGCTTCACACCACTTTAATCAACTCATCTGGCCATTTTCCTCTAGGCTGGTTGAAGATTAGCTTCATTATTCCTGTCATTATAATTCCATTTGCTCTTTCTACCAACCCATTTGATTCTGGATGCCTTAATGATGCAAAATGAATTTTTGTACCAATTCGGTCACAGAAATCTTTGAACGTTTCAGCATCAAATTGAGTTCCATTATCCACAGTTATTACCTTCGGCACGCCAAAGCGACAAACAATGTTCTGCCAAAAGAATTTCTGTACTGTGGCCGAAGTTATTATGGACAAAGGCTTTGCTTCGATCCACTTGGAAAAATATTCCACTACTACAACGACATATTTCAAATTTCCTTATGCTGGTGGAAGTGGGCCTAACAAATCCAGACCCCACCTTTGCAGTGGCCAAGTTGGCTGTATTAACTAGGTTAGAGACGAAGGTTGTTTCTGGTCTTTTGCGCATCTTTGGCAATTTTCACATTTTTCAACCAGATCTGCTGCATCCGAAGCTGCCTTCGGCCAATAAAATCCTTGTCTGAAAACCTTCCCCAGCAAAGGCCTAGACCCAATATGAGATCCACATAAACCTGCATGTATTTTCTTCATCAGCTCTTGACCTTCGATTCTGGATAAACACTTCAGTAATGGAGAGCAGACTCCATGTTTATATAACTCCCCTTCTATGATCACATATGGTCTTGTTCTTGCTTCCATCCTTTTATTATAAACTTCGTCATCTGAAAGACAGTTACCTTGGAGGAAATATATAATTTCAGTCCTCTAGTCTTCACTATGTACAAGTGATATTGCAAGCACTGCTCTCTCCATAAGTTCGACTGAAGGTGTTTTTATTGTCTCAAAGAACACTTCCGAAGGCAATGGGAGCCCCTGTGCCGCTGATTTAGCTAGCAAATCTGCATGCCCATTTCCCCTCTTGGAATATTTTTTACAGAAAATCCTTTGAAGGAAGCCTCCAATCTTTGGACTGTATCCAAATATTTTTCAAGCTTTGGATCTCTTGCCTTGCTACTTTTGTCTACATGGCTAGAAATAACTTGGGAATCAGTTTTAAGGATTGCCCTTCTTATTCCCATTGCCTTTAGCTTCTGAAGCCCTAATAGAAGAGCTTCATATTCAACAATATTATGTGTACAACTAAAGTCCAGCTTTACTCCGTAGCATGTTCTGACTTTAGAGGGCGCTACTAGAACAGCAGCCGCTCCAGTGCCGAAGGTTCCCCAAGAACTGTCATAGAATACCGTCCAGGCTTCGGCATCTTTTATTACTTCTTCTCCTTGAGCCCCTGGCGTCTAATCAGCAATGAAATCTACTAGCGCCTGAGATTGAATTGAGGACCTGTGTACATAATCAATGATGAATTCATTGAGTTCCGCAGCCCATTTTCCAATTCTTCCTATAGCTTCTCTGTTTCTCATTATGTCCTTCAGAGGTTGTGATGAAGGGACTATTATATGATAGGCTTGAAAGTAATGCTGAAGCTTTCTGGAGGCCATTAACACAACATACAATACATTCTCCAATTCTGTGTAATTTTCTTTGATAAACTGAGTACTTCGGAGATGAAGTATACTAGTGCTTGTCTTTTTACTTGGCCATCTTGCTTCTCTTGTACAAGTGCCGCACTGACTGTAGAATGGGAGGCAGCCACATACAAGAGTAACGGAGTTCCTGGTGAAGGTGGAGTTAGAGTTGTCAAGTCTATCAAGTATTGCTTTAACTCTTCGAAAGCCTTCTGTTGAGCCGGTCCCCATTGAAAAACTTCGGCTGACTTTAGTGTTGGGGACTTGTTCTCAAATGCTAAGAATTAAGAACAAGGCAACACAGAAAATGTTAAGCATTAAAGTCCTTCGTCCTCCATAACGTTATATTCCTTCGGAATATAAAGCATCTCGGACGAAGGTTACGAAGGACATACCTTCGTAAGCATAACAACGAGGGACGAAGTATTCATATAATTCACGAAGTAAAGAATAAACATTTAAATGTTATCATGGAATCATTTTCATCTTTACTAATATGAACAAATATAAATGATTTCATATTACAAATGTACCTTCGGTCTTGAGGAAGGCGAGAATACAAGTGCGATGTGAAGGCTAATGACAGGTTCGCGTGAACAGTACAGAGGCACTGTTCATCTATTTATAGGCACAGGTCGCAGCCTGTGACAAATTACAATTATACCCCTTACAAATGTTTACAACATTGACTCAGACCTATATGTATAAAAAGGTCATTCTATCTCTATGTCGGTTTGAAACGCCGAAGCTCCATGAAAAGGGAGCTTCGGCCATCTCCTGGAGACGACTTCAGCCGAAGCTGCTTCTTCGTGTGAGACCTTCGGCGCACCGAAGCACGACCCCAACAGTAGCCCCTTTCGCGGTGCTAGATCGTTTTTCGTAACGAGCTTGACCCGTGAAAAAAGCCTCTTCAGCTTCGGGAAGCCGAAGGTCCAAAAAACACCTTCCCTGAGCTCGTTGCAGAGAAACGATCCGACTTCCGAGCGCGTGCCAGGTCCACTTTGCAGAGTTACTGTTTGACCTTTGCGGCCCACTGCACAGCGAGTACAAGTGACTGCCCGCGTGGTGCAAAAATCCTGCCGCTTCGCCTTCTTACCTGCAGCACTATATAAACAAACGGGTAGGTGTGAAGTTACCACAGCATTCATTGCTATTTGCACTGTTTTGCTGCCAAAATTTGCCACCATAGCCGAAGCTTTAGTCTCAGAATCGAACGAAGGTCCATCTCAACATCTGCTTCGTCAGAAAGAAGAGCTTCGGAGAAAAGAAAAAGGAAAAAAGTTTCTGACTTCCCCAAACTCAGAGTTAAATGGCGAGAGTACGATCTACTGCCAAAGTTGTACGTGAGGGAGACGAAGCCGAAGGTTCGGGCACTGTGCCCATTTCCGAAGCGATGCAGCGTTCCGGACTGGTGTCCGCGGAAGAGATGCCTGCTGCCGAAGCAAACCCGACAGCTGCCGAAGGAGAAGGGAATATTGAAGAAACCGACTCCGAAGATGACTACCACATTGCTATGCCTAGCAAGCCCAGTCACCTGGATTTTGGGAAATCAACTGTTTCAAAAGCTGATCTTTCGAAGATGGTGAAAGCAGGTTATTTCAATGAAGATCAGAAGAAACTACTCTGCTTCGGGGGAGAAGAAACCACCCCGAAGCCCGGGAAGGATGAGATTGTTGTCTTCAAGAGCTTTTTAAAGGCTGGGCTTAGATTCCCTCTCCACAATATTATTGCGGAGATACTGAAGAAATTTGGTATCTACTTTCATCAACTGACTCCCAACGCCATCGTTAGGCTCAATGTTTATATCTGGGCTCTCCGAAGCCAAGCTGTGGAACCATTTGCCGACAGCTTCTGCCGAGTTCACGAATTACATTACCAAACAAAGGCCAGAAAAGATGGGCTACATGATAATTTCGGTTGCTATAATTTTGCCTACCGGAAGACAACAAAGTGTCCTGTCATCAGCTACCGGAGCAAATGGCCAGCAGGTTGGAAATCCGAGTGGTTTTATGTAAAAGTTGACGAAGACAAAGAAAAATTGGTACAAAGCCCTCTGGATTTAATCTTCGGAGAGACAAGGCCACGATGCCGCATCGGCGATCTAGAAGGTCCCACCTGGGCTGCTCTGGGTGAATTTGAAATTATTTCAGAACATATTGGCACCAGGGATCTAGTTCAGGAGTTCTTGGCATTCAAAGTTTTCCCTACTCTAAAAGAGTGGGAAATGCCGAAGCTGAAGGGAGAAAAGAAGAAGGGGGAGCTGGTCCGTCTGCCCTATCACTTTAAATTCAAGAAGTACTTTAAGAAACCCTGCAAAGAGTGGTTAGACACAGTTGAGACAATGTGCAATGAAATCTTGGGGAATTACTCCAAAAAAGAGGATCAATTAATGACAGCGGCCTTCGGCACTCGACCGAAGCGAAGGCTGAACCGAGTATTCGATGCCCTGGGCTTCGAGTACCCAGACTATGAGCAGTTGAACAAGGGTGCCGAGGGCCACAAAAGAAAAAGAGTAGCCGAAATTCTGACCAAGGATGAAGAGCAACCAGCAGCAGAGAAGAAAATTCCGAAGAAAAGGAAAATATCAACTCCGAAACGGAAAATATCCGAAGAAGAGAGGACCCCCACACCGCCTTCTACCAGCGACGTGGAAGAAATTTTAAAGGTAATGACTGAACCCATGCCCACGAAGCTAAGTCCATTAGGGCTCCAACTGACGAAGCTTTTTCAAAAGGTGGACGAGCCGGATCAGACGAAGATAAGCAAACCCAAGCGGCAAAGAATCATTGCGGTAACTGAAGTTATCGATAAGACACCGCCAAGGGCGTCAGTTCAGAAAACAGCAGCTGCCGAAAGCACCATAAACGTCGAAGTCGCACCTTCGGAGGTCGCGGCTACCGAAGCCGCTACAGCCGAAGATGTCAATTTAGAAACAACCATTGAGGATATTAACAAAATTTTGGAAAATATGGCTGCAGAAGAAGCTGGTGTTGCTACTGAAAAAACCATGGCCACAGTGCCTGAAAAAGGAAAAGAAATAGCCGAAGACACTTCGGACGACGAAGCCTACTCCTTTCAGAATTTAATTGGGCAAAAACTTACGAAGGACGAAATAGGAGAACTTAAAGACTATGCCAAATCTTGCGGCTACAAGCCAGGTGCTCTCCTATTTGGAGGTGTAGACGATGAAAAGCTAGGCTGCATTCGAGACCAGACTGGAGCTAAGGTAATCGGTACTCTATCAAAGAGTATCGGTTTTCCGAAGCTAGAGACAGACATCAGCCGCTACCGACGGCAACATATCGTCGGCAGCTTATTTTATTCTAACTTCAAGGTAAACAACCTTTTCTCTGGTTTTTATTGCTGTTAACAATGAAAATGTTACTAACATAAGTTGTTTCTGTACAGAGCATGCTACTGAGCAAAGCTCTGAAGATGCAACAAGACTTGGAGGACAAAAAGCACGAAGCTATAATTGAAAACTTAGAAAGCAAAATAAAAGAGCAATCTGCCATCATTGAAAAGAAAGACTTCGAGCTCCAATCGACCGAAGGCTTGCTGGCTGAGACTGAGGCTAAATTATCAGAGTTGAATTCGAAGCTTATCAATCAATCAAAACAATTCGATCAGGAGAAGCTATAACTGAATTCGAAGCTTAAAGCCGAAGTCCAGACCAGCTCAGAGTTGAAGAAAACATTAACAAGCCTTCAAGACAAATGCTTGAACTTTGGCAATAATTGTATTGGACGATTAAAGAAGATATTTTACTCTGTTGGAGCCAGCAGCGGGAAATTTAACCCTTCGGCGGAAAATTTACCCCAGGCCTTCGATCATATTGAAGCTGAAATCGAAGAGCTTGACGAAGTTATAGCCGGGCACGGCGACTTCTGTGCCTGGGTAGCTTCTCGGGGTACCGCTGCTGCATTTCTGAAGGCCGGCTGCGAACATGGAAAAATTGTCAACAGGCCCAACTTCACCTTATCTCCATCAATCCTGGATGATATGCCTGACCTCGCCCGAAGTATCTCCAATAGATTTATAAAAATGATATGGACAAAAGGCGGGCGGGAGAAGGCTGGAGACGAAGCCCGAAGTCATCTTGAACCAGTAAGAAATGATATTTCGTACTTACCTTTTCCTTTGGGCTTGATTTTTACTCACGATTCCTTGATTCATGTAGGATGACGAAGGTGAAGATGATGCCTAAGATATGTCGCCGAAGCTGTCGCCGAAGCTGAAGCTTAATGAAGATTAGTAGAAGTGTGCTATAGAAAAACTCAGGATAATTTTGTAACAACTCTTGTAAATAGAATTAAACTGTTCTTCAAGGAACTTTGTACATACCTTGTAATATGTTCTTACCCTTCGATTGAAGCGCTTTGATGTGGACGAAATCAGTATTTTGAGCCGAAGGCGAAAAAACACCTTCCCTTCTTTTCGTACACAACGAAGCATAAAAGCAATTCTTCTTTTTGCCGAGCGATGAAAACTTTTCTGTTTTGTATACAACAAAAAATAAAAGCAATTCTTCTTTTTACCGAAGCTTGTCTTTTTTGTACATAACATAGCATAACGAATCATAAAAAACCACTTCTCCGAAGCTTTTCTTTTTGTCGAAGCGACCATTCAGGAACACAAATGCTATGAATGAATGCTTATGCATGCAAATGTCATGATGTGATGTAATGTGCGAATGAATGTCCGAAGCGTATGTCCGAAGCCACATTCTCAACCATTACTTCTTTAGAACCAACCACACATCAGCTCTGCATTCCCTTAGGAACGACTTTGGAGCATCTTTGCCTTTTACTTAGGCAGTATCAGCGTTGACTTTTCGCTGTAAGCTCTGCATCCCCTTAGGGACGTCTTTGGAGCTTCTTCGCCTTTTACTTAGGCGGTATAAGCTCTGCATTCCCTTAGGAACGACTTTGGAGCTTCTTCGCCTTTTACTTTCGGCGGAATCAGCGTTGACTTTTCGCTGTAAGCTCTGCATCCCCTTAGGGACGTCTTCGGAGCTTTTTCTCTTTTTCAGTTTCGGCACTCGATGGTGCGCTCTCAGCTTTTACATTTACATTCTTTGGGGGATTTTGCTCTTATAAAACTAAAAAGGAAAATTACATATGATGGCCCCATTAAAAACCTTTCTCCCCCTTTAGAAAGGAAAAGGGTGCCATGAAAAGAAAAGAAAAACATACAAAATTACATCAAGTTATACATAGTATCGCCGAAGCTCATCTGCATTCCAAGATCTTGGAATTTCGTTGCCATCCATGTCCTTCAGTCTGAATGAACCAGGCCTTGACGAAGATGCTACTAAGAAAGGCCCTTCCCATTTCAATTGTAACTTGCCCACTGTATCTGGGTTGGCCACTCTCCGAAGCACCAAATGCCCTGGCTCAATATTTTTTAGCCGGACCTTTCTATCTCGCCATTTGATTGTTTCAGCTTGATATTTATTGATATTCTCCACAGCCTGAAGCCTGATCCCTTCTAGGGCATCTTTTTCCACAGGACAAGTATCTTCGGCGCCTGGCTCTGCCGAAGCTACCACCCTTATGGATCCAGCTTTAGCTTCTTCTGGAGTTATTGCTTCGTCACCGAATAATAACTTGAATGGGGTAAAGCCTGTAGACCTTGATGTTGTTGTATTGTGGCTCCATACCACTTTGGTCAATTGATCTGGCCACTTTCCCCTTGGTTGGTTAAAAATTAGCTTCATTATTCCTGTCATTATGATGCCGTTGGCCCTTTCAACAAGGCCATTCGACTCCGGATGCCTGACTGATGCAAAATGGATCTTCGTTCCAATTTGATCACAGAAATTTCTGAAATCTTCGGAGTCGAATTGTGTTCCATTATCTACAGTGATGGCCTTCGGTACTCCGAAGCGACAGACAATGTTCTGCCAGAAAAATTTTTGGACAGTGGCTGAAGTTATTGTGGCTAATGGCTTCGCCTCAATCCACTTGGAAAAATATTCCACAGCTACTATAACATATTTCAGATTGCCTTGAGCCGGTGGTAGTGGACCCAGCAAGTCGAGGCCCCACCTTTGCAATGGCCAGATAGGTTGTATCAGCTGTGTTAATGACGAAGGTTGCTTTTGATCTCTTGCACATTTTTGACAACCCTCGCACTTTTGAACTAACTCAGCTGCATCCGAAGCTGCCTTCGGCCAATAAAATCCTTGGCGGAACACTTTTCCAAGTAACGGCCTGGATCCGATGTGGGACCCGCACAGGCCTGCATGTATCTCCTTCATCAATTCTATACCTTCGGCTCTAGATAAGCACTTGAGCAGCGGGGCACAAACTCCATGCTTGTATAACTCCCCTTCTATCATGACATAGGGACGAGCTCTTGCCTCTATCCTTTTATTATAAGCTTCGTCATCTGATAAGAAGTTACCCTGAAGGTAAGAGATTATTTCAGTTCTCCAATCTTCACTGTACACAGGAGAAATGTTAAGGACTGCTCTTTCAAGTAGCTCCACTGAAGGTGCCTTTATTGTTTCAAAGAATACATCCGAAGGTAGCGGCAGCCCCTGTGCTGCAGACTTGGCTAACAAATCAGCATGTTCATTTTGTCCTCGAGGGATATTCTTAACAGAAAATCCTTCGAAGGAAGCTTCGATCCTTCGGACTGTGTCTAGGTATTTTTCAAGCTTCGGGTCTTTAGCCTTGCAACTTTTGTCAATATGACCCGAAACAACCTGGGAATCAGTTTTAAGAATCGCCCTTCTGATCCCCATTGCCTTTAGTTTCCGAAGACCTAGGAGCAAAGCTTCGTACTCAGCGATATTATTTGTGCAGCTGAAGTCAAGTCTTGCTGCATAGCAAGTTTTAACCTTGGACGGTGAGACCAAAACAGCAGCTGCACCTGCTCCGAAGGTTCTCCAAGAGCCATCACAAAACACTGTCCATGCTTCGGCATCTTTATTCGCTTCTTCGTCCTGGGCCCCTGGCGTCCAGTCGGCAATGAAATCTGCCAATGCTTGAGACTGGATTGAGGATCTATGCACATAATCAATGTAAAATTCATTGAGCTCCGCAGCCCACTTTCCAATCCGGCCAGTAGCTTCTCTATTTCTCATGATATCCTTCAACGGCTGCGAAGAAGGAACAATGATATTGTATGCCTGAAAATAATGTCGAAGCTTCCTGGATGCCATTAAAACAGCATACAACACCTTCTCCAGCTCTGTATAATTTTTCTTTGAGACACTAAGGACCTCAGATACAAAATATACTGGGACCTGCTTCTTGACTTGTCCATCAAACTTCTCCTGAACAAGTGCCGCACTTACTGCTGAGTGCGAAGCTGCCACATACAACAACAGAGGAGCCCCTGGCGTTGGTGGAGTTAATGTTGTGAGATCTATTAAGTATTGCTTGAGCTCTTCGAAGGCTTTTTGTTGACTCGGGCCCCATTGAAAGACTTCAGCTGACTTCAGCACCTCGAAGAATGGTAAGTTTCTTTCTGCTGATCTGGATATAAATCTGTTGAGGGATGCCAGCCTTCCTGTCAATCTTTGGGCCCCCTTTCTTGTGGTTGGTGGCTCCATTCGAAGTATAGCTTCGATTTTATTTGGGTTAGCTTCGATTCCCTTCGTTGAAACCAAGCATCCAAGAAATTTGCCCTTCTTCACCCCGAAGACACATTTTTCTGGGTTCAGCTTCAGACCAGCTTGTCTGAAGCTAGCGAAGGTCTCCTGCAGATCAGCAATATGATTTTCTTGCTTCGTGCTTTTTACGATGATGTCATCGACATAAGTCAACACATTTCTGCCTATCTGAGATTGGAGAACCTTCGCAGTCATTCTGCTGAAACTGCCTCCAGCATTCTTGAGCCCCTCAGGCATCCGAAGATAGCAATATGTACCACTTGGGGTGATGAAACTAGTCTTCGGCTCATCTTCCTTCTTCATCCAGATTTGATGATAACCTGAGTAGCAGTCCAGGAGACTCATGAGCTCCGAAGAAGCTGCTGCATCAACTAAAGAGTCTATCCTTGGCAGCGGGAATTCATCCTTCGGACAAGCCTTGTTGAGATCTGTGAAATCAATACACATTCTCCACTTGCCATTGGCCTTCTTCACCATAACAGTGTTAGCTAGCCACTCTGGGTACTTCACTTCTCTGATAACTCCTGCACTGAGGAGTCTTTTCACTTCATTGCGAGCCCCTTCGGCCTTGTCATCAGACATTTTCCGAAGCCTCTGCTTTCGGGGTCTGAAGGATGGGTCAACATTAAGCGAATGTTCAATAACATCCCGATTTACTCCACAGAGATCGTTAGCTGACCATGCAAAGACATCTTTGTTGTTGAATAAAAACCTTATCAAGGTTTTCTCCTGGTCTTCGGATAATTGCGAGCCCAACAACACCTTCTGCTCTGCTACATCTTCACACAATAACATAGGCTTCGGCTGATCCGCTGAAGCTGCCTTCTCCCTCCTGAACTTGTACTGTTCACAAGCTTCAGCTCCATCTATATTATGGATTGCCTTGGAGTCAGTCCAGCTTCCTTCGGCCCTTCTAGCAGCTTCCTGGCTTCCATGAATAGCAATGGGTCCTTGGTCCGAAGGTATCTTCATGCAGAGATAAGCTGGGTGAAGAATTGCTTCGAAGGCATTAAGAGTGCCACGGCCGATGATAGCATTGTAAGGATACTCCATGTCAACAATATCAAACACAATTTGCTCAGTCCTTGTGTTGTTAACAAATCCGAAGGTTACCGGCATGGTAATCTTCCCAAGTGCCACAATCTGCCGCCCTCCGAAGCCACAAAGAGGGTGTGTAGCATCATGAATCTTGTCTTCGGGCTCTTGCATTTGTCTGAAGGCTTTAGCAAATATAATGTCAGCTGCACTGCCTGTATCAACTAGGACATTGTGGACCAGAAATCCTTTGATCACGCAAGAGATAACCATGGCGTCATTGTGGGGATAATCCTTAAGCTGAAGGTCTTCCTGAGAGAAGGTAATTGGAATATGGGACCATTTCGACTTGATGAAGGGTCCCTGCACTCCAACATGCTGCACTCTTCTCTGAGCCTCCTTCTTCTACTTCTTGTTAGCCGGCTCTGAGCAAGAACCGCCTGTTATCGGGAGCACCAGCTTCGAAACCGAAGCAGCTCCAGCTTGGTTGTTGAACGAAGCCATCAGCTCAGAAAAGTGGAAGTGAGTTCACCGGAGGTGGGCGCCAATGTTGGGGACTTGTTCTCAAATGCTAAGAATTAAGAACAAGGCAACACAGAAAATGTTAAGCATTAAAGTCCTTCGTCCTCCATAACGTTATATTCCTTCGGAATATAAAGCATCTCGGACGAAGGTTACGAAGGACATACCTTCGTAAGCATAACAACGAGGGACGAAGTATTCATATAATTCACGAAGTAAAGAATAAACATTTAAATGTTATCATGGAATCATTTTCATCTTTACTAATATGAACAAATATAAATGATTTCATATTACAAATGTACCTTCGGTCTTGAGGAAGGCGAGAATACAAGTGCGATGTGAAGGCTAATGACAGGTTCGCGTGAACAGTACAGAGGCACTGTTCATCTATTTATAGGCACAGGTCGCAGCCTGTGACAAATTACAATTATACCCCTTACAAATGTTTACAACATTGACTCAGACCTATATGTATAAAAAGGTCATTCTATCTCTATGTCGGTTTGAAACGCCGAAGCTCCATGAAAAGGGAGCTTCGGCCATCTCCTGGAGACGACTTCAGCCGAAGCTGCTTCTTCGTGTGAGACCTTCGGCGCACCGAAGCACGACCCCAACATTTAGTATTTCAAAGTATGGTAGATTTCTCCCTGCTGATCTTGATATAAATCTGTTCAGCGATGCCAATCTTCCTGCCAATCGTTGAGCCCCTTTTCTTTGAATTTGGCGGCTCCATCCGAAGGATAGCTTCAATCTTGCTTGGGTTAGCTTCGATACCTTTTGTTGATACCAGACAGCCAAGAAACTTGCCCTTCTTTACTCCAAAAACACACTTTTCTGGATTTAACTTGAGACCAGCTTGCCTAAAATTGGCAAACGTCTCTTGCAAATCAGCAATGGGATTTTCTTGTTTCGTGCTTTTTACTATGATGTCATCGACATAAGTTAGCACATTCCTGCCTATTTGAGAGTGAAGAACCTTGGCTGTCATTCTGCTGAAGCTTCCTCCAGCATTATTGAGCCCCTCAGGCATCCGAAGGTAACAATAAGTACCACTGGGGGTTATGAAGCTTGTCTTTGGCTCATCCTCTTTCTTTATCCAAATTTGATGATATCCTGAGTAACAGTCCAATAAGCTCATGAGTTCCGAAGAAGCTTCAGCATCTACAAGGGAGTCTATCCTTGGCAAAGGGAACTCGTCCTTCGGACATGCCTTGTTGAGATCTGTGAAATCAATACACATTCTCCATTTCCCATTAGCCTTCTTCACCATGACAGTGTTAGAAATATAGGCATTTTCCATATCATTTTAATTTCATAAATTAACATTATGATGATGACATATAAAAGATGATTAATCAAAGAAATCATGATATCAAATATATCCATAACAATATGGATCATGAGAGCATAAAACATATGAATCATATAAATCATATAAATATAATAAGCATAAATCATATAAATATAATAAGTATATAAACTGGCAGAACAATTGAAAATAAATAGATAGCAACATAAACACCACGACTGTAAAATTAAAACAAACAAATATGGTATTTTAATAGTATGAACAGACATTAGAAATATCATGATATGATATGACAGAATAGTTTGGATAATTCTATGGATACATACGAAACAACAGAGATGAACATATGAAACATATATAATCTGCAGAACGTAAAACAGTAAGGAACTGAATTGATCATACCCTCCCATGCGCTCCGAGGATCCTGATCCTTGTCCAACTTCTTTTGTTATCCGTACAAGAAGAAGATCCCTCTCGCTCCTCTGTGCGCACAGAGTTACGAGATGGAAATACCCACTCTTGCGGCTAGACAATGATTCTGAAATGGTTCTGTTCTCGTGTACCAAGTGACAGACGTTCTCCCCTTTTATCATTGCGGAAGGGAAGCTGAAGGAGAAGAGTCTCGCATGCCGCACGCCAAGAGACGAGCAGCTGAAGGATAAGGGTCTCGCATGCGACATGCCAAGAGACGGGCAACTGAAAGGTTTAACCCAGAGTTGAAACTCCCGCGGTTAATGAGTGCTAAAAATTAACACAACCACACCACGCTCGCTCGTCTGCCTGCCTCGTCTCATCTCATCTCGCCTCGCCTCGCCTCACCTCGCCATGCCACGCCACGCCATGCCACACCCAGCCTGAGCCCGGCCCGGCCGGCGGCGGCGGTGCGCACGCGCGTGTGGCACGCCCTTGTCTGTTTCTTGACTTCTCAAATTAAGTGGAATAATTTCCATCATATAAGTCAAGCCAATGACCCTTGGACTTCCAATATGGTACTATTGGTATTCTCCACCATTACACACCATAGAGTTTATTGAATAAATGGGCCAAGCCCATAAAAGATCCAACAATCCCCACCAAACTCTAGGCTTTGTAAAGATGAAGTATCAGAATCACATAACAGTGTTTTGATGGAGACTGTTAAGTTGAACATCCATCTAGAATAAGAGTTTCACTCATTCACAACTGAACAATGGACTAAGCCTTGAATTGACGGTTTTGTGCGAAATGAGATTCGCTCAAATCCTTTGCTGATACTAGGCTACAAAAGGGCATTCCCACTGTTTAGAAGCATATAAGTCACACTTCAGTACCTTTCATGAGTATTTAGGGATTATCCAAGTCCCATAGACTGTGACCAGCAGTCTGACTCATATAGGTGTATTCCTCAGAAGATGTTCTGTAGGATAACATCTCACCTTTATAAGACTCTTGGAATACATTAAGGTAAATACCATCCTGCCTCACAGATAGGAAAGATGTGCATCAGAAATGAGTTAAAGGAAGGGATCTTTCCTCACAATCTACTCCTATCTTGTTTCTCTACTCTACTTCACGGGATCTCTGATCGCATAGAGCAGGTTATCACTAGAGTAGATTTCACATGGGTCTTGTAACACCTCTGTTGTTATGTGAACTAAAACTCGGACATGTCATCATAAGCATTTGCATTAACTTGCTTGTTACACATAGAATGCATTCACTAGATCAAAAATTTTACAATAAGGTGATGTTGTGTGCAGAGTAGAGGACCTAAGCTAAACAGGAGTAGGTCATCCCTTGAGCAAGTAATAAATTGACTTGGAGTCTTGAAGTGCTAAAGGAAATTCCTAGAGTCTATAGAAAATTTGTTTTCAAAGATAGATCAAGTGGAAGAAATACTTGGACCGAAGGATTAACTTCAAAATCCTAAGGCTTGAAAACCTTGATTGAAATTGAGTGTAAGCAAACAACTCCTAAATCAAGGATACTTTGGACCTGAGTTCTATAAGCCAAAGTTGGATTTGAGACTAAGGAGCAACTTTGCTTTAGGAGGATGGATAGGTTTGCTTTTGATATGTGGATTAGAAGTGGTGAAGTACTTAGGGTGGTTGAGTATCTCTAACCCCTAAACTGGAGCCCAAAAGTGGATTCGGAGATCTAACCACATTTGCAAGAGGTAAAAATACCAAGTTGGTAGGATTTCCAAAGTTGCACAATTTTGTTATTTGGAGATTTCCATGTTGTGTGAAGAAATTTGGAGAAATTCACAAAGGTTCAGTTTTGAAGTTCCTAAAAATCGCAGCAACTAGGCAATTTTAGTCCTTTGTAACTTTTGATCTAGAACCATTTTGAAGATGATCATTATAACAAAGTTATAGAGCTACATGAGGAGTATAAGTTTGGTTAAGTCATATAGCTCTAAAACTATTTGGAACTTTGAGTAAAACTGGTCCAAAGTAAAGCTATCAAAAATTGTGGATTTCAGACCTAGTGAAATTCAGATTCTGAATTTTAGCAATTGGAGCAAACTTTGGGCTATTGTAGTTTGGAATCCAAGAGGTTTTGGTTATTGATCACTATACCAAACTTGTAGAGGAACTATAGGAGTATAAAATTTATTAAGCAATTGTCCCCTACAAATATTTGGAACCCAGGAAAAAGAGTGGTTCAAAGTGGTGCTGCTGTGTTTCTGAATTTTTAGATTGGAAACAGTAACTGAATTTCAGTGTTGATAGCAGTTTTGGATCTAGTTTGTGGCTGTTCTGTAATGTTTTGTGCTGGGCTGTTTATAGAGAAGTTGAAGCCTATATGATAGTGAAAAATCTACTAAAGTGTCTTTGACTTGATTCCACATAGAAAATGGAGAAAAACTTGTTCAATGTTGGACAGACAGACAGTGCTTTAACTGCATTTGGTTCAGTTCTGAAATCTGAAATTTGTTGTTTGGTGCCAAGTTTGGAGTCCTTTTGTGGTTGTTCTATAAGGTTTTGGACTGAGGTTTTTGTAGTGGAAGTGAAGACCACCTAATGGTGAACAACTTTATTAAAGGATGATGGACATGATCCCACATAAAAAGCAGTGTAACAGCTGCTCAAAGTTTGACTGTCAGGTGGTTGGTGACTCAGTCTATTCAGGACTGAAAGTCTGAAATCAGTACGTGATGCAAAGTTTAGAGCCCTATTGCGACCAACTCTTGTGGTTTTGGACTATGAACTATGTGGCAAAGTTGGAGTCCATAGTACATAGAATAAGTTTTATCAAGAGGGTTGGACTTCGTTCTACACAAAAGTGGGAGTAAAACACCTCTAAACTCTCTATCAGACAAATGTGTGCTGAATTTGGAGTAGCCAGCTAAAACCCAGTTTCAGTACTCTGTTGGTCGACTTTGGAGCTTGCTAACACAGAATTTATGGAGCTTTAATTAACAATCATTAAAGGAAAGATGGGGAGTGAAGGCAGTGGAATAGTTCCTAGTAAGGAAGTATATTGAGTCATTGTGTGAAAGTGAGAGAAAATTGTAATGAAAATCTCAGGTTTAGGTATATGGCTGTTCTCTGAATTCAATTTCAGGGACACACAGGCTGTGAGCTTCCTCCCCCTTGATCCATCTTTATTTCTTAAATTGTTCCCTTTTTAGGTTGGTCCCTGAGGCAAAGTGTAAGAGTGGGATTTGGGGAACAAATTGTATTGCATATGGTTCTTTGGTCAGCATTTGGAATTATGAGATAAAAGAGGGTTAAGGAGGGTGTTCAGTAGGCTATCGAGCTCAGCTGTCTCAATGTTTGTCTGGCAGCTCTGAAGATCTTAAATTACTGTGTATGGTTATTGTCCTTGATCCAGTGGGGTTTCAAAGTATCTGTAGTAAAGGTTGGTATCCACCATAAGATCCAGGGGTTTCTATAGAGTATTTGGATAGAGGTAAAGTTAAAGTACTTAACTAAGGATCTAGTGACTCAGCTCTACTGAAAAATATCAACTTGAAATGTTTTGGAAGACAGTGAGCAGTGGAGTCTTATCTATTAGCTCTTAATCTTAACTGGAGTGCACCGGACAGCAGAATATCTAGTGACTTCACCCCTTCTAAAATATCAAGTGTTGCACCTGTTAGTGCCATTCACAACTGAAGTCTTATCTGTTTTCGTGTTTATCTGCAGAAATGGCCAAGTTGGATATTTGGGATTGTATATGAGCTGGCCAGGTTCAGTGTCCCTAGTTGTGATGTGAGCCTGCGTGGAGTTCATACTGGGGAAACACGTATGCAGCCTATGCAGTGCTAGCCTCTCCTGTTTTTTATGTCTATCAGGTTTGTGCTCAGCTCCATGCCCTACCTATATGTTCAGCAGTCCGATAGGGCATGGTTCAGAAAAGTCTCTCCTCTACCTTGAGCTCTAGCCCTTGGACCACTGCAAAGATGTGTTGGTCTTTGTGTTCTTGCTGGTATGAACTCTCTCTGGCCACAAGGGTTGCACTGTCCAGTGCATAGCGCACCAACCCCATGGTCTGGTGACCACACCACCGAAACCCCCACTTCGTC
Organism: Zea luxurians; assembly: GCA_029449295.1. Lineage (NCBI taxonomy): Eukaryota > Viridiplantae > Streptophyta > Magnoliopsida > Poales > Poaceae > Zea > Zea luxurians. The sequence continues at coordinate 89,233 of JAOPSE010001113.1, forward strand.
GTGGCAAGAGAATTCTAGAGAGTTGCATGCCCTTGTGGTTCTTGTTCCAAAGGTCAGTAAAGCTCTCCAGCTTCGTTGTTCAAATTCTACTCTTGTGTGTGGTAGTGAATGGGGCCGCGCCGTCGTATCTCGCGCCGTAGACAACCCCATCGTCGACCGGATGAACCCCATTCTCCCAAGCTATTTTGCTCGAGCACCAAGGTTCAAGTAAATCAGTGATGCTTTCCACACGTTTGATTAAGGCTCTACTATATGGTGGCCTCAGGATCGGGCTTGCTGAGCCGATGCTTCATCGGCTTTCATGGCTGGAACTTTGTAAAAGAGTGGAATCCGAGGGACTTAAGTGAATCTATCAGTGAGTAAGGTCAACAGTGGCCAGGGCCGATGTGGATTAGTTTGAGCGCGAAGGTCCTTTTTGCAAGATGTGTGGTGCGGGCGCGGGGCCTCGGTCATGGGCCAGGTCTGTCTGTGGTTGGGCCGGCTGAGTGAGTTTGGGCCCGATACTGTTCTGAGTTTTGCCTTTTCTATTAGTTGAGAGATTAGAAATGGTGCCAAAATTTGTAGAAAATTCCAAAAATCATGGGACAAATTTTATTGGATGTATAAAATCAAAAGCTCTCTAGTAAAGTTGGTTTTTGGATTTTTAGGTCGGTTACCAAATATTAAGGGATTTAAAAGGTGTTTTTGGAAGGACTGTTTGGATTTTAGAAATAAAAGTACAATGCCAAAAATTATGGAAATTTTGGAGTAACCTTGTTTTGGTTAGTGGAGGGTGTGGTAAAGGTTTGAGGCTATTTGGAATCCATTTTCTCTGAAAACTTTGTAAGCCCCAAAATAGAGTGGTTAATCCTTAATCAAGTGTGGGTAAATGCTTTGGAAAGGAGATAAGTTTACCTAAGGCAGAGGTGCAGTGGCTTAAGAAGTTTTAATCTTTTGGGATGAGATCTAAGATGTATTAGTTCTCTGGTTTGCCTAAGTGAATCCGATTCGGCCAGTTTTAGCAAGTGTTGGTGGTGTAGAACCATGTGTATACTTGTCATGTGTTTTTATTTGTGGTGTTTATGTTCCCCACCTCTCCTTGTGAGAGTTTGCATTTCATGTCATAACATAAGCATACATGTATTTGTAATTGACTTGTAGAACACCTAGAAGAAGTGGTGTTTGAAGGAGTCTACTCTAGTGCCTGCTCATCAAGTGGATGGAGCTATCTAACTGGTTATTGGGTAGAAGATCTAGAACCTCTTCACTGCAACAAAGGCAAGCCCCGGTGCATTTACCCCTTTCTTGTGTTTTTAAAAGATTTTTATACACTTTAAGTCTAGTGAAATGTGCATTAAGTTTATAGGAGTTGCTTGGAAACTAATTGATGCATCGACTACCTTGATATCCATTCCTGTTATAGATACTTCTTTGGAAGTATCAAAATATGATTTACAAAAATGCTTAGCCCTGCTTAGATCTTGTGGATAGAGGTTGTCTTTTGCAATAATGCCTAGCTCAGGGGTTATCCCGAGGAAGGTTGGCTTCTACCTGCAAGAATATTTTCATCGGGAGCATGGTGGGATCTTACTGCGAAGTTCCCTATAATGCTCTTTTCTTCCTAAGGAACACAAAACAATCCTAAGGGTGGAAGTACTTAACTCGAGACTTGGGTTAGGAACAGGTGATGCTCCACCCAGGTTAATTAAGGATTGGATGTGTATGTAGGCCTGTATGATCAAGGACTATCTTAACTAGCCACATGCCCTGGATATGGGACAGGGTAAGCTTGAACCCGGCTATTCCATACATGAAAATACAATCGCGCACTGGGAGTGGAGAGATGGCGAGAGTGGCACGTACCCTCCTGGCAAAGGACCGCCTAAAAGGGGTGGTGTGCTCTCGGGTGGCGCGGACCTGTTCATGCAGTGGAGGATCCATGGGAATGGTAGACATATGCAAGAGTTACGAGAAACATATGTCGTGTGGTTAGAGATCCTCAGTTAAGTAATTCGATTCGGATCGTCGTTATATCCTCGGACAGTGGAGACTTGATCTCTGACCTGCAACCTAAGTCAGGATGTAAACATTATGAATAAAAATGATGTTGTATTGATGAGATGGTGAAATTAGACTAGATGCAACCAGAGTCTATTAATATTTAATCTAGCGTTAAAATATTGAAAGTAAGGACTCACTTTAGTAAGCTATTTCTACAAAAGTATCTAAGTTGATTCTTGCTAAAGCCTTTTCCTTGATTCGTATTTAACCAGCATATCCTTGAGAGTCATTTTTCCTTAGTCGGGTAAGACTTGCGAAAGTACACTTCGTACTCAAGGTTTTCGAACCCATGTTGTTGTAGGTGATGAGGAATACTCTAGGTGTTCCTGTGGCTGGAAGGCGTTTCCAGTTCTGGGGAGGATTAGTTAGGCTTGTGTATAAGCTTTGGAGGGTTCCTACCTTCCTGCTATTGTAATAAGTTATGCACTTTGAGTATATCAGGACTTGTAATAAATGTAACTCTTCCTATGTAATAACCTTCAGTTTTAGAAATGAAAAGAATGTTTTATAAAGTCTTCCGCTCTTATCTCCGAAGTGTGTGTGTATCGAATGTGATTACTGTAATATGCATGTATGGTGGGAGATCCTTGGGATGATGAGTTCAAGTTGTTGAAATGGTGATAGCCTTGTTAAGTTACCTGGTACACGTGCATAACCATCTGAGGCCATCAAGGCAAGGATTGGTGTATGTGGGCCCGATAACTTGGGAGGGCTGCCACAGGTCTCATACCCATTTCTCTTGATGCACTTTCTATCACATTGCGTGACAGACCCTTAGTGAATTGATCTGCCAGATTATTCGATGTGTGGACATAATCCACCGTTATAACTCCGGAGTTTTCAGCTTTCTGATAGATTTCAATCTTCTCTTAACATGCCTTGTAGACTTCATGTTATTCCTAGAACTGTTGACCTTTGTAATCACCGTTTGGTTGTCACAGTTCATGGAAATAGCCGGTATCGGTTTTTCAACTACCGGTAAATCCAATAGGAAATCACGGAGCCACTCAGCCTCAGCCCCAGCAGTGTCTAATGCTGCGAGTTCTGGTTCCATTATAGACTTCGTTAAGATAGTCTGCTTGCAAGACTTCCAGGAAACAGTGCCACCTCCAAACAGAAACACGTATCTGCTTGTGGCATAAAGCTCATCAGCATCAGAAATCCAGTTGGCATCACAATAGCCTTTCAGCACTTTTGGGTTTCCAGTATAATGAATACCGTATGTCATAGTACCTTTCAAATACCGCAACACTCTCTCAAGAGCACGCCAATGATCATCTCCTAGTTTTGATACAAACCGACTCAGCTTACTCACATCATATGAGATGTCTGGCCTTGTTGCACTTGCAAAGTACATGAGCGAGCCAATGATCTGGGAGTATGTCAATTGATCCCTTGCTATTCTCCGATTCTTTCTCAATAGCATGCTAGGGTCATAAGGTGTTGGAGCAGGATCACAGTCACTAAAACCAAAGCGACTCAATACCTTTTCCACATAATGGGATTGTAAACAAAGTTACCCCACCATCAGCTTCTCTAACAAGCTTGATGTTTAGAATGACGTCAGCTTCTCCCAAATCTTTCATTTCGAAATTGCTCGATAGAAGATTTTTAACCTCCTCAATCACATTGAGATTTGATCCAAAGATCAAGATGTCATCAACATAAAGGCACAACATAACAGACTCACCCCCACCATACCGATAATATACACACGTGTCAGATTCATTTACAGCAAAACCAGCAGCTGTAAGAGTATTATCAAACTTTTCATGCCATTGCTTAGGTGCTTGTTTTAGGCCATACAATGATTTTATCAACCTGCACACCTTGTTCTATTGACCATCCGCAATGAACCCTTCTGGCTAATCCATGTAGATCTCCTCATCCAACTCTCCATTTAGGAAAGCTGTCTTAACATCTATCTGATGAATGATAAGACCATGAGAGGCTGCCACAGCTATTAATTTGCGAATTGTAGTTAATCGAGCAACTGGTGAGTAGGTATCAAAGAAATCTTCACCCTCCTTTTGGGTATATCCTTTGACCACAAGCCTTGCCTTATACCTTTCGATTGTACCATCAGGCCTAAGCTTTTTCTTGAAGATCCATTTGCAGCATATAGGTTGACAACCATAAGGACAGTCAACGACCTCCCAAGTTCCATTAGACATAATAGATTCCATCTCACTCCTTACTGCTTCCTTCCATAAGTCAGCATTAGGAGAGGAATATGCCTCACTAATGGTAGTTGGTGTGTCTTCCATAAGGTACACTATAAAGTCATTACCAAAGGATTTTGCAACCCTCTGTCTCTTGCTCTTTCGAGTGACTATAGTGTCATCCTCTTCAGGGATGTGCACGTGAGAATCCTCAGCATGATCTATAGAAATAGACAGTTCGTGTTCATGGGGAATTATAGTCTCATGACTTGTATCACTAGGTGTATTCTTCATGGGAAACTCATTCTCAAAAAATGTTGCGTCTCTTGATTCCATGATAGTATCAACATACATATCAGGCACATTAGATTTTATAATTAAGAACCTATACCCAGTGCTATGAAAAGAGTACCCAAGGAATATACAATCAACAGTTTTAGGCCCAAGTTTACGCTTTTTGTTGATTGACACATTCACTTTGGCTAAGCAACCCTAAGAGCGCAAATATGAGAGATTTAATCTTCTCTTTTCCCATTCCTCAAATGGTGTGATCTCTTTGTTCTTTGTTGGAACTCTGTTCAAGACATGACACGTTATCAAAATAGCCTCATCCCACCATGCCTTGGATAATCCCGCTGTACTGAACATGGCATTCACCAATCTGTTAGAGTGCGGTTTTTCCTTTCAGCAATCCCATTGGATTGTGGTGAGAATGGCGGTGTCCTCTCATGAATAATACCATGTTCCACGCAGAACTCATCAAACACATTAGAGAAATATTCTCCACCTAGATCGGACCTTAACCGTTTTATTTTCCTCTCAAGTTGGTTCTTAACTTCAGCTTTATAGGTCTTAAAATAATTAAACTCTTCTTCTTTTGTTTTTAAGAGATACACATAGCAAAATCTGGTGGAGTCATCTATAAAAGTGAGAAAGTATCTTTTACCACCTTTTGTCAAAATTTCATTCATCTCACATAGATTAGAATGAATAAGTTCTAGAGGTGCCAAATTCCTCGCCTCAGCAGCCTTATGAAGCTTGCGGGGTTATTTTGATTCAACACACACATGGCACTTAGACTTTTTGACCAAGTTAAATTTAGGAATTAGATTTATATTTGCTAACCGCATAAGATAGCCAAAACTTGCATGACAAAAACGTGAATGCCATAAATCTGACTCATCAGAAATATTAACAGAAATAATCATTTTATTACACACATCATGCAGTGATAAGCGGAACAAGCCTCCGCAGTCATATCCTTTACCAACAAAAGTACCATGTTTCGACACAACACATTTATTAGACTCAAGAACAACTTTGTATCCATCTTGACATAGCATCGAAGCACTAACGAGATTCTTCTTGATAGAGGGCACATGCTGCACGCTCTTCAATGACACCGTCTTTCCCGAAGTAAACTTCAGAATGACCGTACCAACACCAAGAACATGAGCACGCGACCCATTTCCCATTAACAAGGCGCCAGACCTCTCGACCTGGTAGGAAGTGAACATAGAGACATCAGCACACACATGAATGTTTGCACCACTATCCATCCACCACTCAGGTGAATTACAAACTGAAAGAACAAATGGTAAAGAATTACCATACCCAGATGTTCCATCTCCAGTTTCAGTGGTTACAACATTAGCTGATTTCTTGTCCTGTGTGAACTTGCGATCAAGGCACTCTCTAGCCCAATGTTGATCGCTGCCACAGACAAAGCATACTCCCTTTCCCTTGTTGTTGTTCTTCTTCTTTTTAAACTATGCTGTTTGAACAGGTTTATTTGTGTTCTCTTGTTTGTTCTGGTTTTTCTTCTTATTAAACTTACGAAAGTTTCTCTTTTGCACCACATTAGCAGTAGAGGTCTCAACACCTTTTCCACCATCCTTTGTTCTAGCCCTTTCCTCAACATCAAGAGTACCAATGAGCTCTTCCACATTGAACTCTTGTCTCTTATGTTTGAGAGAGGTAGCAAAGTCCTTCCAAGAAGGTGGCAACTTGGCGATTATACCGCCAGCCACAAACTTGTCAGGCAAGGGACAAGGAAAAATCTCAAGTTCCTTAGCTAGTGCCTGAAACTCATGAGCCTGTTCCACTACAGATCGGTTCTCAACCATCTTGTAGTCATACAACTGCTCCATGAGATACAGCTCGCTACTAGCGTCAGTAACTCCAAACTTTCCAACAAGTGCATCCCACAGCTCTTTTCCTGTAGGAAGGATGATATAGCTTTTCTGGAATTTTGTATCAAGTGCGCTAATCACTGCTCCTCTAAAGAGGTTGTCATCAGCCTTAAACTTAGCCTCATCCTCAGGAGGTAAGTTGGCAGGCTTGCCCTCAGCGACATGATAACAAGACATTACAGTAAGCCACAATTCCATCTTAGCTTTCCAAATCAAGAAGTTTTTACCATCAAAAGGATCAGGCTTTAATACAGTAGCAAAACCTCTGACAGAAAAAAGCCTAACATTAGGTTTTTGGATTGTTAGAAATATAGGCATTTTTCATATCATTTTAATTCCATAAATTAACATTATGATGATGACATATAAAAGATGATTAATTAAAGAAATCATGATATCAAATATATCCATAACAATATGGATCATGAGAGCATAAAACATATGAATCATATAAATCATATAAATATAATAAGCATAAATCATATAAATATAATAAGCATATAAACTGACGGTATGATAGAATAGTTTGGATAATTCTATGGATACATACGAAACAACAGAGATGAACATATGAAACATATATAATCTGCAGAACGTAAAACAGTAAAGAACTGAATTGATCATACCCTCCCATGCGCTCCGAGGTCCTGATCCTTGTCCAACTTCTTTTGTCATCCGTACGAGATGAAGACGCAACGCTAGGAACCGGTGAAGAAGACAACGACGGACGTTGGGCAGTCACGTGGACTCTCCCCAAAAACCTAATTGCCGATCCCCCATGCAAGGTCTCGAACGGCAAAGGCTTCGGAGGCACCTGCCCTCTCGCTTCTCTGTGCACGCAGAGTTCGAGATGGAAATACCCACTCTTGCGGCTGGACAGTGATTCTGAAATGGTTCTTGTCGGGTACAATAATTAGGGATACCCCCAACACTCCTAATCACGGCTGGTAAACACCCTCAGACCAACTGACGGGCACGGTTCAAGTCAAGGCTTCGTCTACCCAAGGGACGCGACCTCGCCCGAGCCTAGCCTCGGGCTAGAGCAGAAGTCCCAGACGAGTTCACGCCTCGCCCGAGGGCCTCCTCAGGCAGCGGGCACCCCCTCGGCTCTCTCGAAGCCCGACTCGGGCAGGCTTCGTTGTGAAGCAGCCTTGGCCAAACTGCCTCACCAACCGACCGCATCGCAGGCACATTCAATGCGAGGATCGTCTGACACCGTATCCTAACACACGCGCCTCAGTCGGCAGGGCCGAAGTGACCACAGTCACTTCGCCCCCCCCTTTTACAGTCCGATATGACAGGAAAACAGCGCCGCTCGCCCCGCTTCGACTGCCGTGCCAACCATCTAGGCGAAGCTGACAACAAGTCACAATCAACCACCAAGTTCGGCCTCGGGCGCAACAGGAAGCTCCGCCTCGCCCGACCTTGGGCTCCGGCCTCGGAAGGAGGTCTCTGCCTCGCCTGACCCCTGGACTCGGCCTCGACCTCGGTCTCGGGAGGAATCGCGCCCTCGCCCGACCCCGGTGTTGGCCTCAGGAGAAGTTCCCGCCTTGCCCGACCTTAGGCTCAGACCGACCACACCAACAGGGGATACATCATTACCCTATCCCTAGCTAGCTCAGGCTACGAGGAACAGGACCGGTGTCCCATCTAGCTTACCCCGGTGACGGGTAATGATGGTGCCCCACGTGCAACCATGACGCCGGTGGCTCTCAGCCCCTTACGGCAGCAAGGAGACGTCAGCAGGATCCTTGCCGCACTGCCAGCTGTGCTCCTACAGGGCTCAGGCGCTTCTCCGACGGCCACGCTATCACGTATACAGGGCTCAAGCTCTCCCCCGACAGCCACGTTGGCACGTACACAGGGCTTAGGCATTTCTCTGCCAGGCACGTTAGCGCATTGCTACACCCCCCATTGTACATCTGGACCCTCTCCTTGCATCTATAAAAGGGAGGTCCAGGGCCTTCCCGCGAAAGAGAAAGGGGGTTCGCGCGGGGAAGGAGCGAACGAACAGGCTCCCTCCCTCTCTCTCTCTCTCTCCCTCTCACGACGTGCTTGTAACCCCTACTACGAGCACCCTGGTGCAGGATAATACAAGGCTTGTCCCACCTCTTGTGTTCCATCCTGCGCCAACCCATCTGGGCAGGAGCACGCAGCGACAATTTCACTCGTCGGTCTAGGGACCCCTCGAGTCCGAAACGCCGACAGTTGGCGCGCCAGGTAGGGGCCTGCTGCATGTTAACGAACGCCTTCCCATTGAGTTCCAGATGGGGAGTCTTCAGCAACCTCTTCAGCCCGGGACGGTGCTCCGCTTCGGGAGTCTCGAGTTCATGTCCCTCGATGGCAGCTACGACATTGTACTCCTCCCCTCATGGCGTGACGACAACGACGGTCTTCGACTCGCCCGGCGGCGGTGAGCTCGGCGACAGCATCTCCCCGCGGCAGAAGAGGAGCACTCCGGTCGTCCCCGCCACCCTCCTCGCCGGAGGAGGCGGAGACAGGGCAACCATGGCCACGCAGGAGGCGGCACCTTGTCAGCTGTCGCACTAGAGCTAGTCGGCGATGCCGACACTCCCCCTGGGGACATGTCGGGCATTGTCCTCGCATCTGAGACGATGGCGGGTGTCACTTCCCCGCAACGTGTCAACCCCAAGCGGACTGATGACGCCAGCACCCTCGCAAAGGATCTGCTGGGCGTTACCCTCGTACCTGAGATGACGGTGTGCTCTGCCCCCGACGCGACTTCACCACCGTCCATCGACCAAGAGGTACCATCCGTTTTCCATCCCGTACCCTTCAATTCAGCTTCGATCCACCTAGCGACCCCGCTACGGTGAGCGCTTTCGTAAAGGCGTATCCAAACCTTCCGGGGTACCATATGTGGACGACCTAGGACCGACTGACAGCCGTCTCAACCTTCGGACCGGCGGGTTCCGAGGAAGAGGATGACCCTGACTCCGGTTGGGATTTCTCCGGCCTTGGTGATCCCGGTGCCATGCGGGACTTCATGTCCGCATGTGACCACTGCCTCTCCGGTTGTTCTGACGATGGCCACGACCTTGACAATGAGGGTTACGGCCCAAGTCGTGAATGTTTCCACGTCGATCAGGGAGATCACAACAAAGGCAACCACCTCGGTATGCCGGAGGTTGACGATCCCCCTGGGCCCGCATCTCGCGTTGACATCCCGCGGGAGCTAGCTGTAGTCCTAGTCCCTGCGGGGGGTCAGGACACACAGCTCGAGCAAATCCGCGAGATGCAGGCCCGGGTCGACGGGGAAGCAGGCCGGCTTGTGCAGCTCCGATAGAACATCGAACAGGAGTGGGCAGGCCAAACACTCGTCGGAGGAGCCTGTCATCAGGCCCGGGACATCCAGCGCCGCATCGTCGACAATGCCAGGGCAGCGCTGCCCCCGACCGTCAGCGGGTCTGGCCAGGACCTAGCTGCAGCAGCGATGCTACTTCGAGCCATACCGGAGCCATCCACCACCGAGGGACAGCGTATTCAGGGCGAACTCAAGGATCTCCTGGAAGGCGCCGTAGTTCGACGAGCCGAGAGCTCTGCCTCCCGGAGGCGAGCTGACCCCTCGGAGCATCACGCGACGTCCTCCCGACGCATGTGGGAGGCCTCGGTCCATCCCGAGCGCATGCGGGACAAGACACCCGCCGCCCGGGATCGCCTCGGCAACGAGCACCACCATCTCGACCGTCGAGCCTGTCTCGAGGAGAAGGTACAGCGAGGCTATCATCCTAGGCGCGGGGGACGCTGCGACGGCGCGGAGGATCGGAGTCCTTCGCCCGAGCCGCCCGGTCCGCGAGTCTTCAGCCGGGCCATACGACGAGCGCCGTTCCATGCCTGTTTCCGAGCCCCGACTACCATCACCAAGTATTCGGGGGAGACGAGGGCGGAGCTGTGGCTCACGGACTACCGACTGGCATGCCAGTTGGGAGGGGCAGATGATGACAACCTCATCATCCGTAATGTACCCCTTTTCCTCTCTGACGCCGCCCGAGCCTGGCTAGAGCATCTGCCTCCTGCGCAGATCTCCGACTGGGACGATCTGGTCAAATCTTTCGCGGGAAACCTCCAAGGCACATACATGCGCCCTGGGAACTCATGGGATCTTCGAAGTTGCCGCCAGCAGCCAGGGGAGTCCCTCCGAGAGTACATCCGGCGGTTTTCGAAGCAGCGCACCGAGCTTCCCAACATTACCGACTCAGATGTCATTGGGGCTTTCCTTGCCGGCACCACTTGCCGAGACCTGGTGAGCAAACTGGGGCGCAAGACTCCCACCAGTGCGAGCGAACTGATGGACGTCGCCACCAAGTTCGCCTCGGGTCAAGAGGCGGTCGAGGCCATCTTCCGGAAAGACAAGCAGCCTTAGGGGGAGCCAAAGAAAGACGCCCCCGAGGCGTCCGCCCAGCGGGTCACGAAGAAGAAGGCCAAGAACAAGTCGCAAGCGAAGCACGACGCCACTGACGCGAATCTTGTCGCTGCGGCCGAGCACAGGAACCCTCAAAAGCCCCCCGGAGGGGCCGACGCGTTCGACAAGATGCTCAAAGAGTCGTGCCCCTATCACCAGGGTCCCGTCAAGCACACCCTCGAAGAATGTGTCATGCTCTGGCGCTAGTTTCACAAGGCCGAGCCCCCGGCGGAAGGTAGCAAAGGCCATGACAACAACAAGAAGGAGGGCGACAAGGAAGAAGAGTTCCCGGAGGTCCACAACTGCTTCATGATCTACGGCGGGCAGGCGGCGAACACCTCGGCTCGGCACCGCAAGCAGGAGCGCCGGGAGGTCTGCTTGGTGAAGGTGGCTATGCCAGTCTACCTAGACTGGTCTGACAAGCCTATCACCTTCGACCGAGGCGACCACCCCGACTTCGTGCCAAGCCCAGGGAGGTATCCGCTCGTCGTCGATCCGATCATCGGCAACGTTAGGCTCTCCAAAGTCCTCCTGGACGGAGGCATCAGCCTTAACATCATCTACGCCGAGACCCTGGAACTCTTGGGGGTTGATCGGTCCGAGGTCCGGGCCGATGCGGCACCCTTTCACGGGATCGCACCTGGAAAGCGTATCCTCCCCCTCGGGCGGATCGACTTACTCGTCTGCTTCGGGACTCCCTCCAACTTCCGAAAGGAAACCCTCACCTTCGAGGTGGTTGGGTTCCGAGGGACCTACCACGCGGTGTTGGGAAGACCATGCTACGCCAAGTTCATGGCCGTCCCCAACTACACCTACCTCAAGCTCAAGATGCCGGGCCCGAACGGGATCATCACCGTCGGACCCATGTACCGCCACGCGTACGAATGCGACATGGAGTGTGTGGAGTACGCTGAGGCCCTCGCCGAGTCCGAGGCCCTCATCGCCGACCTGGAACGCCTCTCCAAGGAGGCGCCCGACGCAAAGCGGCACGCCGGCAAATTCGAACCAATCGAGGCGGTCAAGTCCGTCTCTCTCGACCCCAGCAACGACGCCGGCAAGAAAGTCCGGGTCGGCTCCGAGCTCGACCCCAAATAGGAAGCAGTGCTCGTCGACTTTCTCCGTGTGAACGCCGAAGTTTTTACGTGGAGTCCCTCGGACATGCCAGGCATACCAAGGGATGTCGCCGAGCACTCACTAGACATCAGAGCTGGAGCCTGACCCGTGAAGCAAACCCTACGCCGTTTTGATGAAGAAAAGCGCAGGGCCATAGGCGAGGAGATCCACAAGCTACTCGCGGTAGGGTTCATCAAAGAGGTATTCCATCCCAAATGGTTAGCTAACCCTGTTCTTGTAAGGAAGAAGGATGGGAAATGGAGGATGTGTGTAGACTACACTGGTCTAAACAAAGCATGTTCGAAGGTTCCCTACCCTCTACCTCGCATCGATCAAATTGTGGACTAATCTGCTAGGTGCAAAACCCTGTCATTCCTCGATGCCTACTCAGGCTATCACCAAATCAAGATGAAAGAGTCCGACCAGCTCGCGACTTCTTTTATCACACCTTTTGGCATGTACTATTACACTACAATGCCATTTGGTTTGAGGAATGCAGGTGCCACCTACCAGAGGTGCATGAACCATGTGTTCGGAGAACACATCGGCAGAACGGTCGAGGCTTACGTCGATGACATCGTTGTCAGGACGAAGAAAGCCTCCGACCTCCTCTCTGACCTTGAAACGACATTCAAGTGTCTGAGAGCGAAAGGCGTGAAACTCAATCCCGAGAAGTGTGTCTTTGGAGTCCCCCGAGGCATGCTCCTGGGATTCATCGTCTCCGAGCGGGGTATCAAGGCCAATCCGGAGAAAATCGTGGCCATCAACAACATGGGACCGATAAAAGATTTGAAAGGAGTACATAGGGTCATGGGATGCCTTGTGGCTCTGAGCTGCTTCATCTCACGCCTTGGCGAGAAAGGCTTGCCTCTGTACCACCTCTTAAGGAAGGCCGAGCGCTTCACTTGGACCCCCGAGGCCGAGGAAGCCCTCGAAAACCTTAAGGCGCTCCTTACAAATGCACCCATCCTGGTGCCCCCCGCTGCAGGAGAAGCCCTCTTGATCTACGTAGCCGCGACCACTCAGGTGGTCAGCGCTGCGATCGTAGTCAAGAGACGAGAAGAAGGGCACTACTGCTCATCCAGAGGCCAGTCTACTTCATCAGCGAAGTGCTTTCTGAGACCAAAGTCCGCTACCCGTAGATCCAGAATCTGCTCTACGCAGTGATTCTGACACGACAAAAGTTGCGACACTACTTCGAGTCTCATCCGGTGACTGTGGTGTCATCCTTCCCCCTGGGGGAGATCATCCAGTGCCGTGAGGCCTCGGTTGGGATAGCAAAGTGGGCGGTGGAGCTCATGGGCGAAACGTATCATTCGCCCCTCGGAAGGCCATAAAATCCCAGGTCTTGGCAGACTTCCTAGCTGAGTGGACAGACACCAAGTTACCAACAACTCCAATCCAACCCAAACTTTGGACCATGTACTTCGATGGGTCACTCATGAAAACAGGAGCAGGCGCTGGCTTGCTCTTCGTTTCACCCCTCAGAAAGCATCTTTGCTACTTCATACGCCTCCATTTTCCGGCATCAAACAACGTGGCCGAGTACGAGGCTCTGGTTAACGGGCTGCGCATCACCGTCGAGCTAGGGGTCTGGCGCCTCGACGCTCGTGGTGACTCGCAGCTTGTCATCGACCAAGTCATGAAGAACTCCCACTGCCGCGACCGGAGGATGGAAGCCTACTGCGACGAAGTCCGGCGCCTGGAAGACAAGTTCTATGGGCTGGAGCTCAACCATATCGCGCGACCGTACAACGAGACTGCGGATGAGCTAGCGAAGATTGCCTCGGGGCGGACGACGGTTCCCCCGGATGTCTTCTCCAGAGACCTACATTAACCATCCGTCAAGATCGACGACACGCCTGAGCCCGAGGAAGCCTCGGCCGAGCCCGAGGTACCCTCGACCATCGAGGAGGTGGCCTTACCCGTCGAGGGGGAACAAAATGGGGTCACGCCAGATCCGAACTGACAGACCCCGTACCTGGAATATCTCCTCTGAGGAGAGCTTCCCCTCGACAAGGCCAAAGCTCAGCGACTGGCTCGGCACGCCAAGTCGTTCGTCTTGCTAGGTGATGAAAAGGAGATCTATCACCGCAGCCTCTCGGGCATCCTCTAACGATGCATATCCATCGCCCAAGGACAAGAGCTGTTGCAAGAAATACACTCGGGGGCTTGCGGCCACCATGCAGCACCTCGAGCCCTCGTGGGGAATGCCTTCCGACAAGGTTTCTACTGGCCAACCGCGGTGGCCGACGCCACTAGGATTGTACGCTCCTGCCGGGGGTGTCAATTCTACGCAAAGCAGACACGCCTGCCTGCTCAGGCCCTGCAGACAATACCCATCACCTGGTCGTTTGCAGTATGGGGTCTGGACCTCGTCAGTCCCTTGCAAAAGGCACCCGGGGGCTTCTCGCACCTACTGGTCGCCATCGACAAATTCTCCAAGTGGATCGAGGTCCGACCCTTGACCAGCATCAGGTCCGAGCAGGCGGTGGCATTTTTCACCAACATCATCCATCGATTCGGGGTCCCAAACTCCATCATCACCAACAATGGCACGCAGTTCACCAGAAAAAAGTTTCTGGACTTCTGCGACGACCACCACATCCATGGGGACTGGGCCGCTGTAGCTCACCCATGACGAATGGGCAGGTGGAGCGTACCAATAGTATGATTTTGCAGGGACTCAAACCGAGGATCTACAACAACCTCAACAAGTTCGGCAAGCGGTGGATGAAAGAGCTACCCTCGGTGGTCTGGAGTCTGAGGACGACGCCGAGCCATGCCATGGGCTTCACGCTGTTCTTTCTAGTCTATGGGGCCAAGGCCGTCCTCCCCATAGAATTAGAATACGGTTCCTCGAGGACGAAGGCGTACGACAATCGAGGCAACCAGATCAGCCGAGAGGACTCACTGGACCAGCTCGAAGAAGCTCGAGACGTTGCCTTACTACATTCGGCACGGTACCAGCAGTTGCTGCGACGCTACCACGCCCGAAGCGTTCGGCCCCGAGGCTTCCAAGTGGGAGACTTGGTGCTTCGTCTGCGACAGGACGCCCGAGGGCGCCACAAGCTCACTCCTCCCTGGGAAGGGCCATTCATCATCGCCAAGATCTTGAAGCCCGGAACATACAAGCTGGCCAACGACCAAGGCGAGGTCTACAGCAACGCTTGGAACATCCAATAGCTACGTTGCTTCTACCCTTAAGATGTTTTAAGTCGTTCATGTACCTCATTTTCTTTACATACACAAAGTCTAACCGTCAAGGAAGGGTCAGCCTTGCCTCAGCAAAGCCCGACCCTCCCTCGGGGGCTAGAAGGGGGGAACCCCCTCTGTGTCAAAATTTTCCTCGGAAAAATTTTTCTACCAAAACGACCTTCGTGCTTTCGACTTCCGTATTGATAGCGGGATCCTGAAAACGACGAGAGTACACGTAAGCGGCAAGGCCGACCGAGCTGAGGAACTCCTACGCCTCTGGGATACGGATACCTCACTCATCACCTTCCGCGAGAAGTAACTCACGCTCGGACAAGCGATCCTGCTACCGAACAAGTCCAAACACTCGGGTAGAAAACGACTTTCGTGCCTTCTCGACTGTATCGATAACGGAATCCTATGACCAAATGAGAGTGCACATAAGCGGCAAGGCCGATAAAGCCGAGGAACTCCTACGCCTCCGGGATACGGATACCTCACTCATCACCTTCCGCGAAAAGTAACTCTCGCTTGGATAAACGATTCTGCTATTGACAGACAAGTCATGATGCTCGAAACGAGAGGAAAGAAAACGCAGCCTTTTAACACGACGATAAAGTGTTTAGGCCTCGACGGTCGCGAAAAACAAGCGCATGCTACAGATAAACTGCTCCAGCAGGATCAGGCATCGGCAGGGAAAGCAGCTGCGCCTTCGGCGCCGTTTCCGCCTTCGGCGAGATTTGGCCCAGCCTCAGACGACGACGCGGGCGGAAGGATCTCCACCTCGAAGGAGGAGGCCAGCACCGCGCTCGGGCCCTCAGCGGCCGCGTCAGGCCTCTTGACCTCGGCTAAGGCAGCCTCGTCTTCATCGGGTAGACAGTACCCCTCGCTGACCCGCTCCAAGTCCACGTCGTAGTGGGAAGCGAGCACGACGAAGGCCCGCCTAACGCCATGGTGCAGCGCCCTGCGGAGTCTACTGCGCACATGGCCGCCCAAGGCCCGCAGATGACTCTGGGGGGAGCTACCCGAGGGGACGTCGTCAAGGTCAATGGCTCAGCAAAAGCCCGAGATAGCCTCGGACATATCCACACGGTCGACCTCATTCTGCTCAGCCGCCCGGGCGTGCGCCTTGACGGACTCATTAAGAGCCATCTCGAGACCTGCAGATAGCCGATCAAAATTCTTCAGACACGAGTTGAAGAATAAAGCTGAATTGAAGTCGCAAAGCAGACGAAACATACCTTCGGCCCAGGCACGCTCCTGCGAGGCCACGACTTGGGCAGACTGGGTAGATCCGACGGCCACAGCCAGGTCCACCACAAGGGCCCCGACCCGAGCAGACACCTCGGCCAGCTAACCCTCAAGGGCCTCAGCTCGACCCACGGCCTCGGTAGCCTAGCTCCGAGATTGGTCCCGCTCGTCGATGGCCTGGCCAAGATCCAGCTGCCGCTGCTGCGCCTCCATCCATGCCAATGCCGCCTCTGCCCGCACTGCCGCTGCCTCCGCCTTCAGATCATCACAGAGCAGCCGAAGGTCCGCCAGCTCGGTGCTCTGTTGGGCAAGGGGCTCATTAGCCTTGGCAAACACGGCCCTCTGGGACCATAGCGAACCCCAGATGCCGCTCTCGTGGCGGATGAACAGCGACTTGGCGGTGCTCACATCCGCTAGTTCCTGAGCAAGGAAAACAAGGTATTACAAAGAAAGCCCTGGCCACGCAAGGTATGCGCCTAAAATCCTTACTTGGAGGACCCTGGGAACGTCCCTAGAAAGGATCTCCATGGTCGACCGAAGCGACCCCATCGCCGCCTCGGCATACTCGCGGAGCTCATCCCGAGACTGCTCCTCCTGCTCATCGTTGAGGACAAGGAGGGGTTTCGAGGCGCCGCGGCTCCAGAACCGGAATGCCTGCCTGCACCACTCATTGGGGTTGCGCTGCGCGGGGATGAGGACGCCGCGTCCCAAGACGGGCCGCGGTGTTGCGCGCTCCTCCGCCAAGGCGTCGGGTTCCCCTGCAGTCAACACGTCGGGCACCATCGCCATTGACGCACTGGGCTTCCCCTCGGCTAAGGTGGCGGGTTTCCGATCACCAACCTTAGCAACAGCGTCCGCCCCATCCTCAGGGCCAGGAACGGGGAGGTCGGGGACAACTGTGAGCGGGGACGCCCTAACCATCCCGACGTCGGGAGCAATGGACGGCTCCGCGGGCAAATCAACAACGACCGCGGCAGGAGTCGACGCCGGCACCGACGACACGTCAGGCGGGCTCGAGGCCGCGATCGCGTCAGCAGCCTCCCCCGGCATGACGACTGCCCTGACGGAGGGGTCAGCCTGGGAGGCTTGCTCCATGGCAGCTCACGCCACCTGGGCCCCCCGCTCGAGAGCATCCTGTGCGGAGGCTGGCCAACCGGCATGGTGCGCCGCAACACCGACTACAGAAGCCGGCACCGTCTTAAAGGCCTTCGTGGGGGCCAGGCCGGTCAGGCCCTGCCTCCGCTTGCTGAAAGGAAGAGAGAAAGCAAGTTCAAGACACGCGACGAAAGAAGCCAAAACAGAGGCATTCTCAGGCACTTACCCGCTTCGGACCAAGGCCAATCGTGCCTGCGGGGAGGCCCCTGGGCCTCGGTCCCCGCTGGCGCTGCCAAGGGTTGCCCCGCTACCGACTTCGGCACCGCTCCCACCTTGGGCGCCTGAGGTGCCGAAGGAGCGGCCTGGCTTGGCATCGCCGCAGCTGCCGGAGGATCGACCTCCTGCACAGCCGGCACGGGCGCTTGCTCTTGGGGGACAGAGGGGTCGGCCTGACTCCCCGAAGTCAACGTAGTTATCTCGGCCAAAGGGTCAGGCACCCCGTTGGCCTGCCTCCGCTCCTCGGCCTAGGACCCCGATGTCCCGGCCCCGGGCACTGATGGTACCGGCCCACTTAGAGGCTGGCACGGTAACCCCTGGCCCGGCCCCGGGTCCGGGCTGAGGCCAAGATGGGCCGCCATGTCGTCGTCCTCGTCATCATCATCGTCATCATCGTCGTCGAGCGTCTCCGGCGACGGCTCCCTCAGGAGCCCGTCCCTCTCTTACCTCCGATGACGCTTCTCCAAGGCGTCCCGAGCTCGCATCCGCTCGCGAGCCCGAGCCTTCTTCGTGTCCTTCTTCTCCTTCTTCTTCTCCGCGGCGACCCTCCGCGCGGCTCGGTCCACCGTGTCCTCCGGGACCGGCGGCAGGGCGGGTTTATAAAAACTTAACCCCTGGGGAAGAGCAAAGATCCCAACAGTGGGAATCGAAGGCAACTCGGCGCAATATAGGAGAAGGATCGGATACTTACCAGGGAAACATACCCATGGTCGGGACGCATCGCAGGCTGGGTAAGGGTGCCGGCATCCAGCCTCCCTACCGTACCCGCTACCCGCTTGCGGAGGTCGTCGTCGGGGAGGGAGGCCGAGGACATCTGCGAGCCCTCTAGATCGACCCTCGGTCTCATCTCCGAGAGCTACAACTGCCGCTCTGCCAAAGGGAGCACCCTCCAGCGATGGATGGCGGCAACAACCCCCGCAGCGATAAGGCCCCTATCTCGTAACCTCTGCAAAGCCTATAGAATAGGCTGGAGCTTCTCCTATCTCTCGCGCGTGGCACCCCAGCGCCAGTTGCTGCCGGCGGCGGTCACCACTCGTTGAGAAAACGACGGAAGCCTCCCGTCGTCGTTCCAGAGATAAAATCATCGGCGCTGCCACCCCTTGTTCGAAGACACAAGGGTGGCAGGGATGTACTACTGCGCGCGCCCCTGCCTCAGTTGGAGGGTGCAGCCACCGGCCCGCACCGCCATACGGACCTTCTTCGCATCCATCATCAAGGCAAAGAGCTCCGCGGAGAAGAGGTGGGTCCACAGATCCTAGTGAACTTCGATCCCCAGAAAACCCTCACAAACCGCCGCGAAGATGGCCGCTTGTGCAATGGAGTTGGGGTTGAGGTTGTGCAGCTCCACCCCGTAGTGGTGCAGGAGCACCCACATAAAGCAGCTCGCTGGCACTCCAAACCCCCGCTCATGGAAGGGGATGAAGCTAACCACGTACCCTGGCGGTGGGGAAGGGACGGCCTCGCTCGGGGCCATCCACTCTGGCTGCGCCCCACCAGAGAGGGGACGGAGCAGACCATCGGCGATGAGGGCCTCCAGATCCTTCACAACGACGGTGGAGGAGGGCCACGGGTCGCGCGGCGGGACAACAGTCACCCTGTCAGCCATCACCGAATGGAGGTGGTGGAGGCAGAGGAGATGAGGTGCGCGGTTTCCTTTTCCCTGGCTATTCTCTTAGGTTGCGAAAACCAGAGCAGAAGGCAGGCGCAAATGGCAGAGTGACGAACCACTGATGGCCCCCCTTCTGAGCATATAAAGGCCCGGGCGAGAACCGTTCAAAACTTCGCCCGAACTCGCCGTAAAATTCAAAACTCGAAGGTAAAACGATCTTTCCGTTCCTCGAATGGCTCGCACACGCAACAGGCGCCTCGTGAATTGCTCGTCCCATCACAAACTCCCTGGCAGGGTAAGCGACACCCCTGGCAGGCGAGGCAGGCGTCGTTTCACCTCCGCCATGATGACCGCATCAAAAAACGTGCGCGTCATTATTTAAATTCATATCCTTTTCCTCTTCCTCTTTCTCTCTCTCACTACAGGGACTGAGGAAGGGGATAATTCGGAAAAGATCCTTCTCGACGAAGGAAGCGGGCCCCGAGCCCTCCTACTGATCAGGGGTTCGAAGGCTGGCCCCTCGGAAGGGTTTCGACAGCCGCCCCAGAGCACCCGGGCTCCGCGCCCATTACTGATCAAGGTTCGAAGGCTGGCCCCTTGGAAGGGTTCAACAGTCGCCCTAGAGCACGCAGAGTGAGGGATGACTCTGGGTACGTCCGATATATGGCCGAGGCTCGGGCTACACTCCCAAGGTACCCTAGGACATTTCCGAGACCGGTGGGAACGATTTGTAACGGAATCCCACCGGAGGGAGGCATCGAGCCCTCGGACCCTGTCGAAGGGGTCCGGGTCCGGCGAATCACTCGCAGTACTTTTGGAGCGCGCCTCTAGGCCACCAGCCGACCCCTAACGAACGGGGCACGGGCGTCCACTCGGATCACCCGTTAGCAGCTCACTGGAAACACCATGTTCGGCGCCCTCCGAGGGCAACATGGCGCTTCCCCCCTCCTCCTTGTGGAAAGGCGACGCAGGGGCATATGATAAAAGTCGGGAAAGTCCTTGATCGTCCTCTCGCTCCGTGCAGAGGCTCGAGGGCTGCTCTCGCACCCGGCTACGGCCAAACTGTTCACAACGTTAACAAACCAGCTTGATAACTCGGAACCTAACCATGCACCCGGGCTATGGCCAGGCCGCATGAGGGAACGATCAGACCGGCCGAGGCACCACGAAAAGCATTAAGACCTCAGAGGAGTCAAACCACTCCTCCGAGGCCTCAGGGGCTACACCCGGCGGGCGCACTCGCGCGCACCCACCAGAACAAAGCAAAACCGAGAAAGGCCGGTCCCCTCACCAAAAATGCTGCAAAAGCCTCCAAGCGAGTACCAACACTCCCTTCGAGGCTCGGGGGCTACTGTCGGGTACCATAATTAGGGGTACCCCCAACACTCCTAATCACGGCTGGTAAACACCCTCAGACCAACTGACGGGCGCGGTTCAAGTCAAGGCTTCGTCTACCCAAGGGACGCGACCTCGCCCGAGCCTAGCCTCGGGCTGGAGCAGATGTCCTAGACGAGTTCACGCCTCGCTCGAGGGCCTCCTCAGGCAGCGGGCACCCCCTCGGCTCTCCCGAAGCCCAGCTCGGGCAGGCTTCATTATGAAGCAGCTTTGGCCAAACCGCCTCACCAACCGACCGCATCGCAGGCGCATTCAATGCGAGGATCGTCTGACACCGTATCCTGACACACGCGCCTCAGTCGGCAGGGCCGAAGTGACCGCAGTCACTTCGCCCCCCTTTTACTGTTCGATATGACAGGAAAACAGCGCCGCTCGCCCCGCTCCGACTGCCATGCCAACCACCCAGGCGAAGCTGATAACAAGTCACAATCAACCATCAAGTTTGGCCTCGGGCGCAACAGGAAGCTCCGCCTCACCCGACCTCAGGCTCCGGCCTCGGAAGGAGGTCTCCGCCTTGCCTGACCCCCGAACTCGGCCTCGACCTCGGTCTTGGGAGGAATCACGTCCTTGCCCGACCCCGGCCTCGGCCTCAGGAGAAGTTCCTGCCTCGCCCGACCTTGGGCTCGGACCGACCGCGCCAACAGGGGATACATCATTACCCTATCCCTAGCTAGCTCAGAGTACGAGGAACAGGACCAGCGTCCCATCTGGCTTACCCCGGCGAGGGGTAATGATGGTGCCCCGCGTGCAACCATGACGCCGGTGGCTCTCAGCCCCTTACGACAGCAAGGAGACGTCAACAGGATCCTTGCCGCACTGCCAGCTGTGCTCCTACAGGGCTCAGACGCTTCTCCGACGGCCACACTATCACGTATACAGGGCTCAAGCTCTCCCCCGACAGCCACGTTGGCACGTACACAGGGCTTAGGCATTTCTCTGTCAGGCACGTTAGCGCATTGCTACACCCCCCATTGTACATCTGGACCCTCTCCTTGCATCTATAAAAGGGAGGTTCAGGGCCTTCCCGCGAAAGAGAAAGGGGGTTCGCGCGGGGGAAGGAGCGAACGAACAGGCTCCCTCTCTCTCTCTCTCTCTCCCTCTCGCGACATGCTTGTAACCCCTACTACGAGCACCCTGGTGCAGGATAATACAAGGCTTATCCCACCTCTTATGTTCCATCCCGCGCCAACCCATCTGGGCAGGGGCACGCAGCGACAATTTCACTCGTCGGTCTAGGGACCCCTTGGGTCCGAAACACCGACAGTTCTGTTCTTGTGTACCAAGTGACAGGCGTTCTCCCCTTTAATCATCACGGAAGGGAAGCTGAAGGAGAAGAGTCTCGCATGCGGCACGCTAAGAGACAGGTAGCTGAAGGAGAAGGATATCGCATGCGACACGCCAAGAGACGGGCAACTGAAAGGTTTAACCCGGAGTTGAAACTCCTGCGGTTAATGAGTGCTAAAAATTAACACGACCACACCACACCCGCTCGCCTGCCTGCCTGCCTCGCCTCGCCTCGCCTCGCCTCGCCACGCCACGCCCGGCCCGAGCCCGGCCCGTCCAGCGGCGGCGGCGCGCGCATGCGTGTGGCACGCCCTTGTCCGTTTCTTGACTTCTCAAATTAAGTGGAATAATTCCCACCTATAAGTCAAGCCAACGACCCTTGGACTTCCAATATGGTACTATCGGTATTCTCCACCATTACACACCATAGAGTTTATTGAATAAATGGGCCAAGCCCATAAAAGATCCAACAGATAGTATTAGCTAGCCACTCTGGATATGTTACTTCTTTGATGACACCAGCACTGAGAAGTCTCTTTACTTCATTCCGAGCACCTTCGGCTTTATCCTCAGACATTTTCCAAAGTCTTTGCTTTCTTGGTCTGAAAGATGAATCCACATTGAGTGAATGCTCAATGACATCTGTATTAACACCATAGAGATTGTTAGCTGTCCAAGCGAAGACATCTTTGTTGTTGAACAAAAATTTTAGTAGAGTTTTTTCTTGTTCACTAGATAACTGAAATCCCAGCAGTACCCTTTGGTCTGCTATGTCTTCACACATGATCATAGGTTTTGGCTGATCTGCCGAAGCAGCCTTCTCTCTTTTGTGCTTATATTGCTGACAAGCTTCAGCTCCATCTATGTTATGGATCGCCTTTGAATCCGTCCAACTCCCTTCAGCCCTCCTGGCAGCTTCTTGACTCCCATGAACAACAATGGGACCTTGCTCCGAAGGTATCTTCATGCATAAGTATGCTGGATGAAGTATTGCTTCAAAGGCATTAAGCGTCCCTCGACCAATGATTGCATTGAATGGGTACTCCATGTCAAAAATGTCAAAGATAACTTGTTCAGTTCTTGTGTTGTGAATGTAACCGAAGGTAACTGACATTGTTATTTTGCCAAGTGCCACAATCTGTCTTCCTCTGAAGCCATAAAGAGGGTGTGTGACATCATGAATCTTGTCTTCTGGTTCTTGCATTTGTCTGAAAGCCTTTGCAAAGATGATGTCCGCTGCACTGCCTATGTCAACCAAAACATTGTGGACCAGAAATCCCTTGATGACACAAGATATAACCATGGCATCATTATGAGGATAGCCTTTAAGCTGAAGATCCTCCTAGGAGAAGGTGATTGGGATGTGAGACCACTTGGATCTGATGAAGGGTTCTTGCACCCCAACATGCTGCACTCTTCTGTGTGCTTCCTTCCTCTGCTTCTTGTTGGCTGGCTCTGAGCTTGAACCGTCTGTGATTGGGAGCACCAGCTTCGTTGCCGAAGGTGCTATGGCTTGGTTGTTGTACGAAGCCATCGTTACAACAATGGAAATGAGTTCACTGGAGGTGGGCACCAATGTTGGTTACTTGTTCTCAAATGCTATGAATTAAGAACAAGGCAACACAAATGTTAATGGTTGAAGACCTTCGTCCTTCGAAGCATTATCTCCCTTAGGATATAATGATCTTCAGACGAAGGTCATGAAGGACATACCTTCATCATTTCAATACGTAAGAATATAAATTGGGATATATGAAATATAGAAAAAGCGTGAATAACTATATCAAATCATTAGGTTATTCATATTATCATTATATAATCATGAACAAACATTAATGATATCAAATTACATTTGTACCTTTGGCTTGATAGAAGGTAAGGGACCGAGAGTGACATGTGAGTGATTACAAGTCAGCATGAACAGTACGGGGGTACTGTTCATCTATTTATAGGCACGGGACACAGCCCAGACAAAATTACATTCATGTCCTTGATAACTAATCATAACCACGACACAAACTATTAGGGACTATGCGGTCTTTTCCTCTTTAAGTCGGTACCATCCTTCGTCTCAAGCATGTTGTCATGCCGAAGCTCTTTCAATTGTCGCTTCGGCATATATCTTCATGTCACGCCTGCTTGCATGTCATCTTGCCGAAGGTGTTTTTGCTAAGAGGACCTTCGGCAGAGAAGAAGGCCCCCAACAGGTGTTTTTCACCTTTGACTAAAAAAGAAATACATATTTATTTCACGCATCACAAAGAGTAGCATACCAAAAATACAAAGTCTTAATATTACAAGAACAATTACAGGAATGTTCTAGTCCCCTTTCAACACTTTTTTCAGCAATGTTATTAAGAACATCGTCAACAACTTCATGTACTGTTTTATACAACATATCGAGATGCACCTGTAGTATCGGATCTTCATCAGGATTGTACTCTTCGGGCTCCGGTGAAAAGGCATCTGTATAATAAAAATGTACTTTTTATCTTCAAGTGGCAAAGTATAAGGAAATTATCCGAAGCGCTGCAAGGTAAGCATGTAAGTTACATTCGAGTTCTTTTAGTCTTAAAGCTTCCTTTATTTCTCTAGCCTTTTTCATAGCCTTATGAATCTGCAGAAGAAGCACCATATGTAGCTACTAAACTTTGTAAACCAAAGGTAAATCTAAATGTTAAAAGGAACCTTTCACACATTTTCTCTAGCAGCTTCATTTGCTAGTTTCTTCCCGTCGCTAAGCCACACATCTGTATAGAATTTCCTCCCAAACTCTGTCACTTCGACTCAAGGAACTTTGATATTATCAATATAGAACTTAAATTCTAGTTGGATAACAACTTTTACATGTTTGCATCTAGCCTTCTCAAGCAGCGAAGCTGCTCCTCGAGCCCCTATGGATGCACAATAGTCAACACAGGTAGATAAGACTTTGTCAAAGGCTTCTACTTCTCCTTCGATCTATTTCACTGCCCTACAGGCATCACCTTGCACAAATTCCTTTTCGCTGGAAAAGGCCCTATGGTGATAAAGGTGTTCTTCAATCTTTCACAAGTCCATGGTCAACTTGAAATAATTTATTGAAGAATATATAGGATCTGCACTATGACAACTAGATTTTATTTTTATGAATTATGCAACTAAAAGTCTATAAAAAGTTGATACGACACTGAGATGATTGTAGGCTGATAGTAAAACCTATACATGATGTGGTGGTAGTACAGTGGATACCTAATGTAGTGGTTAATAAGTACCAGATTCGCTGGAACCAGCCTCAACCATTATGTAACCTTAACAGCATACGCAACCCTTAACACCCAAAAACCACAATATTAATCTCAAACTCCTAACGTTGATATAGGGATGTGCACCATGGATTGATAAAAAAACTTGAATGTTAGTCGTGCCATGGCTATTTACGGTGGCTTTGATGTAACCACTAAAATAAGTTATTATCCACGGTGAAAAACAATCATTGTGTCAAAACCAACGAAAATATATGTTTACCACCGAAAATAACACTACATCAAAACATGTCTTCAGTGATGTGTTTTTGGCGAATTAGTGACGCGTGTAAAACACGTCTCAGATTTTATGTCTCTAACCGTTTGTTTGGTTGCTGTATGGTGGTAGCCTGATCTGTATGTGAGGAGCCAGGTCTCTTATGTACAGGCTAGATCCATGCATAGGCTGGTGTTTGGTTGCTTGTATTGATGTATTTAGGATAGATACCGCTCGTGTTTGGTTGTCTGCCTTAGACGTGTACTAGAGAAAAGTGTATAAATAAAACTTTAAATATTATACAACATTTGTCGTCTAGTTTTATTACTAAAAATATCAGAAACAAGAATATAAAATTGTTTCGGTGATTAAATCTTTTATTTGCAAGATATAATGGAAAAATAATCTAAAAAGCAATTTTCTGTTTATGAGCTTGGCCTGCATGCCGGCGTACGTAGGTCTCCAGCATCTCGCGCGGGCCTAGCTGATGGTCTATTTTTGCATCTCTTCAGTGTGTGCGTAGGAAAGGGTACCAAACAAACTGCCTTTAAATCTCGGCAGATGTAACTGCACGTCCCAAGAAGGAAACTAATCACGCAATAATTGAATTGGATCAGTGATGCGTAAAAAAGTGTCACTAATAAAACTATTTTAGTGACGTGTTTTTATAAATATGTGTCACTGACAGAACCACCTTAGTGACGTGTTTTTATAAATATGTGTCTTTGTCGTCCAAGTGATCGGTGTCGGACGATCTTCTATACAGCTCCACACAGTCCAGATCTATCTAACCTCCACTCATCCTCCTCCCGGATATCTCGAGCCCTAGCCCTTGCGTGGCTTATTAAGGTAAGGCAGCAAGTAGCCTGCCACCACAGTTCTGTCGTTCTGCCTCCTCGTGTCCCATGCCCAACTATCTAAAAAATGGCGTTGCCGAGGAGACTCGAATCGTGACCGTTTGACCAAGTACACCCCACGCTAACCAGAACACCTCAAGCTCGTATGTGAAGCTTCAAGCAAAGCTCCCTCAGTTTTCTTCTATGAATATGTCGTCCAAGTGATTGCTGCCTGACGATCTTCTCTACAGTTCCACATGGTCCAGATCCATCTAACATCCACCCATCCTCCTCTCGGATATCCGAAGCCCTAGACCTCGCGCGGTCATGCCTCCTTGCTCTTGCAGGCCCCTTTCAAGCGCTCCATCGCCGCTGCTACCGCTATAGGGGACCACTAGGGCGCTGGTGCACGCGCTGGAGGTCAGACCCACCGTGTCGGTGCATGGCGTCAAGTGCGATGTGGACATGGTGTCGTGGCGAGAGCGGCGGGTGCTCACGTCTACGCCTGTGGTCACCTATGTTGACACGCTGTGGCAGGTCATCACCGACTACGAGCCCATCATCGACTTCTTCCTCAACCTCGTCCAATGGTCCACATTTTCTTGTCTCGATCTATCGCGTCTCAACTGTGATTGCATTGATGGGTGCCTTCTGAAGGTGTCTGATTCGGGTGGTTCTGCTTGTGCTTCGCTTGCAATGGGACGATTCCGTGTCCGTGTTCGCATGAAGGACAAATATGGTGAGAGAAGAGACGCTTGCAGCGCCTGCTATATAGAATGCTGATTCGGTTATTTAAAATTCAGATCCTGTAGTTTGATAAGATAGTTTCTTGGTTGGTAAGTTAGTTTGATGGCAACTCCAATAATATTTTTCTCCAATACTCTATTGATAGGTCCACCAGATGTCCTACTTGGTTAAAGCTTTACATTCTATGCATTATCGAGGTTTGAGATTTTGGCATGGATAATCCTTTGATTTTGTTGTTTGCTTGGTTTAGGAGCAATAGAATGGCATGTCCATCATTATATTGGGATGATGAGCTATATGATGGTGAATCGAATGAACTTCAGAACATTGGCCTTCAGTTAAGAAATGCCTAACCACTGCCTTAAAATCGGTGTGCTTATCTTTTACGAAGTCAGTGGCCTTGCAATACCCCTATGCAACCACAAGAAATTCCATGTGCTACAAATTTAGTACTGGTCAATATTTGATTTATAGAGTTGATGAATTTTTTGATAGATTGGTTCATATAATTGTTCAGTGCTACTGCTTATGGTTTGAATCAGTGTAGTTGCCTCCTTTCTGTTCATTTAGTATTAATATGTAATATTTAGTAGTTTCTAACCTGTACCATGTCTTACTAAAATTCATTTATGACCTTTATCCCCTACTTCTCCAGGCCAGGCATCTTGCATTTTTGTCTACTGTCTTGTCACATCCGGTTTAGGGGCACCAAACTCGGGCGTGAATAATCAAATGTGTGCTAGGATCAAGTCTCACACATATAATGACTCATGGTACAGAAACAAATGTCACATCATTAACATATAACAGAGTTATGTACAAAATAGATAAATAATTACATCATACGAAGACAACGATCTAGCAACCAAAGTTGACTAGTAGACGATGGCTTAGACCACTCACGAACTCATCGTAGCATCCTTCATGCGCCTCAACCTGTGGTACCTGTTCTTGACCTGGAGATGTGAGTACAGCAATGGTGAGCTCACATACATTCATCGCTCAATAACTTGTGGGGAATAATGTGCATGAACTCACCAAAGATGAGAGCTCAGGTGAAGTGTAAGGCTTACCAAAGGAGAAGGTTAAAGCTGAGCATTTGTGATATCCTGGCCCCTGGGATGGTGATTTCCTGGCCCAAGGCTTAATAGAATTAACAGAGTATCTATACCAACAAGGTGTATCTTCTTTTTCGAAAGCCTATCTCGAAAGAACCTCCAAGTTAAGCGTGCTTGGCTTGAAGCAATCTGGGATGGGTGACCGACCAAGAAATTTTTCTCGAGTGCGCATGAGTGAGGACAAAGTGCGCACAAAAGACTTGTGTTGGTTTGTGGGGACAATATATGATCCTAGAGAGCTGCCAGGAGTAAGTATCGCTGGTCTAGGGATTGGACGGGGTGTTACAAGTGGTATCAGAGCCGACCCTCATGGTTTCACGGGTGTGTGTGGGCTAGGGGGTTCGGGTATATGGCGCATGATGCATGTGGGCCCAGAGTGGTCACATGGCATGACATATGACAACACTAGACATACAGACGTGGCCAAGAGGGAGGTTCCTAGATTGGGGTTGACCAACGAGGACGTCGGTCTTCTAAGAGAGGTTGATTGTGATATCCTAGCCCTAGGATGGTGATTTCCTGGCCCAAGGCTTAATAGAATTAATAGAGTATCCATACCAACAAGGTGCATCTTATTTTTCGAAAGCCTATCTCAAAAGAACCTCCAAGTTAAGCGTGCTTGGCTTGGAGCAATTTGGGATGGGTGACCGACTGGGAAGTTTTTCTTGGGTGCGCATGAGTGAGGACAAAGTGTGCACAAAAAGCAATTTGGGATGGGTGACTGACTGGGAAGTTTTTCTTGGGTGCGCATGAGTGAGGACAAAGTGCGCACAAAATACTCGTGTTGGTTTGTGGGGGACAATATATGATCCTAGAGAGCTGCCAGGAGTAAGTACGCTAGTCCAGGGGTTGGACGGGGTGTTACAGCATTGCTTTTAGAGTTGGTCAAAATTTTATTAGCAGTTACTAAGAGTAAATAGATACCAACCCAAATAAGTAAGAGATCAAAATTAATAATAACACCCGCGATGCAATGCATACGACAGATTAAGTTTAGTTCCATAAATTACTCATGTGAGGTTCTGAGCTGCTCATGACCGTGAGCACGACTGATATACTAGTTTTACACTCTGCAGAGGTTGCACATCTTTACCCACAAGTCATGTATCCCATCTAGCCAGGGTTTGCAAGGCCCTTAGACACTTCCAAGGTGAATGGCTAGGGATCCACTACGAGGTCTTTACAAAGTTCCACTAGCTTTAGAAAACCCGCTACGGTTTCTAAGAAGGGAAATATAGGAATCCCTCGTCCAAAAAGCCATCACAGCATGATCGACCCGAGAACCTCCCTATACGCAGCTCCTCTACCGCCTTTGCCCTTTCGGGTAAGGTAGTCATCCACTAGCTTTCCTAATTAGTCAGCCAAGGGCGTCCCATACCACCCTTGTGGTAGCACTATTTTTCTGGGTGGTTCTCCATGTTCCAATTAACATAATGATCATATCATGAATAATAATTAACAACAACGTAATTGTAACATGAACATAATATAACATTACTTTCCCAAAACCAGGTAGAGAAATAGCAAAACTACCCAATAGTTCTTTTGTCTGCAAGGTGTGGGATAAAACAATGCTAGGAAATCCTATTAGGTCCCATCAAATTAACCTAAGCATGTCACAGTGATTAATAGGAACATCATTGGGTAAAAAAAAGTGATCAAGGGCACAACTTGCCTTAGACTCTAGATTCCCAGGTACCAAATTGGTCTTCAGATTCTCGTGACCTCACCGCTTTTCATAGCAATACATACAAATAGACAAGAATTATATAAAAATAACAATACACCAAACATGAGAACAAGCAGTGTAAGAATATTCTACACGCTGCTATAAGATCGTAGGCTCGAGAATCACTAAATTTGAAGTTACGGTTAAGAGGATATGATTTTCCAAAGATTTAGGTGATTAAACAATAAAAGATAAATTATATGTTAATTAATATAAATCATGTGAGAAATAACTAATTAAACCTTAATCCGAGATATGACTTGATTATAGGTTGTATTTTAGTGAGGTTATAATCATGGACAATTAACTTGATTAGTAAGATAAATCAATAATCATAGGATAAACAATATAAAAGTAAGTAATATGTTGTGGATAATGTTGTTATTGCGTAGACAAATTTAATATGATACTAATGCAACTTGAATGGACTAAATCGGAGTTAAATGAGCAATATAGGGATTAATTGAGTTTTTGGTCATTTTTATAATTAAATCGATCTCTAGGGGCTTATTTGCAATTCTCAGGGACTGCTACATAACCTTCTTACCGCACGGGTGGACGACCTAGATAATATTATAAAACCGAGGGGCTCTTTATAGAGTTTGCCAGGGCGAAAGGGTATCAGTCGATCACGGCCGTCCGATTGAAGAGCCACCACCCTGATTAAAACTCAACCCAGAACCATCTTCGGCCATTGGATCATGGATCCATGGCCTGCGAGGCTCACACGTTCTATGCCAATCCCGGTGTTGGTCACTTATTTTCAAATGCTGTGAATCAAGAACAAGGCAACACAATTATTAATTGTTAGAGACCTTCGTCTTCCGAAGCATTATTTCCCTATGGGTATAATGTTCATGAGACGAAGGTCATGAAGGATATGCCTTCATCATTCAATATGTAAACAGGAATGCAAAGGGACAAATACAGTAATTATATCTCGCTAATTCATTCATATTCGCATTTCATAAAACATGTACAAATACCAACAGAATTCATATTATAGTGATATCTTCGGCTTGCCCGAAGGTGAAGATGCGACAGAGTGATTACAATTTAGCGTGAACAGTAAAGTGCCAATGTTCATCTATTTGTAGGCATGAGACGTAGCCTAGGTAAAAGTACATTTATGTCCCCAATATTTACGTATGACCGTAATACAAATTATTAAGGACTAAGCGGTCTTTTTCTCTTTCGATCAGCATCATCATTATACTTCGTCTCCGTTATGAGCCAAAGTTGTTCATCTAGCGATAGCTTCGGTGTTTACTCTTATCATCTTTAGATCCGTCTTCATCTCGTGTGCGTTCATCATGAGGAAGAGGCTTGCATCCTGAAGACGAAGCTTCTTGTAATAGCTTATGCTGAAAACAAATGGTTAAATATGTTTTTGAGGACCTTCGAAAGAGGAAGGCCCGTAACACCTGGATTGCCCGATCCCGATCCAACGCCCAAGAATCAACAGCCCGAAAGGGTATCCACCGTATAATCGTGGCCGTCGGAGTGGATCCAATGATCATGATCAAAATACTCCCATCTCTAATCCTGGCCGTTTGTTTCGAGATCGACACATTAGCGTCGTTCTTCCACCTTTAGAGCACAGACCGGCGGCGCAGGTCCCACCCCACGGTGGCGCACCACCGGAGCCCAACCAGACAACACGTTTATACACGCAGAAGTCTGTCCATGATGTCTGTCCATGATGTTTCTTACCAGGGGCGAGAGCCACCGCAGAAGTCTGTCCATGATGGGTAGCGGCTCGTCGACGCCGTTTGACCATCAGTGAGAAATCGCCGGTACCCTGGTTGCCTTCTTCACTCGGCTATGCGCGGCATGATCAGCCGAATGCCCACGACCATGCACAAAGAACGTAGGGGCAGTGAGCTCATGGATTGATCACAGCGGCGATCCCCGGTGAGCAGGACTGGCAGCACAGGCACCCTGGTTCACACTGACGGCACCAACATTTATACACGCAGGCGGATTCCGTTACGCGGATGCTCCCTCCCGCATGGGGCCCACCAAATCGCAACTGACCCCGACAGATTCGACTGAGCTCGTGGTTTCTGTTTGGGATGGCTACGAACTCGGTGTTTGTTACACAGGGGAGAAAGAGATTACAGGCCGGGTCTACATGATAGAGAGCTAACGCGTGGGACCCAATCGTCAGTGAATGGGAGCGCTGAGTTGAAAGGGAGGATGGGCCACGGTTGCAAGGGGAGGAGCTGGGCATGCACGCTTAAATGGGCCGAAATCGGTCCAAACGCATGTATCCTCTTCTATTATGTTTTTATTTTCTAATTTCATTTTCACTTTGAACCAAATTTGAATTCATGTTTGAGTTTAGCACTTCAAATATAAATGCAACAAACAAATAATCCCAGCATGATATGCAATATATTTATGGTTATACCTTTTATACTAATTATTCCTTGTTTTATTTAGGTAAATGTTTCAGTTATGCAACATACAAATAATCTTGGATGTATGATGAAAGTTAAGAGTTTAATCCAATTAAATATTTATTAAAGATTTTATTTTTAAAGCATTGTTTAATATAAAGGATTATTTTAACTTGGATTTATTTATTTGGAAGCATTTCTAACTATATAGTTTATTCCAAGAGTAAGTCAAGTCATATGATTATTATTATTATTTCCATCTTCCTAAGAAAACACTTATATCCAATTCTCAAGTTTTAATTTTTCCCCCCTAAATCCCAAAGACAGGATTTATGGTGTTACATGTCTTCATGTAGTTGTTCACTTGCTATGATATAATCATATAGTTCTTGAGCGTTGATAGTTTTTTCTTTTCGTTTACCTACCAGGAGACAAGTTCTTCCAGATGTTTCATACCTTTCACATATTGTACATGTGTTCTTTGCTCATATTGTATAATATTTACTACTTCAATTTATATGCATCCAAATTTCCTACCAAATCATTACTTGTGTCAAAGAGTATTAGGAAACTATGTATGGGATTTTTGAAATTTTCTGTATCAATTTTCACCCATCAACATAAAGCTACTTGCACGCATGTGTGATGTACTGATGTGTTCTTGTCCATTCATCCAATTTGTAGTAGTTAGTAGTTCATGCAAATACTAACTGACACCTCTCTGTTTGTTGAATTTTAGATCTTGCTGAGCAATTTAGTCTCCAACCAATAACTATACAAATTGCTTGGCTCTTTTGTGTGGGCTTTTCATCTGGTTGTAGGTAACCACATACCATTTTTTGTTATCAAAGAAAGTAACGGCTGTAGCCATCCAGTAACTCATAGATCCATAGCAAGTTACGACTATGCAGCATGCTGAGTTAAATCCCGAACCCCCCAACTTGAAATGTTAGGCATAGCTGCTCTTTTTTTGTTCATTACATGCCCTAGGTTACTGCTTAGGTTTGCCTATTAGGTCAAGTATGTTTCTCTGATGCCCTAGGTGTCTGGTGGATTAGATGTAAATATTGAGCTTGTTCAAGGTTAAAAAGAGCCTGGCGGACGGTCCACGGTCTGGACTGTCCGCGGTGGTGGGGCGGACGGTCCGTGCGCGCGCAGAGTCAGTTAGGGTTCCTAGTTTCTCGCAGAATTTGTTACCTAAAACCGCGGGATTAACTCAGAAAACAGTTGGAAACGGATCCAGACCCCCCCTTATATAGATGAAGGGCTACGACCGATTGAACCCCCAACAATCGATCAAATCCAGTCTATTAATCGTTTTTTACCTTATGCATTAGGAGTAGTTCTAGTCTAGTTCTAGTTTAGCCTCTCGATCCCCAAATTCTCCGCCTCTCCTCGACTCTACGTCGATTAGAGGAGTCTAGGTCGGCCTGCCCGAGCCTAGACAACTCCTAGGATCTCTCCTCCCTGACGGGGTCCCTCCCGGGAGCGAGATCCAGGCGCCGCCGGCGATCCTCCGCCGCCCCCGCGCACGCGCGGACCGTCCGGCCGTCAGGCAGGGAACCGGTCGGGCTCCTGTACCAGGTCGCGGACCGTCCGGCCCTGTGCCGCGGACCGTCCGCGCCTGACCAGAGAGCACCTCCGCCTCACGCCAGGTCGCGGACCGTCCGGCCCTGTGCCGCGGACCTTCCGCGCCTGGCCAGAGAGCACCGCCGCTGGTTCTTTTGAATAATTGGCGCCTCCAAAAAGGTGTCAACATACTTTTTGGCGACTCCGCTGGGGATTAGGTGTCTAGATCTGCTAAAAATCGGCCCATAAATGGCCGGTTCTAAGGATCACACCAAGATCTCCACTACCAACATCATCAAGCCGGCCATGGAGGCGCTCCCGGCTGATGACCAAAGACCCTTTGAAGACCTCGTAATGCGCGATGAGAAGGAGGTGATGCGGCAATAGAACGAACAACGCGACAAGGAAGAGGCGGAACTGCTGCATAAACTCTCCGAACGGCGCAAGGAGGCGGCGGACAAGTACTTGTCACACTTCACGGTAGATCGCCACCAGAAGATCGTCCATCAAGGGGAGATCGATATGGAATCTCTCCTACCTCCACTTCAGGGTCCCGCTGTAAGTACTCCAGACCTATCTCTTACGACTTTCATGGATCAACGAGGAGATCAGTTAAAGCAATATGTAGATGAATCTATTAAAATGCATTTACATGCATACGAGAAATCAGCTGCTCCTAACTTTCCATTGCGAGAGTCTAATACAGTGCCACCCACGTCAAACACATCGGCTATAAACGGGTCACCCTTGACCCAGCTATCATATGGTATGCCGATGCACGCTTTCGTGTCACCATCACAGCCGCAACCACTAGGCACGCGGCAGGTACTGGACGCGACCGGACCGTCCGAGCATCATCTCAGACAGTCCGGTTATACCGTGGACCGTCCGGCGTATTTCGCCGGACCGACCGACCAGATGCAGGCCCGCACACAAAACACTCAGGTTGCACCGTACATGGCCGGACCATCAGGGTACAACCCTGAACACTTCGGCCCCATCACGGACCGTCCAGTGCATCACGCAGGACCGTTCGGATATGTTGCGGATCATCCGCCATCTTACGCCGGACCATCCGGATATGGCATGAACCGGCCGACGTATTACGCTGGACCATCCGACTCTACACGATTCCATGCGCAGACTGCCCAAGTCGCGCCATATATGGCCGATCCGTCCGAGTACAGTTCTGGACCATTCGGCCCGATCGCGGACCGTCCAGTTCTTTACGACAGACGGTCTGGGTACGAGACTACCCACGTAGCACCATATACGGCTGGACAATCCGGATATACCTTCGAACCATTTGGCCATGTCGCGGACCATTCGGCCTCTTACGCCGGACCGTCCGGATATGCATACGCAGAGCCGAGAGTTGCGCAATACGCATAGTTACCACATTCATCGCAGCAACATTATGGTGCCCCACCAGCAACACATTATAATCATGCCATACCACCTCATGGACATAGGGTTGAATACTATTCGGCCACAAGAGAGCCTGAGGGGTATAGGGCAGGAGCTGGTGACATTAATAGGACACCTAACACACACCTCAAACATCCCTGGGAGGAAAGCCGATAGAGTAATGTCAGGCAACCTGAAATCTCCACCCACAAACTCAATGGATGGTCGCCAGACATGGCGGAGAGGGTCAGAGACGAGGTATCCAGGATGTTCAGGGACAAACTCGGTGTTAGTGTGTCAGGTACAGGGCAATCGTATCGAAAGCCTTATAGCCACCGATTCGACACCGTGCCATACCCACAGGGAACTAGAATACTAGACTTCTCTAAGTTTTCTAGTGAAGGTGGGAAAAGCACACACGAACATATAAGCCAATTCATAGCACACTTGGGAGAATTGGCTGATGGGGAAGCCTACCGCGTTCATTTATTCTCGTTGTCCCTTACTGATACTGCATTCGCATGGTACGCAGCCTTGCCACCAAACTCTATTAACTCTTGGGAAGAATTAGAGCAGAAATTTCATGAACACTTCTTCTCAGGAGAACATGAATTAGAATTGGCTGACTTAGCCTCAGTCCGACAGGGGCCTGAAGAATCAGTTAATGACTATATCCGGAGGTTCCGGGATACTAGAAACCGATGCTTTCAAATCCATATCGCAGAAAAACAACTAACAGGGTTGGCTTTCAATGGGTTGCGACCCTACTTAAAAGAAAAATTAGATGGCACTGTTGAAGGCTAAAAAGAGTCTGGCGGACGGTCCGGCCCTGAGGCCGGACGGTCCGCGCGCGCAGAGTCAGTTAGGGTTCCTAGTTTCTCGCGGGATTTGTTACCTAAAACCGCGGGATTAACTCGGGAAACAGTTGGAAAAGGATCCAGGCCTCCCCCTTTATATAGATGAAGGGCTATGGCCGATTGAACCCCCAACAATCGATCAAATCCAGTCTATTACTCGTTTTTACCTTATGCATTAGGAGTAGTTCTAGTCTAGTTCTAGTTTAGCCCAAGTTTAGCCTCTCGATCCCCAAATTCTCCGCCTCTCCTCGACTCTACGTCGATTAGAGGAGTCTAGGTCGGCCTGCCCGAGCCTAGACAACTCCTAGGGCGCGGACCGTCCGGCCATCAGGTAGGGAACCCGGGCTCCTGTACCAGGTCGTGGACCGTCCGGCCCTGTGCCGTGGACCGTCCGCGCCTGACCAGAGAGCACCTCCGCCTCACGCCAGGTCGCAGACCATCCGGCCCTGTGCCGTGGACCGTCCGCGCCTGGCCAGAGAGCACCGCCGCTGGTTCTTTTGAGTAATTGGCGCCTCCAAAAGGGTGTCAACATACTTTTTGGCGACTCCGCTGGGGATTAGGTGTCTAGATCTGCTAAAAATCGGCCTATAAATGGTCGGTTCTAAGGATCACACCAAGATCTCCACTACCAACATCATCAAGTCGGCCATGGAGGCGCTCCCGGCTGATGACCAAAGGCCCTTTGAAGACCTCGTAATGCGTGATGAGAAGGAGGTGATGCGGCAATGGAACGAACAACGCGACAAGGAAGAGGCGAAACTGCTGCATAAACTCTCCGAATGGCGCAAGGAGGCGGCGGACAAGTACTTGTCACACTTCACGGTAGATCGCCACCAGAAGATCGTCCGTCAAGGGGAGATCGATATGGAATCTCTCCTACCTCCACTTCAGGGTCCCGGTGTAAGTACTCCAGACCTATCTCTTACGACTTTCATGGATCAACGAGGAGATCAGTTAAAGCAATATGTAGATGAATCTATTAAAATGCATTTACGTGCATACGAGAAATCAGCTGCTCCTAACTTTCCATCGCGAGAGTCTAATACAGTGCCACCCACGTCAAACACATCGGCTATAAACGGGTCACCCTTGAACCAGCCATCATATGGTATGCCGATGCACGCTTTCGTGTCACCATCACAGCCGCAACCACTAGGCACGCGGCAGGTACTGGACGCGACCGGACCGTCCGAGCATCATCTCAAACAGTTCTGTTATACCGCGGACCGTCTGGCGTATTTCGCTGGACCGTCCGACCAGATGCAGGCCCGCACACAAAACACTCAGGTCGCACCGTACATGGCCGGACCATCAGGGTACAACCCTGAACACTTTGGCCCCATCATGGACCGTCCGGTGCATCACGCCGGACCGTCCGGATATGTTGCGGACCGTCCGCCATCTTACGCCAGACCGTCCGGATATGGCATGAACCGGCCGACGTATTACGCTGGACCATCCGACTCTACACGAGTCCATGCGCAGACTGCCCAAGTCGCGCCATATATGGCCGATCCGTCCAGGTACAGCCCGAGACCATTCGGCCCGATCGCGGACCGTCCAGTTCTTTAGACAAACGGTCTGGGTACGAGACTACCCACGTAGCACCATATACGGCTGGACAATCCGGATATACCTTCGGACCATTTCGCCAGGTCACGGACCATTCGGCCTCTTACGCCGGACCGTCCGGATATGCATACGCAGAGCCGAGAGCTGCGCAATACGCACAGTTCCCACATTCATCGCAGCAACATCATGGTGCCCCACCAGCAACACATTATAATCATGCCATACCACCTCATGGACATAGGGCTGAATACTATTCGGCCACAAGAGAGCCTGAGGGGTATAGGGCAGGAGCTGGTGACATTAATAGGACACCTAACACACACCTCAAACATCCCTGGGAGGAAAGCCGACAGAGTAATGTCAGGCAACCTGAAATCTCCACTCACAAACTCAATGGATGGTCACCAGACATGGCGGAGAGGGTCAGAGACGAGGTAGCCGGGATGTTCAGGGACAAACTCGATGTTAGTGTGTCAGGTACAGGGCAATCGTATCGGAAGCCTTATAGCCACCGATTCGACACCATGCCATACCCACAGGGAACTAGAATACCAGACTTCTCTAAGTTTTCTGGTGAAGGTGGGAAAAGCACACACGAACATATAAGCCAATTCATAGCACACTTGGGAGAATTGGCTGATGGGGAAGCCTACCGTGTTCGTTTATTCTCGTTGTCCCTTACTGAGACTGCATTCGCA
The DNA here is from genome assembly GCA_029449295.1 of Zea luxurians. Lineage (NCBI taxonomy): Eukaryota > Viridiplantae > Streptophyta > Magnoliopsida > Poales > Poaceae > Zea > Zea luxurians. Next base: position 127,704 of record JAOPSE010001113.1, read on the forward strand.
TGGTACGCAGCCTTGCCACCAAACTCTATTAACTCTTGGGAAGAATTAGAGCAGAAATTTCATGAACACTTCTTCTCAGGAGAACATGAATTAGAATTGGCTGACTTAGCCTCAATCCGACAGGGGCCTGAAGAATCGGTTAATGACTATATCCGGAGGTTTCGGGATACTAGAAACCGATGCTTTCAAATCCTTGTCGCAGAAAAACAACTAATAGGGTTGGCTTTCAATGGGTTGCGACCCTACTTAAAAGAAAAATTAGATGGCACCCAATTCTTTTCGCTAGTGCACTTGCACCAGCGGGCTATGACCTGTGAAAGCCGAAGTAAGGAAACATCAAAATCGGCTAGCCATAAGATGCATCTAGTGGGATACGATAACTCGGACGATGAATCTACGGATGTATACACCACCGAACTGGTTTGGCTAAGGCAGGCTAAACCTTCACCGTGTTCTGCTTTACAGTCGATTCGAAAGAATCGACAAGAAGAAGTTAAGTTTACGTTTAATGTTGCCAAATGCGATAAAATATTTGACGAGTTACTGAAAAACGACAACATTAAGTTAACTCATACTATTCCTCCTCCTGATGAATTAAAGAGGCATGCTTATTGTAAGTGGCACAATTCCTTTTCTCATGCCACCAATGATTGTAATGTTTTTCGTCGATAGATACAATCGACCATAAATGAGGGTCGATTGGCTTTTCAGGAGATGCAAGTAGACACACAACCCTTTCCTGTTAATACAATAGAACTCACATGCAAAAAGGTCTTGGTTTGGCCTGAAATGGCCGATAAAGGCAAAGGCAAGGGCATCGTCATTGGCAATCCTCGCATGACAGATATATCACAAAAGGAGATTGCTCGAAAGGCTTCGGACGAGAAGGCTAAAAAGTCCGAAGACGCCGGGGGGCAGGCATAGTTAATGAACCAAACACATCAGCCTAGCTCGAGCATCGTAGATGGTCCGGCACTTACGTGCGGACAATCCGGTGCTCAGACAAACGGTCTGGCTAACTCAGCCAGATAGTCCACCTATGACCAAAGACGTCAACCTCTACACGAAGCAAGGAAAAAGACGCAAGGTCAAAGCACATATAGTCGGCTGATCAAAGCCGACCCTACTTTTGATCAGTTGCTCTCCAAAAATGCTAGCAAAAAGACCGTTCCACGTGATCGGTCAACAAAGAAACCCCGGTCAACTACTAAAATGAAACGGCCGAACAAAACGGCCCAAAAGGCGACGCGACAAGCATCGTCTGTTCATCCTATGAGATCAGGGTACTTTCTACCCGTTTATTCATCGCCGATATATTGTCCTACCCAAATGTGGAATAGGATGACGATAAATCCATGGTACATGTATAGTCCCTTTGTCTATCCAGGCTGGGGGGGCACCTCCATTCTATTCATTTTGATCCATTGATCAAATGGTCATGGCCGAGAAAGATACAATCCAAAACGACCTTTATACATTGGTGCTTTATTGAATGATCTATATTTTGAAAAGCCCATGACTTACATCAGGTTTAGTTCATATGCTTTTGGTTCATCAAACTGCACCAAAAGGCAGGGGGGCATATGTAGAAGGCTAAAAAGAGCCTGGCGAACAGTCCGGCCTTGAGGCCGGACGGTCCACGGTCCGGACTATCCGCGGTGGTGGCGCAGACGGTCCGCGCGCGCGCAGAGTCAGTTAGGGTTCCTAGTTTCCCGCGGGATTTGTTACCTAAAACTGCGGGATTAACTCGGGAAACAGTTGGAAACGGATCCAGACCTCCCCCATTATATAGATGAAGGGCTACGGCCGATTGGACCCCCAACAATCGATCAAATCCAGTCTATTACTCGTTTTTTACCTTATGCATTAGGAGTAGTTCTAGTCTAGTTCTAGTTTAGCCCTAGTTTAGCCTCTCGATCCCCAAATTCTCCGCCTCTCCTCGACTCTACGTCGATTAGAGGAGTCTAGGTCGGCCTGCCCGAGCCTAGACAACTTCTAGGATCTCTCCTCCCCGATGGGGTCCCTCCTGGGAGCGAGATCTAGGTGCCGCCGGCGATCCTCCGCCGCCCCTGCGCACGCGCTGACCGTCCGGCCCTAGGGCATGGACCGTCCGGCCGTCAGGCAGGGAACCCGGGCTCCTGTACTAGGTCGCGGACCGTCCGGCCCTATGCCGCGGACCGTCTGCGCCTGACCAGAGAGCACCTCCGCCTCACGCCAGGTCACGGACCGTCCGGCCCTGTGCCGCGGACCGTCCGCGCCTAGCCAGGGAGCACCGCCGCTGGTTCTTTTGAGTAATTGGCGCCTCCAAAAGGGTGTCAACAGGCACCCAATTCTTTTTGCTAGTGCACTTGCACCAGCGGGCTATGACATGTGAAAGCCGAAGTAAGGAAACATTAAAATCGGCTAGCCATAAGATGCATCTAGTGGGATAAGATAACTCGGACAATGAATCCATGGATGTATACACCGCCGAACTGGTTTGGCCAGGGCAGGCTAAACCTTCACCGTGTTCTGCTTTACAGTCGATTCGAAAGAATCGACAAGAAGAAGTTAAGTTTACGTTTAATGTTGCCAAATGTGATAAAATATTTGATGAGTTACTGAAAAACGGCAACATTAAATTAACTCATACTATTCCTCCTCCTGATGAATTAAAGAGGCATGCTTATTGTAAGTGGCATAATTCCTTTTCTCATGCCACCAATGATTGTAATGTTTTTCGTCGACAGATACAATCGGCCTTAAATGAAGGTCGATTGGCTTTTCAGGAGATGCAAGTAGACACACAACCCTTTCTTGTTAATACAATAGAACTCACATGCAAAAAGGTCTTAGTTCGGCCCGAAATGGCCGATAAAGGCAAAGGCAAGGGCATCATCATTGGCGATCCTCGCATGACAGATATATCACAAAAGGAGATTGCTCGAAAGGCTTCGGACGAGAAGGCTAAAAAGTCCGAAGACGCCGGGGGGCAGGCATAGTTAATGAACCAAACACATCAGCCTAGCCCGAGCATCGTAGATGGTCCGGCACTTACGTTCGGACAATCCGGTGCTCAGACAAACGGTCCGGCTAACTCAGCCGGACAGTCCACCTATGACCAAAGGCGTCAACCTCTACACGAAGCAAGGAAAAAGACGCAAGGTCAAAGCACATATAGTCGACTGATCAAAGCCGACCCTACTTTTGATCAGTTGCTCTCCAAAAATGCTAGCAAAAAGACCGTTCCACGTGATCGGTCAACAAAGAAACCCCGGTCACCTACTAAAACGAAACGGTCGAACAAAATGTCCCAAAAGGCGACGCGACAAGAATCGTCTGTTCATCCTATGAGACCAGGGTACTTTCTACCCGTTTATTCATCGTCGGTATATTGTCCTACCCAAATGTGGAATAGCATGACGATGAATCCATGGTACATGTATAGTCCCTTTGTCTATTCAGGCTGGGGGGCACCTCCATTCTATTCATTTTGATCCATTGATCAAATGGTCATGGCCGAGAAAGATACAATCCAAAACGGCCTTTATACATTGGTGCTTTATTGAATGATCTCTATTTTGAAAAGCCGATGACTTACATCAGGTTTAGTTCATATGCTTTTGGTTTGTCAAACTGCACCAAAAGGCAGGGGGCATATGTTGAAGGCTAAAAAGAGCCTGGCAGACGGTCTAGCCCTGAGGCCGGACGGACCGCGGTCCGGACTGTCCGCGGTGGTGGCACGGACGGTCCGCGCGCGCGCAGATTCAGTTAGGGTTCCTAGTTTCTCGTGGGATTTGTTACCTAAAACCGCGGGATTAACTCGGGAAACAGTTGGAAACGGATCCAGACCTCCCCCTTTATATAGATGAAGGGCTACGACCGATTGAACCCCCAACAATCGATCAAATCTAGTCTATTACTCGTTTTTTACTTTATGCATTAGGAGTAGTTCTAGTCTAGTTCTAGTTTAGCTCTAGTTTAGCCTCTCGATCCCCAAATTCTCCGCCTCTCCTCGACTCTACGTCGATTAGAGGAGTCTAGGTCGGCCTGCCCGAGCCTAGACAACTCCTAGGATCTCTCCTCCCTGACGGGGTCCCTCCCGGGAGCGAGATCCAGGCGCCACCGGCGATCCTCCGCCGCCCCTGCGCACGCGCGGACCGTCCGGCCCCAGGGCGTGGACCGTCCAGCCGTCAGGTAGGGAACCCGGGCTCCTGTACCAGGTCGCGGACCGTCTGGCCCTATGCGGCGGACCGTCCGCGCCTGACCAGAGAGCACCTCCGCCTCACGCCAGGTCGCGGACCGTCCGGCCCTGTGCCGCGGACCGTCCGCGCCTGGCCAGAGAGCACTGCCGCTGGTTCTTTTGAGTAATTGGCGCCTCCAAAAGGGTGTCAACAGAGCTGCTACTTTCAGGTCTTACTGAATGTGCCTTTTCTCTGGTGCAACATTTTTATCTGTGTAATTGATTTGTTTGCAGGTTCAAGGTAGGGATGGCAATGGATATGATTTATCCGCGTACCCGCGGATAAAAAACCCCATTGGGCACGGTTTTGGGTACGAGTTTGTACCCATGGATACGGATACGGGTAGCACTAGATATCCGTGGATATTTCTAAAACGGGTACAAAAAATCAATATCCATACCCAAATACCCTAATATCTGTTAAAATATCTTGTACTCCCGTCCCACAAGTGGTAGGCTTTTAAGTGACTATCACAGTCATCTCACTCCTAAAATGGTGGAAGCTTTGATGTGCAGTCAAAGTTGGCTTTGTCACACTCTTAAATGTGAACTTATCTTCATTTTTCCAATATGTTATATTTGAAGTATATAGATACTAATGTACATGCAACTTTATTTTAGATGCTGGTGATGGAAGATTCAATAGTTTTTGGTTTTGCCTTGAAGATAATGAAGAAGACATGAAAGAAGAATTTGTGTGTTGGCTGCTGATTCTAAATAACCAGCTGGTCTTTGGTGTTGATTCTTATGGCTTGTGTGTTTGTAATTTTATCAATTTGAACAATTCAGATTTGATTTTGCTAGACAATTTTATATTGCTCGCTGCATGCCTTAATACATGTATCAGATTTCATTTGCTGGACAAATTCTGTATGGCTGTATGTTTTTATCATATTTAAATTTGCTAGATAAATATGATATCATGTTTGAATTTGCTGGATTTAAATATGTTGTATGTGTAGTGGGCAAACGGATATATCCGCGGATATCCGTTACCCGCGGGTAACGGATGTGGATACTGTTTGTTATCCATAGCGGGTAACGGGTATGGGTTTGGATATCGGATATAAGTCGCGGATATGGATGTTCAGAGACATTATCCGCGGATAGTTTACCCGTTGCCATCCCTGGTTCAAGGTCATTTTACAGGAGGTGTATGAAGCTGGTTGGAAAACCAAATTTGAAGCTGCTGGCGTATGGTATAGTTTGAACTTCCATCTTCTTTGTAACAAGGTATGAGTTCCAAGGCCTTTGTTGTCATTTGGACTTTGATGCTTTTAGGTATGAGCACCAGTGCACCATCTTATTGGTGCAGGATGCCCTGAGGTCTATAGGAGATGAAAGGGAGGCAAGTATGGGTGTGGAATCTTTATGGAACGGACTTTCAAAAGATCTGAATAGGAAAAAATTGGAAGACAAACGCCTTAGCGACCATGTATTAACTAACGCCTTTTGTGAATCCCCCTTTCATAAAAAAGCCCCTTTGAATTATTATTTTATCGACAATGCAATCCTCATTTTCTGTTGTTTACTCTTTGTCTATTCATTGTTATCCTTAGATTAAGAAAATTCAGGACATAAATAAGAGGCTTCAAGAATATAACACAAGCTTGCAACAATACAATTTCGACATCCAATCTGATGCAACCAAGAATGCTGAAACAATAGCAAAGCTGCAAAAGGCAAATAATACTACGTTTGAGTCAATGAATGGTCTGAAAGATCATGCTAACTTAGTAAAAGTGTAAGGTAAGATCTCTGTTGCAACAATACAAGGTTAGTTTGTTTTATTTTTTTAACTTGCCTTATCGTGATCTGGATGCAGTGTAAAGTGAGCAAGGATCGGGTCGTCGCTTCCTTAGTGGCACGCTACTTCGGCGCCCGGGTGTAGTGACAAATGTGCAAGGGTCTTCGCATCTGTCTCAACGGGTGCGAGGGGTAAGGAAGCTAGTTGAGCCGACTAGGATTTGTGTAGGTGGTTGAAACGTAGGGTCCCTTACAGGTAAGCTATGAGAGTTAGTCGATGCAGCAAGAAGGAGGCGTGTTAGTATCCTATGTGTCCAGGAGACAAAATGGAAATGGCAAAAGGCGAAGGAGGTGGAGAATACTGGTTTCAAACTTTGGTACTCAGGAATAGTAGCAAACAAAAATGGAGTAGGTATCCTGATTGATAAGACCCTCAAGGATGGAGTGGTGAACGTCAAAAGGCAGGGAGATAGGATTATCCTAGTCAAACTAGTTTTGGAGGATGTAGTCTTGAACATTATAAGTGCATATGCCCCTTAGGTTGTCTCAGTGAGAGCGAAAAGAGGAAGTTCTGAGAATACTTAGATGACATGGACAGAGCGGTACCCACCAATGAGAAGCTTTTCATAGGAGGAGATCTCAATGGTCATGTAGGTTCAACAAATGTAGGTTATGAGCTAGCTCATGGAGGTTTCGGGTATGGTAGTAGGAATCAAGAAGGAGAGGATATTTTGGACTTTGCTATAGCCTACAACCTAGTGATAGCCAACACTATCTTCAGAAAGAGAGATTCTCATTTGGTGACTTTTAGCAGTGGCCATCGTTCGAGCTAGATCGACTTCGTGCTCACAAGGAGAGAAGATAAACAAGCTTGTTTGGATTTTAAGGTGATACTTGGAGAGAGTGTTGTGCCCCAACATAATCTTGTGGTGGATGACTTCTGTTTTTGGATCAGTACCGATAGGGTTAAACAAGCCAAAATTGCGAGGACAAAGTGGTGGAAACTCAAAGGAGAGACATTCGAAGTTTTTAGGGAAAGTTTTTGTGGAGGGCGCTTGGTCTGAAGAAGAAGATGCAAACATCATGTGGGTGAATATGACAACTTGTATTAGGAAGGTGGCGTCAGAGGTGTTTGGAGTGACCAAAGGGAGCAGCGGTAAATCTAAGGATACTTGGTGGTGGACCGAGGATGTTCAAAAGGCAATAAAGGAGAAGAAAGAATGTTACAGGAGCTTGTTCCATGACAGGAGCGCGGTCAACATAGAGAGGTATAAGGTGGCAAAGAAGAATGCAAAGCGAGCTCTGAGTGAGTCAAAGGGCTGAGCCTATGATGATCTTTACCGAAGACTAAGTACAAAGGAAGGGGAGAAAGATGTCTATAAGATAGCTAGGATTCGGGAAAGGAAGATGAGGGACCTCAACCAAGTTAAATGCATTAAGGATGAGATGGATCAACTCTTGGTGAAAGGATAAGACATCAAACAGAGGTGATAGAGGTATTTTGACAATCTTTTCAATGGTGAGAATGAGACTATGGACATCCAATTGGATGACTCCTTTGATGATTTAAATACATGCTTTGTACACAGGATCCAAGAATCAGAGGTCAAAGAAACTTTAAATAGGATGAAAGGGGGCAAGGCGATGGGCCCTAATGGTTCCTAATAGAGGTGTGGAAATGCCTTGGGGATAGTGCTATCATTTGGCTAACCAAGTTATTTAACCATATTTTTTGATCAAACAGGATGCTCGATGAGTGGAGGAGGAGTACATCAGTACCAATCTTCAAGAATAAGGGAGATATTCAAAGTTGTACCAACTATCGAGGGATTAAGCTCATGAGCCACATATGAAGCTATGGGAGAGAGTTATTGAGCATCGCCTAAGAGGAATGACGCATATCACCATGAACCAATTTGGATTCATGCTTAGAAGGTCAACATGGAAGCAATTTTCTTAATAAGGCAGGTCATGAAGCGATATAAGGAGCAGAAGAAGGACTTGCACATGGTTTTTATCGACTTGGAAAATGCCTATGATAAAATACCTAGGAATCTCATGTGATGGGCATTGGATAAGCATAAAGTCCCAACAAAGTATGTTACGTTCATCAAGGACATACAAGGAGCGCATCAAGGTTGTGACTAGTGTTCGAACAACTGACGGTGATACAAATGTTTTCCCGATTAACATAGGACTACATCAAGATTCAAATTTGAGCCCTTATCTATTTGCCTTAGTGATAGATGAGGTCACGAGGGATATACAAGGAGATATCCCTTAGTGTATGCTTTTTGCTGATGATGTAGTTCTAGTAGATGAAATCCGAGAAGGAGTAAATAGAAAGCTAGAGTTATGGCGTTAGACCCTAGAGTCAAAAGGATTTAGAATTAGGAGGACCAAAATCGAATATATGAGATGTGACTTTGGTACTACAACTAGTGACGATGGAGATGTAAGTTTGGGAGGCTAGGTAGTACCAAAGAAGGACACCTTCCGTTATTTAGGATCGATGCTACAAAGAGATGGTGATATTGATGAAGATGTTAGCCATAGATTCAAAGCGAGTGGATGAAATGGCGTCAAGCATCGGGAGTCCTATGCGACAAGAGAGTGCCATAGAAGTTGAAAAGCAAGTTCTATAGGACATCGATTAGGCCTGTTATGTTATTGGGGCAGAGTGTTGGCCTACTAAGAGATGACATATCCAACAACTAAGTGTCGCAGAGATGCGTATGTTGTGTTGGATATGTGGGCACACAAGATTGGACCGAGTGAGAAACGATGACATATGCCATCGACTAGGAGTAGCGCTAATTGAAGAAAAGCTTATTCAACACTAGTTGAGATGGTTTGGGCATGTTCACCGGAGACCCCCAGAGGCACGGTGCATAGAGGCATCATAAGATGGGACAATAATGTGAAGAGAGGTAGAGGTCGACCAAACATAACATGGGAGGAGGCAATCAAAAGGGACTTGAAGGTATGGAATATCCCAATGGATTTGTGTTTGGATAAAAGTTCTTGGAAAGAAGCTATCCACGTGACCGAACCGTGATTAGGCCTTTTTCCTTTTAGTGCTCTCAAAAGTTTTTCCCCTCACCTTTCTCCCTCTTTCTCCTTTTGGTGACATCTTGTTGGCTTTCAACTCTAGCCTACCCCAACTTGCTTGGGACTTAAAGGCTATGTTGTTGTTGTTGTTGTTGACTTTCAGTATTTTATGGGAACCTAACATCTCATTTTTTTCATTGTTTCCAGCACAGACACTTTCCAAAGTTCCATTATGAATGTGAAATTGGAGTAGAATCAAATAATATCTTTGGTATCCTTGTACGCAATTGGAGGACGAGCGAAGAATTGCATCTGTGGGAGCAATTCAATTACCGCAAATGAGGTTAGCATTTTCTTCTCTCAAAGTTTGTCATACTTGTGTTTTTTTGTTCCAGCTTCTAGGCCTTACCAAGGAAGGTTGAGAAGACAAGCATTCAGAAATATATTTTGTCACAAGCAAAAATGCTACTTTGAACACTAGAAGGAAGTGATTCTCACCTTCCTCTTGATAAGTAGATCAACACATAACCAAGAGACTCTAAGTCATCTCTCATGCTTTGTTCTATAGATAAAACCATCAATAACACACACCAACAGTCAAAATAACACACATAGATATATAGTTAACCAAAGCTTACAAAAGAAAATGTACATTGGACTGCTGGTGAGATTTTTTGGACGAGTGACATTTTCTATTGATTGGCAAGGCACAATTTTGTAAGTTTCAGAAGTGTAAGATGTGGGATGGCACAATGGTAGAACTCCACATGTGTCCTGTAGATCAACTTATGTGGGAGCTAACACTGTGGGAGCCAAAGTTCCAGTGAATGTTTTGAAGCAAGAACTAATTGAGTGTTAAAAGTGCTTAGGTCAGTTTAAGGAGGTTGGTTGTGTCAGGGCTACTTTTAGAATCACAAGTTAGGTGTTTGATTTTGTCGCCAGTTTATATTCCTGCATTCTCACATCTGTTGTCATCAAGTTATAGGAAGGAGTTTTCTTTGTCTAACATCAATACTTTGGTCAAAATGACAGATGAGCCTTCGGAAAAATGATTTATCTTTCTTTTCTAGGATACTTCATCATGATCCAGATGAGAAAAGCCACAACTATTGGACAATACCTGATAGCAATCTTTTCAAAGTTCGTAGAAAGAATTTCCCAAATGACTAACCAAAGGTCTAAATCTTCCAGTTTGCATTTCATTGCTTGTGAAGCATGTCGGATAATATAAACGATCTTAACAAGCTAATATCTAAGTTACACATACATGTTCCAAGTTATCTCATGGAGCTTGCAGCCATTGATTGGTTCAAGGACACCAAACCTATGAATAATGTGGGCAGACATAAAAATTGTGTTGCTCAGGTAACCAATACACCAGTCTAATTGCTTCTCTTATTCCTATATCGCAGTTGTTTTTATGTTTAACTTTGAATTTGCACTATTTCATGATAATAATGATTCAACTACAACATAATAGTAGATAACATTGTTTTTTTATCAAGGAGCTAGGATCAACAAAAAAACTTGGATTTTATTCACGCCTTTTCTTTTACTTCTATTATAGGTTGCTGTTGAGAAAGGGATGCATACATTTATTGTCAACTTATAGGTAAGTCGCCATTCCATAAAACCGATTTGAACCTTTATTTGTCAATTTGATTTTTTGGTGAATTTATCCTCCTATAGATTCCTGGATCAACTCACTATAGCATGGTCATGTATTTCGTCACAAGTTCCTTGAAAAAGGAATCATTACTGCAGTGCTTCTTTGATGGCGATGATGACTTCCGTAACAACAGGTCGAAGCTCATACCATCTGTTCCAAGGGTCTTTTTTCACCCAATATCTATGTACCATGTTAACAGTTTTGTGCCCTTCACTTTGACTTAAAAAAACTTTAGGACTCATGCATAATGCGAGAGAGTGTTGGTAACACCCCTTGTTTGCTGGGAAAGGCTGTGGATATGCAAAATTTATGGGAGAGGTTAGTTTAGAAAAAAATGTTATATTTCCCTGATATTTTTCGGAAATCTCAATTGGTAATCTCAGAATGTTATGAAAAGTTCATTTTATCTATGGGCTAGCAGGTTGTTCGCCTTATTGAGATAGAAACTAAGCATATCATTTGTCACGACAATTCATCGCCTTAGTGATGAAATAATCGAAGGGGATTTTGTGGTGTGAGCTGACTACTAAAGTATCTATGCTGCATTTCCACCGGGACAAAGTAAACTGAAATCCACTCTCTCCATTCTCATTGGTGATATTGTAGCACGCTATCTTTTGCCTTCACTTTCTTCTTCCAACAATGTAACAATGTGCACATGGGGGTTACTGCATATTTTTTCTTGCTCCTTTCTTCTCTTGTAAATGCAACACTGTCTTCTCAGAACGTTTCCTTAGGTGTCTCCTAGCCTAGCCATTTTTTCTAGCGTGTAATGCCATATTGAAGAATTTGGGACGGACGCGAAAGATGAATGACCTGGGTTTTGTTGTGCACCATTTCAGGAATCAACATCTTACAAGGTTGATGGAGTACACTTATATTAAGCATATAGCCCATGCTAACGCTGCGATCCCGACAAAGGCACCAACGTTGGCATCAATGCTGAAAAAGAAAGTTACCACCAAAGACTGAATTATCGAGGGGCTTTTGAACACTTGAGCCACATATGCCACAATTGGGGATGTTTCTCGTAATGACGATATGAACTGTAGGGAAGCATTTCCAAATCAGTGGTAGTAGTAGTTGAGTTGTTCTTGTATAAACTGGATAAACACGTTAGGAATGAAATCAATGTTGTTTTTTGGTTCGTATTGTCAGCTAAATAATACATATTCTGTTGCTATCTAAATCAGCACATAATTGTGAATATGTTTTTTGATATTCTGTTCTTGTACAATTGGTAGGATATATTCCTTGTGCATTTCCCAGTGTTCAGTCTTACTATATGTTTCAAACAGATACTGTAATTACTTGCATTTCAAAGTGAACTTGTTTGTAAAACCCGTAAATTGTGCCCTATTAAGACGTACTCTACACATACCAAGTAATCAAATTGGCAATGGATTGAACATGAACTCAATGACTCCTGACTCCTTGTTATCAACTTCCAAATCTTCTAGTGGCTTATCTTTTCTTTCAAATTTAAATTATCTAACATGTATGTAAGGAAAATGGACCTCGAGCCATTTGGCTAAAAGGATTTTGGTGTTTGATGATCAACATAACCCGTGGACTAATATGTTTGCTAGTGTTTATGCTTATAGTTCACAGGATGCGAAGAGGATTGGACTAAGGCACTGAGGATGCAACACCTCAAAATAAGACATAAAAGGGGCTTAGAAGTCCAAGACTCAAGAACAAAAGAAGCCCAAGGAAACAACGAAGAAATCCATGAAGTGGGAAGTCAGCCAGCACACTGGTGGCGCACCAGACAGTGAACAGTAACCTATCCGATGTGCACCGAACTGTTTGGGTAACGGTCGGATCCAATGGTCGACTGCTACAGACCCCAACGGTCGGCTGACGTGACAGGGCACCGGACAGTGAACAGTGCTTGTCCGGTGTGCACCGGAATGTCTAGTGCACCCATCGATAGAAAGCTGCTACTTCTGTCTAACAGCTACAATTGTGGGGAGAGGCTATTAAAACAATGAAAAATAAGTTGATTAGCTCTCAAGATGATTATAAATGCTTGCTATAAAAATTTGAAACATTTGCAAATTTAAATTGTGAGCTATCAACTAAAATTGAGCAATTAGAGTCTAATGCTACATCCTCAGCCACCAATGATAGCCTTATTAAAAAGAATGAAAAACTTAAGGCTAAGTTAGCCAGCTCCCAAGAAGCCATTGAAAACTTGCTAGGGAAAATGGAAATTCTTAGGATAACACCATTGTGGGAGTGAACAAGCCTATGGAGAGAGAAACTGTGATTTGTAGGCTATGCCACAAGTAAGGCCACAAGTCTTACCAATGCAAGGCGAAGACGGGGACAAGCAAAAGCAAAAGCTCAGGCAAAAGCCAACAAGCAAAATCTCCAACACCTACATCAACAAGGTGGATAAAAAGGTTGCTACACCATATTTGATCAAGAAGAAAAAGAATGGAAAGGTGATAGAAATCAAGGCCAACAAGCAAGCCAACTAAGGAAAGGGGGGCAAACGTATCTGGGTGCCAAAAGATTATCTCAACCATGAAGCACCAAGAAGGTTTGGATCCCAAGAGGGAAGTGGGAAGTCTGAAGGACTTCGGGGAATTTAAAGATTTGGCAAAATTGGGATGTATATCATGGGATGCATCATATTGGATCAAGTCAATTGCCAAGTGGGTTAGTGAACACTTTGGACCCAAATTCTCCACCCATGACTAAGGTAACTAGATTTATTGTATTCCTTGTTTTTGGATATGCATATCCATTCTCATATATCTAGTTTTACCTTTCATGCTAGTTTTACATGATGCATTTTTTCTTTAATTAAATTGCATGCATACTAGTTCAATCATATGGTAGGAATGCTCGCTTTCAATTCAAATACTTGAGCAAACCTACATGGTTTAAAATATTTAGTTAAGCATGGTACATAGCTTATTCATCATTCCTAACAAAATGGTACTCCAATTGGTATTTACACATGATATACTTTAGTGCTTCAATTGGTATCATTTAACTTATATGCGCCAAAGTTCGAATTATAGATAATTTCTCCCTCTTGATTTCAAATTCAAAGTGCAAGTCTCCTACAAGTATTCAAAACTTGTATGCACACTTCCAGGGGAAGGTTACTCTATAATATTAATCTTTAAGACTAATGCCTGCTTTCAAGTCTATTATATGCAGTAGTCTCATTAAAGGAAAATGGAGACCCCGGAGAAAGACAATAAGCTTCCACTGCAAATCTACAAGTTATTCATGTCTCACAAGACTACAATTGGTATCATTTACATGTCTTCTCTAGTGTTTGATTAGACTATATTTCATATCTTCAGCTTCTCATGTTGCTATAAATGCATATGTTGTCAAAATATATCTTTTACCTATGTATAAGGGAAGTTAGTCAAATCAGACTATAGCTTGCACCTCTCTTTCTCATGTGCTTTTTCTTAAGTAGAAGATCTCAGTTAGGGGGTATTTCTTTGTCTATGACAAAGGAGGAGAATATTCTTTCAAAAGGGAGAACACTCTTTTAGGGGGAGTAATCTTTTAGAACTTCAATTGGTAAATCTTTTAGAGGGCAAGTCTTATTTGCTTCCTATATGCTTTTAATGTCTTCCTTTTTGGTGGTTGATGCCAAAGGAGGAGAAGTTTTAGGGGCCAAAGCATGAAAAATATATCAAACACCAAACACCACCAAATTTAAATTTTTAATCTTTGATTTTACAAGTGGTTTTTGGTCCTTCAAGTATCTTTGGTCTAAAATAGGAAGTAAGTGAATTATGGAGTTAGGGGGAGGCTTGAGTCCATAATCTCACTTTAAAGGGACACTCATGTATCCTAGCAAGTAGATTGCATATTTTCATTGAAATGTTTGTTATATTTGCTTGCTTGGTTGTGTTGTCATCAATCACCAAAAAGGGGGAGGTTGTAAGGAAAATGGACTTCGAGCCATTTGGCTGAAGGGATTTTGGTGTTTGATGATCAACATAACCCGTGGACTAATATGTTTGTCAGTGTTTATACTTATAATTCGTAGGATGCGAAGAGGATTGGACTAACACACTGAGGATGCAACACCTCAAAAGAAGACATAAAAGGAGCATAGAAGTCCAAGACTCAAGTACAAAAGAAGCCCAAGGAAACAGTGAAGAAATCTATGAAGTAGGCAGTCAGCCAGCGCACTGGTGGTGCACTGGATAGTGAACAGTAACCTGTCCGGTGTGCAGCGGAGTGTCCGGTGGGACACCAGGCAGTCTACGTAGAGAGGCCTACAACTGGGTGCTCTCGGGCTATAGCACCGGACTGTCTGGTGTGCATAGAACAGTTTGGGTAATGTTCGGATTCAACGGTTGACTGCTATAGACCCCAACAGTCAGCTGACGTGGCAGGCACCGAACAGTGAACAATGCTTGTTTGGTGTGCACCAGACTGTCCGGTGCACCCATCGACAGAAAGCTGTTGCTTCTTTCCAACGACTACAATTGTGGGGAGAGGCTATAAATACCCCCAACCGACCATTTAGAGGTGTGGGAGCCCAAGCAACATACCAAGGCATATTGTACACATTTCCATGTGCTCAAACACCTAAGTACTTAATAGAATCTCTTGGTGATTAGCATAGGTGCTTTGCGAAGTGCTTAGGTTAGTTAGACCGTATTAGCGCTTGTTCTAGGTGAATCCTAGTTAGTTGAGTGAGTTTAGAAAAACCACACAACCCCTCGGCTCTTGCACAAGCTATTGTAATTGTACCAAGTGGGGCTAGAGTCTTGCGAGACCATGACAACCGAGTTTGTGTCACGACTGCCACTGTGTACCAGAGGGAACAAGACCCGCAATGTTTTGGCCAGAAGCTCGATAGTGGAGACGATAAGGAGCGTCTGAGAGGAGCCGAAAGCGGAGCACCACTTGCGCGTGGAGAAGGCCCATGGCTCTCTACGGAGTTACTCGACCGAGGTGCTTGGCCCTCGCATGGGCTACCCTTTGCATAGGGGCACCAACGAAGATTAGTCGAAACCTGAAAGGGAAATGTGCCCTTGGGCCATTTCTAAGTGTTTTGGTGATTTAGTGTCAAACACATGTGCCTAAGTGTAAAATGGTGGACAAAATACAAATCAAGTGTAATGGTATGTTTCTCAAACTTAGTACATTGTTTTAGAGACTAATGTATTGTGTCTAAGTGCTGGAAACAGGAAAAGAACAAATGGAGTTGTCTTGGCTCGAGCAGCCAAGACTTTGCTCAGTCTGGGAGCACCGGACTGTCCGGTGGTGCACCGGACAGTGTCCGGTGCGCCAGGCTAGCACAGGTGAACTGGCCGCTCTCGGGAATTCACCGGCGACGTACGGCTAAAATTCACTGGACTGTCCGGTGAGCCAACGGTCGGCCGGGCCAACGGCCGGCCGCGCGATCTGCGCGGGACATGTGGCCAAGCCAACGGCTAGAAGAGGGCACCGGACTGTCCGGTGTGCACCAGACAGTGTCCGGTGCGCCAACGGCTATCAGGCGCCAACGGTCGGCTTCGCCATTTAAGAAAAGGAATCGGGCACCGGACATGTCCGGTGCGCCAGTCGACAGAAGGCAATATCAGCCTTCCTAGAATGCTCTCAATGGCTCCTAGCTGCCTTGGGGCTATAAAAGGGACCCCTAGGCGCATGGAGGAGAACACCAAGCATTCCTACAATATTCCTAAGCACCAAGACATCGATTTCGCGCATTCGTTTCATTGTGATAGCATATAGAGCTCTAGTGGAGTTGTGAACTCATTGGGTTGTGTTGCGAGCTCTTGTTGCGACTTGTGTGCGTGTTGATTCTCTGATTCTCGTGTCTTGTGTGTGTTGCTAATCCCTCCCTTGCTCTGTGTTTCTTGTGAATTTAAAGTGTAAGGGCGAGAGGCTCCAAGTTGTGGAGATTCCTCGCAAACGGGATTGAGAAAAAGTAAGCAAAACACCATGGTATTCAAGTGGGTCTTTGGACCGCTTGAGAGGGGTTGATTGCAACCCTCGTCCGTTGGGACGCCACAACGTGGAGTAGGCAAGCGTTGGTCTTGGCCGAACCACGGGATAACCACCGTGCCATCTCTGTGATTGATTTCTTGTGGTTATTGTGTTTTGTTGAGATTCCTCTCTAGCCACTTGGCAAATTATTGTGCTAATGATTAACCAAGTTTTGTGGCTTAAGTTTTAAGTTTCACAGGATCACCTATTCACCCCCCCTCTAGGTGCTCTCAATTGGTATCAAAGCCGTTCTCTTCACAAAGGGACTAACCGCCCGAAGAGATGGATCCTAAGGGGAAGGGTATCGTGATCAACGACAAAGAGAAGGAATCCTTCGTCAACGAGCCGAAGGACGACAAGCCTACTGACTCCGGCTCGGGCCATAGACGGAAAGAAGGGAAGAAGAAGAAGACGAGACGCATCAAAGAGATCATCTACTACGACGACAGTGATGAGTCCACTTCTTCCCAAAAGGATGACTATGACTACGAGAAACAAAAGACGGTCAATTCGAATTTTTCTTTTGATTATTCTCGTATTCCTCAAAATTCAAATTCGCATTTGCTCTCCATTCCTTTTGGCAAGCCCCCACACTTTGATGGAGAGGACTACGGATTTTGGAGCCACAAAATGCGTAGTCACCTGTTCTCTCTCCATCCGAGCATATGGGAGATTGTGGAAAGTGGAATGAAGTTTGATAGCTCGGATAGTCCCACTTTTATTAATGAACAAATTCATAGAAATGCACAAGCTACTACTGTGTTGTTAGCCTCATTGTGCAGGGACGAGTATCACAAGGTGAGCGGCTTGGACAACGCCAAGCAAATCTGGGACACCCTCAAGATTTCTCATGAGGGGAATGACGTCACCTTGCTCACCAAGATGGAGTTGGTGGAGGGCGAGCTTGGATGGTTCGCAATGATAAGAGGCGAGGAGCCGACACAAACATACAACCGGCTCAAGACCCTTATCAACAAAATAAGGAGCTACGGAAGCACGCGATGGACGGACCACGACGTCGTCCGACTGATGCTAAGGTCCTTTACCGTTCTTGATCCTCATTTGGTGAATAATATTCGTGAGAATCCCAGGTACACCAAAATGTCGCCCGAAGAAGTCCTTGGAAAATTCGTGAGCGGGCGGATGATGATCAAGGAGGCGAGGTACGTGGACAACGCTTTGAATGGTCCGATCAACGAGCCGCAACCCCTTGCTCTCAAGGCAACAAGAAGCAAGGAGGTGCTACCTAGCAAGGTGGCACAAATTGAGGCGACCGGACTTAATGATGAGGAGATGGCCCTCATCATCAAAAGATTCAAGACGACACTAAAAGGTCGCAAGGGGCAGCCAAGCAAGACCAAGACAAAGGGGAAGCGCTCATGTTTCAAATGTGGTAAGCTTGGACATTTTATTGCTAATTGTCCCGATAATGAAAGTGATCAGGATCAAGGGACCAAGAGGGAAAAGAAAAAGAACTATAAGAAGGCAAAGGGCGAGGCACATCTGGGCAAGGAGTGGGATTCGGATTGCTCCTCGTCCGACTCCGACAATGAAGGACTCGCCGCCACCGCCTTCAACAAGTCATCCCTCTTCCCCAACGAGCGTCATACATGCCTCATGGCAAGGGAGAAGAAGGTACGTACTCGAGACTCTACGTATGCTTCTTCAAGTGAGGATGAATCTAGTGATGAGGATGAAATAGATTATTCTTGTTTATTTAAGGGCCTAGATAGAACCAAGGTAGATAAAATTAATGAATTAATCGATGCCTTGAATGATAGGAATAGGCTTTTAGAAAAACAAGAGGACTTGTTGTATGAAGAACATGACAAATTTGTAGAAGCTCAAAAATCTCATGCACTAGAAGTTAAAAGAAATGAAATGCTTTCTTGTGAATTATCTTCTTGCCATGAGACAATTTCTAACTTAAGGAGCATTAATGATGATTTGAATGCTAAGTTAGAAATAGCTAGTAAATCAACATCTTGTGAAGAAATTGTTGCAACTTGTAATAGGTGTAAAGATTTTGACATTGATGCTTGTAATGAACACCTAGTTTCAATTTCCAAACTTAATGATGAATTGGCTAGTCTTAATGCTCAACTTAAGACTAGCAAGAGCGATTTTGATAAACTAAAATTTGCTAGGGATGCCTACACGGTTGGTAGACACCCCTCAATTAAGGATGGGCTCGGCTTCAAGAGGGAGGCCAAGAACTCAACAAGCCATAAGGCTCCCATTCTCGCCAAGGAGAAAGGGAAGGCCCCTATGGCTAGTAGTGCTAAGAAGAACCATGCTTTTATGTATCATGATAGGAGATATGCTAGAAATGCAATTAGAAGTTATGATTCACATGTTTTTTATTCTCATGCCATGTTTGCTTCTAGTTCTTCCTATAAGCATGATAGAGATATGTCTAGGAGAAATGTTGTTCATATGCCTAGGAGAAATACTGGTAATGTTCCTAGGAAAGTTACTAGACCTTCTACAATATATCATGCTTTAAATGCTTCCTTTGCTATTTGTAGAAAGGATAGGAAGATAGTTGCTAGAAAATTAGGGGCAAAATGCAAGGGTGATAAAACTTGCATTTGGGTCCCTAAGGATATATGTGCTAACCTTGTAGGACCCAACAAGAGTTGGGTACCTAAAACCCAAGCCTAAATTTGCCTTGCAGGTTTATGCATTCGGGGGCTCAAGCTAGATTATCGACAGCGGATGCACAAACCATATGACGGGGGAGAAGAAGATGTTCACCTCCTACGTCAAGAACAAGGATTCCCAAGATTCAATAATATTCGGTGACGGGAATCAAGGCAAGGTAAAAGGTTTAGGTAAAATTGCAATATCAAATGAGCACTCTAATTCTAATGTGTTTTTAGTAGAGTCTCTTGGGTATAATCTGCTATCTATTAGTCAGTTATGTCAAATGGGATATAATTGTCTATTTACAAATGTAGACGTGTCTGTCTTTAGGAGATGTGATGGTTCACTAGCCTTTAAGGGTGTACTAGACGGAAAACTTTATTTAGTTGATTTTGCAAAAGAGGAGGCCGGTCTAGATGCATGCTTAATTGCTAAGACTAGCATGGGCTGGCTGTGGCATCGCCGCTTAGCACATGTGGGGATGAAGAACCTTCACAAGCTTCTAAAGGGAGACCACGTGATAGGTTTGACTAACGTGCATTTCGAAAAGGATAGACCATGTGCAGCTTGTCAAGCAGGGAAACAGGTGGGAGGCTCTCATCACACCAAAAATGTGATGACCACGTCAAGACCACTGGAGATGCTTCATATGGACCTCTTCGGACCCGTCGCCTATCTGAGTATAGGAGGAAGTAAGTGTTGGGGGCCTTCGTCCTCCGAAGGTCCTCAAAAACATGATTTGACAATGTTTTCCAAGTGGATTATGTGAACAGGTATTTTCGGATTCAGAATTATGGATATGGAGCACGGCCAGGACGAAGCTCGAACTAGACGAAGGTCGAGGGCAGCCGAAGCTGTGCGCAGGGAAGCTTCGGCGCGATGATATAAGGGGGAACCGACTTAAAGATGAAAAGACTTCGGGGGCCTCGACAGATTTCCATAAACCGTTAACAAATGTAATGGACATAGATGTAATTTTACGTGGGCTGCGTCCCGCGTCTATAAATAGATGAACAGTACTCCCGTACTGCTCACGTTGACTTGGCATTGGCTTTTGCGTCACGCTTGTACTTATTACCTTCTCTCAGGACCGAAGGTACATTTGTAATATGAAATCATTTCTATTTCTCCATAATAATAAAATAGAAATGATCTTATGTTGATGTTTATATTTCACGCTTTATATGAGTCCTTCGGCATTATTTATTATATTCACGAAGGTACGTCCTTCGAAACCTTCGTCCGAGATGCATTATATTCCGAAGGGATATAATGTTATGGAGGACGAAGGGCTTTAATATTTAACATTTTCTGTGTTGCCTTGTTCTTAATTCTTAGCATTTGAGAACAAGTCCCCAACATTGGCGCCCACCTCCGGTGAACTCACTTCCACTTCGAAGTTTTTGTGAACACCTTCGGAAGCTATAGACCTTCACTATGGCGCCGAAGAAAGCTTCAGCGACTGGGGCAGGAGCACTACAACCGCTGGACCACAACCAGGAGACCGTCTCTCTTCGGGAGGCCCGAAGCCAGAAGAGGAAAGCCGTCAGCCCGACGCTTGAGGAAGAAGAGCTAGACCAAGAAATCAGAGAGATGGAGATGCTACATCAACAAGTGCAGAGGAAGAAGGAGAAGATGGCCCGCCTAGCTGAGTTGCAAAGGCAAATAGACGAAGCCTCTGAGGAAGTTCGCCATCTCACTCACGATGAGCAGAACAGAAGGCCTTATCAGAAAGACCTTCATCAGGAGGGCTTCGTCACCGAAAATGATTGGTATGATAATTTCCATCAGGGAAATTTTGTTTTCGATGATGTTTCTCCTCTGTCTGCTGAGCTGCAGGCTACACCTTGGCCTCCATCCTATAAGCCACCCCAGCTTCCCATGTTTGACGGCCACTCCGACCCGAAGCAATTCTTGATGAGCTACGAAGCAACAGTGTCTTCGTACGGGGGCAACGCTGCAGTCATGGCGAAGTCTTTCGTTATGGCCGTCAGGAATGTTGCTCAGACTTGGTATTCCTCCCTTCGGCCGGGAACAATCACTTCATGGCAGAAGCTGAAGGATATGTTACTGACCAGCTTTCAAGGATTTCAAGCGAAGCCGGTCACAGCTCAAGCCCTCTTCCAGTGTATTCAGGATCACGAAGAATACCTTCAGGCGTATGTCCGAAGGTTCTTGCGATTGAGGGCGCAGGCTCCGACGGTGCCCAATGAAATTGTTATCGAAGCCATGATCAAGGGGCTTCGACCTGGACCTGCAGCTCAATATTTTGCTCGGAAGCCTCCTCAGACCTTGGAGAAATTGCTCCAAAAGATGGATGAGTACATTCGTGCTGACAATGACTTTCGCCAAAGAAGGGAGGAGGCCTTCAGATTTTCTGAAATGACCAGGGGCTTCGGAGGAAGATACTACCCGAGGCATGTTCGTTCCATCCACAACACTCAGAATGATGATAAGGGGAGTCAGCAGAACAGACCGCAGTGCTCCTCACAGGCTTCGGGGCAACAACAAAATTCCTTCCGGCCACCAGCTCCAAGAGGCAGAGGCGCCAGGGGCTTCGGTGGAAGATTCGGAGATCAGCCAAGGAGACTGTTTTGCTTGTTCTGTGGAGAAGGCAAGGGCCATACCACTAGGACGTGCCATGTTACAATCCAGAAGCAAAAGGAAATAGCCGAAGCTGCATCTCAACAAGCTCAGCCGAAGCAGGTCATGCATACTGCTTCGTATCATCCGCCTTATATCCCACAATACATGGATAACCACCCTGCAGCTCCTGTAGCTTCGGCAAGTCAACCTCAAGCTTCCTGGCAGCAGCTTCCGCCTCCACCTCCATTGCAGCAAGGTCAACAGCCAGAAGGGAGTCAATACGCTCCACATCAGAGGGACTTCAGAGAACAGTCCGAAGCTCGCACAGTCAACAGCACTGTGCCAGAGTCGAAGCACATTTATTGACATATCCTACTTTTGATAGCAGTTTTTTCTATTCAGTTTTATTTTCTGTGAAGCAAAAAACATTGATAGTTTTCATGTAATAATTTCGTTGTTTCCTACGAGGAAAGTCTATGTGCTCCAAAAGCCTAAGTTGATGAAGCCTAAAACTTTTTCCGTTACCAAGGAGGACAATAGGATTAAAATCTTTCGGAGTAACAGAAAGTCGTTCTAAGGAACGCAGAGTAAGTTTATAAAGTCACAAAAAGCCGTTCCAAAGGGAGCGCAGAGTAAGTTTTCTGCTCAGAAGTCGTTCCTAAAGGAATGCAGAGCCTACAGCGAAAAGTCAACGCTGATACCGCCTAAGTAAAAGGCGAAGAAGCTCCTAAGGGAGGCTTACAGCGAAAAGTCAACGCTGAAACCGTCTAAGTAAAAGGCGAAGAAGCTCCTAAGGGAGGCTTACAGCGAAAAGTCAACGCTGAAACCGTCTAAGTAAAAGACGAAGAAGCTCCAAAGACGTTCCTAAGGGAATGCAGAGCTTACAAATATATTTTATGTGTATCTTCGGAACAAATGTCACATGCATAACATAACATCATCACATCATTTTGCATAGCATAAACATCATACATCATATTGCATTTGGCAAGAGAAGGGGATACTCTCAACCTTCGAAAGGACACTTTGAGAAAGTGACATCAAAGCTGTATAGCTTCGGAATACAGTTTCGGAGAATATTTTTACGAAACATGGGCGAACTTTATCAGACCAATATCAAAGCTGTATAGCTTCGGAATATAGCTTCGGAAAATAGCTTCGGAGAATGTTTTCACGAGGCATGGATGTAATTCATCAGAATAATTTTAACGAAGAATGTCTTCTTCACGAAGCATGAAAAGAAGGGAAGGTGTTTTTTCGCCGAAGGCTCAAAAATGGTATGTATCTAAAAGTTTCATGCATCGTAAAGAATTCAATAATGAAAAGAGACTTGTATATTACATTCAAATGTACAAAGTGTTGCATAGATTACACTTTAAATGTTTTTTCCAAATAGCATCTAATCTTCTCTCAATACTGCTTCGGCGGCTTCATTCAAAAGTTGGTCAACAACCTTGTCCATGATAGTTTCGGCCATTTGTTTAATTTCTTCATCCCCTTTAGTGTGGGGGTCGGCAGTTGATTCAACAGTTTCTGAGCGAAGAGAACACTTCTTCATTACTTTTACAAATCGCGAGCAAAGTTTAAAATGAAAATTACAACGCAACAAGAACGGCTAATTGGTACCTAATTGTCTTTCGGGCTCCGTGCTCCTTTCGGCAGCCTCTGCTACTCTTCTTGCATCATGAATGCCTTTTTCGCTTCTTTGGATGATCTCTTGCGCCATTCCTCGGCCGCCGTCGTTCCAGATATCAGTAAAAAATTTGCCACCAACCGCGCTCGCTTCGGCCGAGGGGTCCTTGATGTCTTCGGAAGATAAGGTAGCTTCGGATTGAGCTAAAAATTTTACATGTTCGCAACCTTTCTTCTCTAAGACAGAAGCAATTCCTCTGGCGCCCGAAAAAGCGCATATGTCGCCACGACTGTTCAGAATTTCTTCGAAGGCCTCTGCTTCGTGGCTGATCCATTCCAGCGGACCTTCGGGATTGCCTCGAGAGAAATTCTCTTCGCTGGAAAAGGCGCCTACGCTGGCGAAGCTGGATTTAATTTTATTCACACATTCTACAGATTTGACATAATATTTCCCCTGAGATGTGCGAAGCTCCTTAACTCTTGATTCCAATTTGCTGACCATAAAATCACTAAGTTCTCGTTTCGTTTCCTCAAGCGCGCGATCCTCTTTAGCTCTGGCCAGCTGTTTCTGAAGATCTTTAATCTCGCGTTTTTGAGCTTCGGCCTGGGCCTTTGAAGCAGCTTCGTCTTTTTCACTTTATCTACCAGTGTTAGCAGAATTTTATCTTTTTCCAAAGCTTCGTTTCTTAGTTTGATAACTTCGGAGCGTAAATTATTAAACGCAATCTCAAAGCTTTCATCTTCGGCGCTCTTTTGCGCTCTTAGCGCGTTGCTTAGGATCAGGCCCTATACGAAAAAGAATTCATATAAGGAAAAAGGAATGAGTTGCGTAAAAAATAATAAGGGGGTTTTTTCAAGCGTTTAATTCCTGTACCTTCAAGCTGTTGTACGCAAGACTGTCTGCGAGATCTCCTTTCGTCATGGCGCTTAATCCAGATTCAAGCTTCGGGAAACCAATACTCCTGGCCATCTCTCGGCAGACGGATAGCTCTTTGTTATCAGGCAGGCAGTATAAGAAGTCATCTTCATTCGTTCCGTTGAATATTACTGCCCCCTTTGGATATTTTAGTTCTTTTGCATAATGGTTGGCTTCATAAGTTTCTTCTTCAGATAGCTTTTTCCCCGAGGCATGTCGTATGATATAATCACGCATGCTAGCAGGTGCTTCGGGGATGGCGGTGTCCGTTTCTTCAACTAATACTGGTTCTGGAATTTTTATTGCTTCGGTTTCAAGAGGTTGCTCCTTGAAGGGCTCTGAAGGCCCAGCTTCAGCTTCAGCTTGTTGCGCCGAAGCTTCAGTAGAAGCTTCAGCAACTTCAACACTCTTTTTTGGGGTTGCGCTTGAAGACTTAATTGTCTCCAAGACGTCTAATACGTTTACCATTCTTTTCCTTTTTGGGGTCACTGATGGACCCTTTTGGTTTTTTGCCGTTTCTACATTTACTGCAGGACTCAAAACTTTCGAAGTTTTTTCCTTAGTCGATTCTTTCGCTTCTTTCAATTTTTCTGTTGATGGCGCTTCGGCCATTACTACAATTTCTGGCAACAAGGTCGGCTGTTCAGCTTCGGTGGCCGAAGAGGTTTCTCCGGTAAACTCAGGCACCGAAGCTGGTTCAATATGGCGTGGCCGATGTGTGAGAACCTTTATCCTCTTTCTTTTTGGTTCCGGCTCGCTAGGGGCAGTTGCAGCTTCTTCTTTTGCAGAGGTTGTGTCTTTCCTTTTCTGCCCTCGGATGGGATAACGATAATCAGGGTAGAAGAACCCGACTGCATCAAACACCCGATTGAGTCTTTTCTTCTTTCGGCCTCCGAAGGCTGCTGATAACGCAGTATTCTCAGCCTTCGAATATGCCCCAAGCAATTCGTCACTTAATGTCTCTATGCTTTTCAACCAATCGTCATCAGGTTCAATAAATTTATCTGCATATTTGAATGTGTACTTCAGCCTGACTAGTCCGCCTTCGTCGGACTCTTTAATGGTTTCCTTCGGCATTTCCCATTTTTCTGTAAGTGGCCATACCCTGAAGGCAATGTGCTCTTGGACTAAGTCCCTTGTCCCAATGAAAGAGCAGACTATGCCGAAAGCTCTTTGGCATTCCTCGGCTGCTTCGTCCATTTCAACCTTCGGCCTTCGAAGTCCGAAGCGTTGCCAGATGGGGCGCATAATGATACTCTTGACGTTTTCTTGCGCCGTTAAGTCATTTTTTTACATAAAACCATTCGGTCATCCAGGCTCCGGGCCACCTCTTCCGAAAGGTTGGTACAGGGCGGCTTGACCCGGAGCGGGCACCGAAGCTGTAGCATCCAAAATTATTGTGATATTGTTCTTTTCCCCACGGCTTCGTCTCATATAACAGTTCATGAATGTTGCAGAAACTTTTAGCATTTGCTTCTAAACCTTGGCTTCTTGCAGCCCAGACAAACATCCCCATTCTTATGATAGCTTCAGGAGTAAGTTGATGAAGGTAGACCTGAAATGTCTTCAGTACCTCAACAACGAAGTTGCTCAGGGGGAATCGAAGCCCAGCCTTGAGAAAGCTTCGGAAGACTACAACTTCATCTTCTTCCGGGGTGGGAGAGGTCTTTTCTCCAGCGTCGGCCCTCACAATAGATATATCTCGAAAATATCGCCCCCTCATATTATCAACATGACTTTGCTTAATGGTGGTCTTCCCAAAAACTGTGTGGCTCGGTCGCCACGGTCGATCATCGGCCTCTTCCCCACCACTTTCCACATCAAAGCTGTCGCTGTCATCAGTATCTTCGGACAAACCTTCGAGAATCTCCTTGGTGATTTTCTCTGTATTGGTCTCTGCCATCGCTATCAGAAACCCCAGATTCTTCTCCTCCTCGAGACTCAGCTTCGTCTCAGCAGGGATCTTCTTGCCTTCAGACATCTTCGGAAACACTAAAAAATTGTTCCCGATGCCGAAGCTTCAAAATCAAAAAGACCAGCAAATCTTAGTGTGCAAGAGCTAAAATTTTTAGTGGGCCGAAGCAGAAGGCAAGTGTGCGTACCAAATGAGTTCGCGATGTGATCTTATTTATACGCCCAGGGCGTTGAAAATTGGAAGGCCCCACTTGTCAGTGAATGTTGCTATTCTAGCAAAGGGAAGGTGTTTTTTCGGACCTTCGGCTCAAGGCCTTCGTCCATATCGCAATCTGAATTTATTATTTACAAATTAATATTGCGAGGGGCTACTGTTGGGGGCCTTCGTCCTCCGAAGGTCCTCAAAAACATGATTTGACAATGTTTTCCAAGTGGATTATGTGAACAGGTATTTTCGGATTCAGAATTATGGATATGGAGCACGGCCAGGACGAAGCTCGAACTAGACGAAGGTCGAGGGCAGCCGAAGCTGTGCGCAGGGAAGCTTCGGCGCGATGATATAAGGGGGAACCGACTTAAAGATGAAAAGACTTCGGGGGCCTCGACAGATTTCCATAAACCGTTAACAAATGTAATGGACATAGATGTAATTTTACGTGGGCTGCGTCCCGCGTCTATAAATAGATGAACAGTACTCCCGTACTGCTCACGTTGACTTGGCATTGGCTTTTGCGTCACGCTTGTACTTATTACCTTCTCTCAGGACCGAAGGTACATTTGTAATATGAAATCATTTCTATTTCTCCATAATAATAAAATAGAAATGATCTTATGTTGATGTTTATATTTCACGCTTTATATGAGTCCTTCGGCATTATTTATTATATTCACGAAGGTACGTCCTTCGAAACCTTCGTCCGAGATGCATTATATTCCGAAGGGATATAATGTTATGGAGGACGAAGGGCTTTAATATTTAACATTTTCTGTGTTGCCTTGTTCTTAATTCTTAGCATTTGAGAACAAGTCCCCAACAGTAAGTATGGTCTTATTATAGTTGATGATTTTTCCCACTTCACTTGGGTATTCTTTTTGCAGGATAAATCTGAAACCCAAGGGACCCTCAAGCGCTTCCTCAGGAGAGCTCAAAATGAGTTTGAGCTCAAGGTGAAGAAGATAAGGAGCGACAACGGGTCCGAGTTCAAGAACCTTCAAGTGGAGGAGTACCTTGAGGAGGAGGGGATCAAGCACGAGTTCTCCGCTCCCTACACACCACAGCAAAATGGTGTGGTAGAGAGGAAGAACAGAACGCTCATCGATATGGCGAGGACTATTCTTGGAGAGTTCAAGACCCCCGAGCGTTTTTGGTCGGAAGCCGTGAACACAGCTTGCCACGCCATCAACAGGGTCTATCTTCACCACCTCCTCAAGAAGACTTCATACAAGCTGCTAACCGGTAACAAACCCAATGTTTCGTATTTTCGAGTTTTTGGGAGTAAATGCTACATTCTAGTGAAGAAGGGTAGAAATTCCAAATTTGCTCCCAAAGCTGTAGAAGGGTTTTTACTAGGTTATGACTCAAATACAAAGGCGTATAGGGTCTTCAACAAATCATCAGGATTGGTTGAAGTCTCTAGCGACATTGTATTTGACGAGACTAATGGCTCTCCAAGAGAGCAAGTTGTTGATCTTGATGATGTAGATGAAGAAGATGTTCCGACGGCCGCAATTCGAACCATGGCGATCGGTGATGTGCGACCACAGGAACAAAATGAGCAAGATCAACCCTCTTCCTCAACTATGGTGAATCCCCCAACCCAAGGTGATGAACAGGTACCTCAAGTGGAGGCGCATGATCACGGGGGAGCACAGGATGTTCAAGTTGAAGAGGAAGAAGCACCTCAGGCACCTCCAACCCAAGTTCGAGCGACGATCCAAAGGGATCATCCCGTCGACCAAATTTTGGGTGATATTAGCAAGGGAGTAACTACTCGATCTCGATTAGTTAATTTTTGTGAGCATTACTCTTTTGTCTCTTCTATTGAGCCTTTCAGGGTAGAAGAGGCCTTGCTAGATCCGGACTGGGTGTTGGCCATGCAGGAGGAACTCAACAACTTCAAGCGCAATGAAGTTTGGACACTGGTGCCTCGTCCCAAGCAAAACGTTGTGGGAACCAAGTGGGTGTTCCGCAACAAACAGGACGAGCACGGGGTGGTGACAAGGAACAAGGCTCGACTTGTGGCAAAGGGTTATGCCCAAGTCGCAGGTTTGGACTTTGAGGAGACTTTCGCTCCCGTGGCTAGGCTAGAATCAATTCGTATTTTGCTAGCATATGCCGCTCACCATTCTTTCAGGTTGTACCAAATGGATGTGAAGAGCGCTTTTCTCAACGGGCCGATCAAGGAGGAGGTGTACGTGGAGCAACCCCCTGGCTTCGAGGATGAACGGTACCCCGACCACGTGTGTAAGCTCTCTAAGGCACTCTATGGACTTAAGCAAGCCCCAAGAGCATGGTATGAATGCCTTAGAGACTTTTTAATTGCTAATTCTTTTAAGGTTGGGAAAGCCGATCCAACTCTTTTTACTAAGACTTATGATGGAGATTTATTTGTGTGCCAAATTTATGTCGATGACATAATATTTGGTTCTACTAATCAAAAGTCTTGTGAAGAGTTTAGTAGGGTGATGACGCAGAAATTCGAGATGTCGATGATGGGCGAGTTGAACTACTTCCTTGGGTTCCAAGTGAAGCAACTCAAGGACGGCACCTTCATCTCCCAAACGAAGTACACGCAAGATTTGCTAAAGCGGTTTGGGATGAAGGACGCCAAGCCCGCAAAGACGCCGATGGGAACTGACGGACACACCGACCTCAACAAAGGAGGTAAGTCCGTTGATCAAAAAGCATACCGGTCCATGATAGGTTCTTTGCTTTATTTATGTGCTAGTAGACCGGATATTTTGCTTAGCGTATGCATGTGTGCTAGATTTCAATCCGATCCTAAGGAGTGTCACTTAGTGGCTGTGAAGCGAATTCTTCGATATTTAGTCGCTACGCCTTGCTTCGGGATCTGGTATCCAAAGGGGTCTAACTTTGACTTGATTGGGTACTCAGATTCCGACTATGCTGGATGTAAGGTCGATAGGAAGAGTACATCGGGGACGTGCCAATTCTTAGGAAGGTCCCTGGTGTCGTGGAATTCTAAGAAACAAACCTCCGTTGCCCTATCCACCGCTGAGGCCGAGTACGTTGCCGTAGGATAGTGTTGTGCGCAACTACTCTGGATGAGGCAAACCCTCAGGGACTTTGGCTACAATCTGAGTAAAGTCCCACTCCTATGTGACAATGAGAGTGCTATCCGAATAGCGGAAAATCCTGTTGAGCACAGCCGCACAAAGCACATTGACATCCGGCATCACTTTTTGAGAGACCACCAGCAAAAGGGAGATATCGAAGTGTTTCATGTTAGCACCGAGAACCAGCTAGCCGATATCTTCACTAAGCCTTTAGATGAAAAGACCTTTTGCAGGCTGCGTAGTGAGCTCAATATCCTAGATTCACGGGACCTGGATTGAAATATAGCATACTTGTATCTATGCATTTGATCTTGTTCCTTCTGCAATTGTTGCTTATTTTTGGTGCTCAAGTTGTACATTCACTCCCCAGACCTCACAAGTCCATTGCAAAGTGATGCACATATTTAGGGGGAGCTGTGCTACAACTTGACCCTTTGAGACTAACCGTGTGCTTGAGTTTCCTTGTTTTAGCCTCAAAGGTGGATTGAAAGGGAAAGGTGGACTTGGACCATCAAAGACTTCCACTGCACTCCGATGAGGGGTAATTACTTCCAAGTTCATCTTGTGAACTCTTATTGCCGTTGGACTCTTATTTGAAGATTTGGTAAGGCAATGGGGTTAAAAGGGCCAAGATTGATCCCGTTTTGGTGCTTGATGCCAAAGGGGGAGAAAATAAAGGCCAAAGTAATAAATGGATCAGCTACCACTTGAGATATTTTGAATAGAGTTAGAATAGAGTTTTTGGTTTGTCAAAATCTTTTGCTGTCTCTCTAGTCAAAAGTTGGCTTCTTGTGGGGAGAATGTGGATTATGGGAAAAAGGGGGAGTTTTTGAAATCTGTGATCAAATTTCTTTGGAATACCTCTCCTTTTGTCTCTACAAGTAGATTTGACTTAGAAATAGGAATTTGAGTTTGATTTGCAAAAACAAACCAAGTGGTGGCAAAGGGTGATCCATATATGTCAAATTTGAATCAAAACAATTTGAGTTCTTATTTGAAGTGTTTTTGTATTTGTTTCACTTGCTTTATATTGTGTTGGCATAAATCACCAAAAAGGGGGAGATTGAAAGGGAAATGTGCCCTTGGGCCATTTCTAAGTGTTTTGGTGATTTAGTGTCAAACACATGTGCCTAAGTGTAAAATGGTGGACAAAATACAAATCAAGTGTAAAGGTATGTTTCTTAGACTTAGTACATTGTTTTAGAGACTAATGTATTGTGTCTAAGTGCTGGAAACAGGAAAAGAACAAATGGAATTGTCTTGGCTCGAGCAGCCAAGACTTTGCTCAGTCTAGGAGCACCGGACTGTCCGGTGCGCCAGGCTAGCACAGGTGAACTGGCCGCTCTCGGGAATTCACCGGCGACGTACGACTAAAATTCACCGGACTGTCCGGTGGTGCACCGGACTGTCCGGTGAGCCAACGGTCGGCCGGGCCAACGGTCGGCCGCGCGATCTGCGCGGGACACGTGGCCAAGCCAACAGCTAGAAGAGGGCATCGGACTGTCCGGTGTGCACCAGACAGTGTCCGGTGCGCCAACGGCTATCAGGCGCCAACGGTCGGCTTTGCCATTTAAGGAAAGGAATCGGGCACCGGACATGTCCGGTGGGGCACCAGACATGTCCGGTGCGCCAGTCGACAGAAGGCAATATCAGCCTTCCTAGAATGCTCTCAACGGCTCCTAGCTGCCTTGGGGCTATAAAAGGGACCCCTAGGCGCATGGAGGAGAACACCAAGCATTCCTACAACATTCCTAAGCACCAAGACATCGATTTCGCGCATTCGTTTCATTGTGATAGCATATAGAGCTCTAGTGGAGTTGTGAACTCATTGGGTTGTGTTGCGAGCTCTTGTTGCGACTTGTGTGCGTGTTGATTCTCTGATTCTCGTGTCTTGTGTGCGTTGCTAATCCCTCCCTTGCTCTGTGTTTCTTGTGAATTTCAAGTGTAAGGGTGAGAGGCTCCAAGTTGTGGAGATTCCTCGCAAACGGGATTGAGAAAAAGTAAGCAAAACACCATGGTATTCAAGTGGGTCTTTGGACCGCTTGAGAGGGGTTGATTGC
This sequence comes from Zea luxurians, assembly GCA_029449295.1. Classification (NCBI taxonomy): domain Eukaryota; kingdom Viridiplantae; phylum Streptophyta; class Magnoliopsida; order Poales; family Poaceae; genus Zea; species Zea luxurians. Next base: position 159,428 of record JAOPSE010001113.1, read on the forward strand.
AACCCTCGTCTGTTGGGACGCCACAACGTGGAGTAGGCAAGCGTTGGTCTTGGCCGAACCACGGGATAACCACCGTGCCATCTCTGTGATTGATTTCTTGTGGTTATTGTGTTTTGTTGAGATTCCTCTCTAGCCACTTGGCAAATTATTGTGCTAACGATTAACCAAGTTTTGTGGCTTAAGTTTTAAGTTTCACAGGATCACCTATTCACCCCCCCTCTAGGTGCTCTCAAAACCTTGCGTGGTTCCGGATACCTCGGTAAAAATACCAACGTCATACACGAGAGTTTGCATCTCTACCTTGCTCTTTACTTTCCACATTTATATTAAGTATTTAAGTTTCAATCTTGTCCTTCTAGTTAGATTATTTAGATTGAAATTTAGCCTTTGTGGTAGAGATAGCAACACTTAGATAAAACCTAGTTTGCACATTCTAGATTATTTATTTGCATAGGTTTTGCTCTAGAGATTTAATTGTGGCCTAGTTTAGAGAAAGTTTTTAGAAGTCCTAATTCATCCCCTCTTAGGCGTCACCGTTTCCTACAGTGTATTTACTGAAAACATTGATAACAGTTCCAGCTATAAACTTTCCCCTCCTATGATGTAATCCTTTCACAGGCTCTGCTTATTGGACCCACCATCAGTGTAACTAGAACCTATGATAAATATATCCGGTACCCACACCCTTTTGATTTCAAAAAATGATAACATGGTAATCGCTACTACTACTAAACATGGAAGGGCATGCGTACATAGGGCGAGGCCATTCCCTCTCCCCTTGTCCTCCCGCAATGCCCCCATGGCCGCCCCTATCACCATCAAGGCATGGTGTCGATGCCCTTGACCAAGATAGCCTCTTCCTCGTCCGTCCCGCTCACGTGAATCCATAGGCGAGGCTGTCCTCGGTGCCCCTACCTCTCCCTCCCTCCTCCCGTCGCCACAGCGTGGAACTACGCTGGACTCCGGCCCCAACGTGGCTCTGACGCCCGATGCATCCTCCACCGGCTCCCACGCGCACCTTCTCGACCATGCACCACAACTCCACCACTGTCCCCCAGAGATTGCTCCCTCCCCAAGTCTGCCCCCGCCCTCCACCTCGCGTGCCTCGCAAACAGGCGGCTTCACACCGTGGGCCCGACGCGCTCGACCGCGACTCAAGTTTTGCTTCGACGCCATCTCGGACGACTCGAGGAAGGCATCCTCTATCTCATAACAGTATAACACATACATTTGTACATAAGTTATCGTGTTATTATATGTTCTCGTTGCAATGCACGGGCACACACATAGCAGTCAGGAGTAAGTATCGCTGGTCCAGGGATTGGACGGGGGTGTTACAAGTGGTATCAGAGCCGACCCTCGTGGTTTCACAGGCGTGTGTGGGTTAGGGGTTCGGGTATATGGCACATGGCGCATGTGGGCCCAGAGTGGTCACATGACATGGCATATGACGACACTAGACACATAGATGTGGCTAAGAGAGGAGGTTCCTAGATTGGGGTTGACCGACGAGGACGTCGGTCTTCTAAGGGGGTGGATTGTGATATCCTAGCCCCTGGGATGGTGATATCCTTATCCAAGGCTTAATAGAATTAATAGAGTATCCATACCAACAAGGTGCATCTTCTTTTTCGAAAGCCTATCTCAAAAGAACCTCTAAGTTAAGCGTGCTTGGCTTGGAGCAGTTTGGGATGGGTGACCAACCAGGAAGTTTTCTCGGGTGCGCATGAGTGAGGACAAAGTACGCACAAAAAGACTCATGTTGGTATGTGGGGACAGTATATGATCCTAGAGAGCTGCCAGAAATAAGTACCGCTGGTCCAGGGATTGGACGAGGTGTTACAACATGATGAAGCCTTCGGCCCTGGCCTTGGCTCTCAGTAGAAATCAAGCGGGCACAAATCAACAACAAGTACAAGACCATACCGCAAGCCATACCATCTACAGGGGTATGGTGACCCCTCCTCATAGTGCGCGGCCAGCTCTAGTCCTCTAGACAGCTCCCCTTGAGGCTATAAATAGGATAGCCTACGGCTTTAGGAGGACAGCGAACACTTTATGATTTCTCCTCCACCACGATATAAGCACTTGCCTCAATCAAACCTAGGGACTTATGATCCTTTCCTCTCCCGCTCAGCTTGTATTCCCTACTGCAAGCACTTAGGTGCAAGTAAAATAAGTCTCATGCATGTCCACTCTGCTGGAAGTAGGGCCTCTTCTTGCCTGAACCAGGATAAAAGACTTGTGTCAACTTGGATCACCATTTGGGTTAGGGGCACGTAACATTATTTTACTAGTTGGTTAGACCTTCGGGTCTGGACACCGACAATAATAATCTCATCTTCTCTCAAACTATTTTGTAAAGAACCCCTATGTTTCACAAAATAGGGCGTGTCTAGTGGCGGATTCAGACCCGCGGCTGCTCGGGCTGTACCCTGTCACGACCCCGTCTGCAGTACGCTAGCATGCAGCAACAGCGCGCTGCGCACGCTAGTCAACCACAGCTCACGCCAGCAACCTAGCATGCAGCAGCTAGCATCCTAAGACTGACCGCAAAGGCTGCCCCTACGCAGCCCCCTCCCCTTGCATGGCGCGTGCAGGGGGCGCTCCACGCGCGCAGCGGTGCCCCCTGCACCGCCCCCTAGCCCGCCATCCTCCTCTCTCTCCCCCTCAATCTAGCGTGTCACTGTTTATTACCCTAAACACTGTGTTGTGGGTCCACGAGTAATTGTTAGTAGATAAAAAATTGATAGTTGGTATAGAAAATGATATTTTATAGTGGTAGTGGGGTATAGGGGGAGTATTTAGGGGGAACCGCTGCGGGAGATGAAAAAATAGGGGGGAAAATAGGGGGGAAAAGTGATATAGGGGGAAAAATTTAGGGGTAACGGTTGCGGATAGCCTAAAAGCAGTGCACTAGCAACTAGCTAGTAAGCCAGAACCGTTGTTCAACATCGAGCATGCACAGTGCACTCCCTAGCAGACGCAGACAAGAACTATTGGACAATAAATCACTAGGCACAAGAGTAGCGCATAGGATACCGACACATTTGTAGGCCTGCAATAGGCCAGAAACTCCACGTTAGTTGTTTTTCAATTAATTTTGTTTCATCAATTATTTACTAGGTTAGTTATAAAATTAATGTTTATGTTTATAGAGATAGAATGGATAAGTTTTTCATAAAAAAGATGGTTTTAACATAATACTTAGAATAAAAACTTTTAAACTTGTCTTAGTAGCCCCTCCTTTAGACTATTTTTAGATCCGCCACTGAGCGTGTCATCTACGAGGTGTTTGGTTTGAGGAATAAACTAGTTCATTATCTTCTCACTACTCACTTTTTTGTTTGGTTTATGGAATAGAATGAGTTCATCTATCATCACACCATTCCTCATATTTAGTTAGTTAGTACTAAACCACTAAATTGAATGAATAGACTTATGATATACCATCTCATCATAGATTGAGTGATTCTTTAAACCAATTACCCCTAATGGTAGACTGCAATCAGCCAGCCATAGATGGTATGATGTTAACACGTTAGTACTCTAATCGTTTTTAGATTAGATATGCTGCCTTCTTTTATTGGTCATATATAACGGATAGCAGTTTTTATTTCGTGGCCTGAATTCCCGGATGAAAGGAAGTAATCAAACACTAATAATAGTACAAGCCCAAACCTTGCCACGCACGCACACAGGATCCACATGCGGTGAATAGCTAGCAGCCACGTATGCCGCCGTATAATATTCTTTAGACGACACGGGACGCCAATACGCCATCGTATAATCCGCGCACGATGCATATTATCTCTTATCTCTCCATTCCACTCAGCCGCCCACCCGAACCAACACCAGAATCGCGCACAAGACCAGTCCACATCCCCAGCCGAGACGACCTAACCAGCGCCGGCCGGCAAGCAAGGTCCTGCTGGCCTGCCAATGCCACAATGAAGCGTGTGCGGTTTGGGCTCTTGTGGATGCTAGAGCTACTACACCACCTGGCAAGCGGCAAGCCAGCCAAGCCTTTGGGATTTGTATGGCTATCTGGCATTGCCCGCCCCTTGCACATGTTCCAAGAGCCTTCGTCCATCTTCTCCATTTGGCCCCTTTCCGTCTCCTCCCTAGCTTGCACTATATAACAACAAGCTACCATGCAACATCTCTTCTCTCACATCACATCTGAAACAGAAACAGCTAGAAGACATATTCAACAGATTCAGAGAAAGAACATAGATAGATAGAGAGACAGAGAGGCAAAGAGCGAGAGAGCTGCGGATTAATTACCAACCCGGCGGCCAGCTTCCATGGAGAGAGTTGCATCAAGCTGCTGCGTCAGCCTCCTAGCACAAAGGTCAGTTGCCACACCATGCATGAAGCTTTAATTTAATTTGTTTGTTTGTTTCCCACACACACATGATGCTCCCTGCAGCAGGAGGGCCTACACTGTGGCCGCGGCCATGGCTAAGAAGGGAGCCGCACGGAGGGTCGACGAGAAGAAGGCGGCGGCCGCGCTGACCAAGCGCGTGATGGGCAAGAAGGAAGTGAACACGGCTGCCGCTGCGGCAGCTGAGGAGAAGGCGTGGGTGCCGGACCCTGTCACCGGCTACTATCGCCCAGCAGGTAGCGCCAAGGAGGTTGACACGGCGGAGCTACGCGCCAAGCTGCTGACGGAGGCTGCGGCCAACTGATTAATCAAGCAGTCACTTTGTCGAGCTACAGCATGAGTTGGCTCTGTCCACCTAGCTTCTCCCGCTTTAAGATCCGCGCTCGTTAATCCCCGAGCTCCTTAGCCTAGAGCCTTTTATATACTCAATGGTACATATATAATATATAACGGGGAATATATCAGGTGCATATGAGTTTTTTTGGTATATATATGGTGCACATGAACTAACAAAGTTTACAAAAAATTCTAACAAAATTCATACTTATTCTTTCCATCTTACTTCAATTATATATTAAAGTTTAAATTCATTATATTTTAGATATAATTAAAAAAAATAAAATTTCTGGCAAGTTTAAATTAGAAAATCGTATAAAATGTTCTCTTTTTTATTACAGCTAAAATATAAAGAATTTGAACTTTAAATTTTATATAAAATAAGAGTAGGAAGGAAAGAATATGTTGTAAACTTTGTTAATTCATATACACTATATATGCAACAAAGACTCATACGCAAAGGATATATTCCCTATATAACAAGCATATTCCCTTCTTATCTTGCCACCACCTCCATGGCTACAGTCCAGAATGACAGAACAAAACATTGCAGGGTTCCATGGTTAGTTTCAGTTTTCGTTTTGTTTCATAGCCCATGCGTGGTTGTATATGTATAGGCTTGATCCGTGCAGTTAACTTCAGCAGCTGAGTGCATGTCTGGTTGTTTTTAATCCTGTACTGTACCGGTGTTTATCTCTTCTGCATATATGAATAGCTTTACATTGACCAGGACGAAGTCTATAACTAATTAAATGATAATACACGACAAAGGATTATGAGATTGTCGGGGACCGTAATTAGGGTACCCCTAAGGCTCCTAATCTCAGCTGGTAATCTCCATCAGCACAAAGCTGCAAAAGCCTAATGGGCGCAATTCCGGTTAAGGCTCCGTCCACTCAAGGGACACGATCTCGCCTCGTTCGAGCCCAGCCTCGGGCAGGAACGGAAGACCAAGGCAGATTCACGCCTCGCCCGAGGGTCTCCTCAAGCAACGGGCGCACCTTCGACTCGCCCAAGGCCCAGCTCGGGCAGGCTTCACGGAGAAGCAACCTTGGCCAGATCGCCTCGCCAGCCGACCGGATCGCAGGAGCATTCAATGCAAGGATCGCCTGACACCTTATCCTGACACGTGTTTTCCAGTCGACAAGGTCGAAGTGACCACCGTCACTTCGCCCCTCCACTGACTGACCTGACAGGAAAACAGCGCCGCCTGCGCTGCTCCGACTGCTATGCCACCCGCCAGGGTGAGGCTGACAGCAACCAAGTCCATCCTCGGGCGCTATATGAATCTCCGCCTCGCTCGACCCCAGGGCTCGGACTCGACCTCGCCTCGGATGACGATCTCCGCCTCGCCCGACGCCAGGGCTCGGACTCGACCTCGACTCCGGAAGATGGTCTCCGCCTCGCCCGACCCCAGGGCTCGGACTCGACCTCGCCTCGGACGACGATCTCCGCCTCGCCCGACCCCAGGGCTCGGACTCGACTTCGACTCTGGAAGACGGTCTCCGCCTCGCCCGACCCCAGGGCTCGGACTCGACCTCGACTCCGGAAGACGGTCTCCGCCTCGCCCGACCCCAGGGCTCGGACTCGACCTCGCCTCGGACGACGATCTCCACCTCGCCCGACCCCAGGGCTCGGACTCGACCTCGACTCCGGAAGACGGTCTCCGCCTCGCCCGACCCCAGGGCTCGGACTCGACCTCGACCTTGGAGGAGTCACCACCTCACTCGGGCCGACCACGCCACAAGGGGAGGCCATCATTACCCTACCCCTAGCTAGCCCAGGCTTCGGGGAACAAGATCGGCGTCCCATCTGGCTCGCCCCGGTAAAACAAGTAATGATGGCACCCCGCGTACTCCATGACAACGGTGGTTCTCAGCCCCCTACGGAAGCAAGGATACGTCAGCAAGGATCCGACAGCCCCGACAGCTGTGCTTCTACAGGGCTCAAGCGCTACTCCGACGGCCACGACGCCACATGAACAGGGCTCCAACACCTCTCCGACAACCACGTCGGCACGTACATAGGGCTCTAGCTCCTCTCTGCTAGACACGTTAGCACACTGCTACACCCCCCGTTGTACACCTGGACCCTCTCCTTATGCCTATAAAAGGAAGGTCCAGGGCTCTCACACAAAGGAGGTGGCCGCACGGGAGAACGGGCAGCCTAACGCCCTCTCTCTCTCTCTCTCTCTCCCTCGCGAACGCTTGTAACCCCCTACTACAAGCGCATCCGCCCTGGGCGCAGGACAACACGAGGCCGCGGGTTCCCCTTACAGTTTTCCCCCCTTGTGTCTCCGTCTCGCGCCGACCCATCTGGGCTGGGACACGCAGCGACAATTTACTCGTCGGTCCAGGGACCCCTCGGGGTCGAAACGCCGACAGTTGACGCACCAGGTAGGGGCCTGCTGCGTGTTGACGAACAACTTCCCGTCATGCTCCAGATGGGGAGTCTCCAGCAACCTCTCCAACCCGGGACAAAGCTCCATTTCAGGAGTCTCGAGTTCATGTCCCTCGACGGCAGCTACGACATGATACTCCTTCCGCCGCGCGACAACGACAATGGCGGTCGTCAGCCCGCCCCCCGGCGGCGGAATCGACGACGTCTTCCCCGCGTGGCGGAAGAACAACATCCGAGTCTGTCCCGTCAGCCTCCCCGTCAACGGGGAAGGAGGCGGAGCAATCATGGCCAAGCAGGAGGCGGCGCCTCGTCGGCGACGCCGGCGCCCCAGCGGGGGACACGTCGGGCGTTGACCTCGCGTTTGAGACGAAGACGAGCGTCGCTTCCCCGCAACACGCCAACCCCAAGCATACGACGGGCTACGCCAGCACGCTCGCGAAGGACTTGCTGGGCGTCAGCCTTGTACCTGAGATAACAGTGCAGTCCATCCCCGACACGACTTCGTCACCGTCCGTCGATCAAGAGGTACCGTCCGTTTCCCATCCAGTGCCTTTTAGATTCAGCTTCGACCCACCAAGCGACCCCGCTTCGGTGGACGCTTTCATAAAGGCACATCCAAACCTCCCGGGGTACCATATGTGGTCAACCTGGGACAGATTGACGGCTGTCTCGACCTACGGGCCCCCGGGTTCCGAGGAAGACGATGAGCCCGTCTCTGGTTGGGATTTCTTCGGGCTCGGTAACTCTAGTGCCATGCGGGACTTCATGACCGCATGTGACTACTGCCTCTCCGATTGCTTTGATGATAGCCACAGCCTCGGCGACGAGGACTGTGGCCCAAGTCACGAATGTTTCCACGTCGATCTAGAGGGTCTCGACGAAGGCAACCACCTTGGTATGCCGGAGGACGGCGATCCCTCTAGGCTTGCGCCTCACATTGACATCCTTCGGGAGCTAGCTGTGGTCCCAGTCCCTGCGGGGGGTCAGGACACACAGCTCGAGCAAATCCGCGAGATGCAGGCCAGGCTCGACGAGGAGGCAGGACAACTTGTGTAGCTCCGGCAGAACATCGGGCAGGAGTGGGCAGGCCGAACACAGGCCGGAGAAGTGTGTCATCTGGCCCAGGATGTCCAGCGCCGCATCGCCGACGATGCTAGGGCAAGGCTGCCCTCGGCTTCCAGCGGGGTCGGCCAGAACCTGGCTGCTGCAGCAATACTGCTCCGCGCGATGCCAGAACCATCCACCACCGAGGGGCGGCGTATCCAGGGAGAACTCAGGAATCTCCTGGAGGATGCCGCGGTCCGACGGGCCGAAAGCTCTGCCTCCCGAAGGCAAGGATACCCCCGGGGCATCGCGCCGCGACTTCCCGATTCATGCGGGAGGCCTCGGTCCACACCGGGCGCACGCGGGACACAGCGCCTGCGGCCCCGGGCCGCCTCGGCAACGAGCACCATCGCTGCGACCGTCGAGCCCACCTCGACGAGAGGGTGCACCGAGGCTACCACCCCAGGCGTGGGGGACGCTACGACAGTGGGGAGGATCGGAGCCCTTCGCCTGAACCACCCGGTCCGCAAGCTTTCAGCCGGGCCATACGACGGGCGCCGTTCCCAACCCGGTTCCAAGCCCCGACTACCATCACCAAGTACTCGGGGGAGACGAGGCCTGAACTGTGGCTCACGGACTACCGGCTGGCCTGCCAGCTGGGTGGAACGGACGATGACAACCTCATCATCCGCAACCTCCCCCTGTTCCTCTCCGACGCCGCCCGAGCCTGGCTGGAGCATCTGCCTCCTGCGCATATCTCCAACTGGGACGACCTGGTCAAAGCCTTCGCCGGCAACTTCCAGGGCACATACGTGCGCCCTGGGAACTCCTGGGATCTCCAAAGCTGCCGCCAGCAGCCGGGAGAATCCCTGCGGGACTACATCCGGTAATTTTCGAAGCAGCGCACCGAGCTGCCCAACATCACCGACTCCAATGTCATCAGCGCGTTCCTCGCCGGCACCACTTGCCGCGACCTGGTGAGCAAGCTGGGTCGCAAGACTCCCACCAGGGCGAGCGAGCTGATGGACATCGCCACCAAGTTCGCCTCTGGCCAGGAGGCGGTCGAGGCCATCTTCCGGAAGGACAAGCAGCCTCAGGGGCGCCAGCCGGATGACGCCCCCGAAGCGTCCGCTCAGCGCGACACGAGGAAGAAGGGCAAGAAGAAGTCGCAAGCGAAACGCGACGCAGACCTTGTCGCCGCTGCTGAGCACAAGAACCCTCGGAAACCTCCCGGAGGCGCCAACTTGTTCGACAAGATGCTTAAGGAGTCATGCCCCTATCACCAGGGTCCCGTCAAGCACACCCTTGAGGAGTGCGTCATGCTTCGGCACTACTTCCACAAGGCCGGGCCACCGGCGGAAGGTGGCAGGGCCCCCGACAACGACAAGAGGGAAGCTCACAAGGCAGAGGAGTTCCCCGAGGTCCATGACTGCTTCATGATCTACGGTGGGCGGGTGGCGAACGCCTCGGCTCGGCACCGCAAGCAAGAGCGCAGGGAGGTCTGCTCGGTAAAGGTGGTGGCGTCAGTCTATCTAGACTGGTCCGACAAGCCCATTACCTTTGACCAAGACGACCACCCCGACCGCGTGCCGAGCCCGGGGAAGTACCCGCTCGTTGTTGATCCCGTCATCGGCAACGTCAGGCTTACCAAGGTCCTCATGGACGGAGGCAGCAGCCTCAACATCATCTACTCCGACACCCTCGGGCTCCTACAGATTGATCTATCCTTGATCTGGGCCGGTGCGGTGCCCTTTCATGGGATCATTCCTGGGAAGCACGTCCAGCCCCTTGGACAACTCGATCTGCCCATCTGCTTTGGGACTCCCTCCAACTTCCGAAAGGAAACCCTCACGTTCGAGGTGGTCGGGTTCTGAGGAACCTACCACGCAGTGCTGGGGAGACCATGTTACGCCAAGTTCATGGCCGTCCCCAACTACACCTACCTCAAGCTCAAGATGTCGGGCCCCAACGGGGTCATCACCGTCGGCCCCACGTACCGACACGCGTATGAATGCGACGTGGAGTGCGTGGAGTACGCCGAGGCCATCGCCGAATCCGAGGCCCTCATCGCCGACATGGAAAACCTCTCCAAGGAGGTTCCAGATGCGAAGCGCCACGCCGGCAACTTCGAACCAGCAGAGGCGATCAAATCCGTCCCTCTCGACCCCAACAACGACGCCTCCAAGCAGATCCGGATCGGCTCCGAGGTCGACCCCAAATAGGAAGCAGTGCTCGTCGACTTTCTCCGCGCGAACGCCGAGGTTTTTGCGTGGAGTCCCTCAGACATGCCTGGCATACCGAGAGAAATCGCCGAGCAATCACTGGATATCCGAGCTGGAGCCCGACCCGTGAAGCAGCCTCTGCGCCAATTCGATGAAGAAAAGCGCAGAGCCATAGGCGAGGAGATCCACAAGCTGATGGCTGCAGGGTTCATCAAAGAGGTATTCCATCCCGAATGGCTAGCCAACCCTGTGCTTGTGAAAAAGAAAGGTGGGAAATGGCGGATGTGTGTAGACTACACTGGTCTAAACAAAGCATGTCCGAAGGTTCCCTACCCTCTGCCTCGTATCGATCAAATCGTAGATTCCACTACTGGGTGCGAAACCCTGTCATTCCTCAATGCCTACTCAGGGTATCACCAAGTCAGGATGAAAGAGTCTGACCAGCTCGCGACTTCTTTCATCACACCTTTTGGCATGTACTGTTACGTTACTATGCTATTCGGTTTGAGGAATGCGGGTGCGACATACCAAAGGTGCATGAACCACGTGTTCGGACAGCACATTGGTCGAACGGTCGAGGCCTACGTCGATGACATCGTAGTCAAGACGAGGAAAGCCTCCGACCTCCTCTCTGACCTTGAAACGACATTCAAGTGTCTCAAAGCGAAAGGCGTAAAACTCAATCCTAAGAAGTGTGTCTTCGGAGTCCCCCGAGGCATGCTCCTGGGGTTCATCGTCTCCGAGCGGGGCATCGAGGCCAACCCGGAGAAAATCGCGGCCATCACCAACATGGGGCCTATCAAGGACTTGAAAGGAGTATAGAGGGTCATGGGATGCCTTGCGGCTCTGAGCCGCTTCATCTCACGCCTCGGCGAAAGAGGCCTGCCCTTGTATCGCCTCTTAAGGAAGACCGAGCACTTCGCTTGGACCCCCGAGGCCGAGGAAGCCCTCGGGAACTTGAAGGCGCTCCTTACAAGCGCGCCCATCCTGGTGCCCCCCGCTGCCGGAGAAGCCCTCTTGATCTACGTCGCCGCTACCACTCAGGTGGTCAGCGTCGCGATCGTGGTCGAGAGATGAGAAGAAGGGCACGCACTGCCCATCCAGAGGCCGGTTTACTTCATCAGTGAGGTACTGTCCGAGACCAAGATCCGCTACCCGCAAATTCAGAAGCTATTGTATGCGGTGATTCTGACACGGCGAAAGTTGCGACACTACTTCGAGTCTCATCCGGTGACTGTGGTGTCATCCTTCCCCTGGGAGAGATCATCCAGTGTCGAGAGGCCACAGGTAGGATCGCATAGTGGGCGGTGGAGATCATGGGCGAGACAATCTCGTTCGCCCCTCGAAAGGCCATAAAGTCCCAAGTCTTGGCGGACTTTGTGGCTGAATGGGTCGACACCCAGCTTCCAACAGCTCCGATCCAACCGGAACTCTGGACCATGTTTTTCGATGGGTCGCTGATGAAAACAGGAGCGGGCGCGGGCCTGCTCTTCATCTCGCCCCTCGGGAAGCACCTCCGCTACGTGCTGCGCCTCCATTTCCCGGCGTCCAACAACGTGGCCAAGTATGAGGCTCTGGTTAATGGGTTGCGCATCGCCATCGAGCTAGGGGTCCGACGCCTCGACGCTAGCAGCGACTCGCAGCTTGTCATCGACCAAGTCATGAAGAACTCCCACTGCCGCGACCCGAAGATGGAAGCCTACTGCGACGAGGTTCGGCGCCTGGAGGACAAGTTCTATGGGCTCGAGCTCAACCACGTTGCTCGACGATACAACGAAACTGCGGACGAGTTGGCTAAGATAGCCTCAGGGCGGACAACGGTTCCTCCGGACGTCTTCTCCCGACACCTACATCAACCCTCCGTCAAGACCGACGACACGCCCGAGCCCGAGAAGGCCTTAGCTCTGCCCGAGGCGCCCTCGGCCCAGCCCGAGGCGCACTTGGCTCAGCCCGAGGCACCCTCGGCCCCCGAGGGTGAGGCACTGTGCGTCGAGGAAGAGCGGAATGGGGTCACGCCTAATCGAAACTGGCAGACCCCATACCTGCAATATCTCCACCGAGGAGAGCTACCCATCGATAGAGCCGAAGCTCGGCGACTGGCGCGGCGTGCCAAGTCGTTCGTCCTGCTGGGTGACGAAAAGGAGCTCTACCACCGCAGCCCCTCAGGCATCCTCCAACGATGCATATCCATCGCCGAAGGTCAGGAGTTATTGCAAGAAATACACTCGGGGGCTTGCGGTCACCACGTAGCACCTCGGGCCCTCGTGGGAAACGCCTTCCGACAGGGTTTCTACTGGCCGACCACGGTGGCCGACGCCACTAGGATTGTATGCACTTGCCAAGGGTGTCAATTCTACGCAAAGCAGACCCACCTGCCCGCTCAGGCTCTGTAAACAATACCCATCACCTGGCCGTTTGCTGTGTGGGGTCTGGACCTCATCGGTCCCTTGCAGAAGGCACCCGGGGGCTTCACGCACCTGCTGGTCGCCATCGACAAATTCTCCAAGTGGATTGAGATCCGACCCCTAAACAGCATCAGGTCCAAACAGGCGGTGGCGTTCTTCACCATCATCATCCATCGCTTCGGGGTCCCGAACTCCATCATCACCGACAACGGCACCCAGTTCACTGGCAGAAAGTTCCTGGACTTCTGCGAGGACCACCACATCCGGGTGGACTAGGCTGCCGTAGCTCACCCCATGACGAATAGGCAGGTAGAGCGTGCCAACGACATGATTCTATAGGGGCTCAAGCAGAGGATCTACAACGACCTCAACAAGTTCGGCAGGCGGTGGGTGAAGGAACTCCCCTCGGTGGTCTGGAGTCTGAGGACGACGCCAAGCCGAGCCACGGGCTTCACGCTGTTTTTTCTAGTCTATGGGGCCGAGGCTATCCTGCCCACAGACTTAGAATACGGCTCCCCGAGGACGAGGGCATACGACGCCCAAAGCAACTAGACAAACCGAGAAGACTCACTTGACCAGCTGGAAGAGGCTTGGGACATGGCCTTACTACACTCAGCGCGGTATCAGCAGTCCCTACGACGCTACCACGCCCGAGGGGTTCGGTCCCGAGACCTCCAGGTGGGCGACTTGGTGCTTCGGCTACGACAAGACGCCCGAGGGCGCCACAAGCTCACGCCTCCCTAGGAAAGGCCATTCATCATCGCTAAGATTTTGAAGCCCGGAACATACAAGCTGGCCAACAGTCAAGGCGAGGTCTACAACAACGCTTGGAACATCCGACAGCTACGTTGCTTCTACCCTTAAGATGTTTTCAAGTCGTTCATGTACCTTGTTTACATACCCAAGCAAAGTCTAACCTTCAAGGAAGGGTCAGCCTTGCCTCGGCAAAGCCCGACCCTCCCTCAGGGGCTAGAAGGGGGGAACCCCCTCTGCATCAAAATTTTCCTTGGAAAAAGTCTTTCTGCCAGAACATCTTTCGTGCTTTTCGACTACTTCAATAGTGGAGTCCTGAAAACGATGGAGTACACGTAAGCAGGCAAGGCCGACCGAGCCGAGGGACTCCTACGCCTCCGGGATACGGATACCTTACTCATCACCTTCTGCGATAAGTAACTCACGCTCGGATTAGGGATTCCGCTGTCCGAACAAGTCTTAACGCTCGAAAACTTTTTTTGCCGAAACGATTTTTCGTGCCATCTCGAATATATCGATAACAGAATCTTACGGATGAGTTAGAGTGCACGTAAGCAGGCAAGGTCGACCGAGCCGAGGGACTCCTACGCCTTCGAGATACGGATACCTCACTCATCACCTTCTGCGATAAGTAACTCATGCTCGGATAAACGATTCTGTTACCGACGAACAAGTCCTGATACTCGAAACAAGGGGAAAAGAAACGCAGCTCTACAACACGACGACGGTATGTTTTGGCCTCGGCGGCCGCAAAAAACATACACACGCTACAGACAAACTGTTCCTGCAGGTTCAGACGTCAGTAGGGGGAGCAACAGCGGAATCTGACCCGGCCTCGGACAGCAACATGGTCGAAGGATCTCCACCTCGAAGGAAGATGTCAGCACCACACCTGGGCCATCGCCGCCAGGGTCTCCTCTAGGAACCCGGCCCAAGCAAACGGCCGGACCGGCCGCTCCGTAGCCTCAGCTAGCTGTCCCCCAAGGACACCAGACCGGCTCATGGCCTCGGCAGCCCGACTCCAGGGTTGGTTCCGCCAGTGGACGACCTGGCCAGGTCCCAGCCACCACTGCGACGCCTCGTCGGCCTGGGAAGTCCCCTCTTCCTGGGCCGACGAAGTTTCTTCTCCAGTCAACTCCGCCTCTGTCCATGCTGGCGCCGCTGCCTCCGGCTTCAGCTCATCATAGAGCAGCCGAGGTTTCCTTCGCTAAGCAAGAGGAGCCTCGAGCGGCAAGGCTGACCGAGCCGAGGGACTCCTACGCCTCCGGGATATAGATACCTCACTCATCACCTTCCGCACAGGGCAACTCACGCTTGGTTAAGCGGTCCAGCTAGCCGATAGGCGAGTTCTGGTGCGCAAAATGGAGAAGAAACATGGCTTTACGCCCAAATACACAAATGTTCAGGCCTCGACAGCCGCAATGAACATACGCCAGCACTCAAGGTGCCATTACAAAATGGGACTCCGGTTCTGTTCCCGCGGGTGCGAACAACCTCCACACCAGGAGGCCCGCGGGACGACGAACTCCAAGTGACTCACCGCCGCCCGCTCCGACAACAGCGACAACGACCTCCGCTCCGGGCAGCCGAACAGCAGCGGCTATGACCTCAGGGCAGACGATGCTGCGACAAGGTCCTTGCCCTCGTCTCCACTCGAGGAGCGAGGACAAGCTATCAAAGCCAAAGAGCCGGAGGCCCGGAGCGCAGATGGCAGCGGCGATCTCGTCGGCGACGAGGACTTCTCCGACCACCTGTCCACCGGCAGATCCCCACTCAAGTCCTCCCGGACGGGCAAGCACCGACCCCCGCACGAAGGCATCGTGCCAGAGCAAGGGCAGGACAGCCCAAGAATACGAACGCCGCCCTAGCAGCGCGCGACGTCTTGGGCGGTCCCCCAGTGTGCGCGGCGCAACAGCCGCCCATACGGCGGGCAGATAGCCGCACTCCGCCCAACGATGGAAGGTGGCACCGAAAGCCATGCCAGAGCCAGCTGAGCCAGCGAACCAAGCGTGCTGGAGCTGACGACACTTGGGGCCGCTCGGCCCCGCGTTGTCGAAGTCCGCCCCTTCCACCAAGCCAGTGAGCGCCCTCTCCCATGAATGCTG
Source organism: Zea luxurians (assembly GCA_029449295.1). NCBI lineage: Eukaryota > Viridiplantae > Streptophyta > Magnoliopsida > Poales > Poaceae > Zea > Zea luxurians. The sequence goes on from JAOPSE010001113.1 coordinate 175,080, forward strand.
AAGAAGGAGGTGGCCCGCCGACCCGTACGGGAGGTAGAGCTCCGGCTCAGCTCGCCCTCCGCCCCAACAAGGATGATGATGATCCTTGAAGCTGAGGGTGGGGCAGAGGCTGCAGCCCGGCTTGCTTCTCCCCACCATCGAACTGGTGGTCACCGTCTTGGGTGACCATCGGCGAGGGGATGCAGCCGGGCTGCCTGACAAAAATCCTTGAAGCCGAGCGATGGCTGAAAGGTACCAACCTCCACAAGGTTGCGCTCCTTCCACAACGAGACGAAGACAACGCGGGTGCTCCCCATCCGGGGGCTCGGAAGGTGGAAGGATGCGACGCATGAGGAAAGTGTGAAGCCATGGCTACCACCCAGGAGGTCGATCCCTTTTTAAAGGCAACTCTCCCCGCTCGCGTCCTCAAGCCGTCACGGACTGAGTCTTCACCAACACGCTTCAAGGTCCTCCCCCTACGACACGGGGGCTGGGCCCCACGCATCAGGCGAGCTGCCCCAGGACAGAAGAAGCCAAACCGCTGCACGCGGAGCATGTAACCGCCCAGCGGTTACAAGCATTCCTCCGTCTTCGCCCAAACCAGCGGGTGAAAGGGCGGACCGCCATGCAGGCGTCATGCAACTGCACCAAGGGGGCGCACCCCTTCGACTTCGACGCATCCAGCATGGAGGCCTAGGCCCACACGTCATGGAGCCGGCGCGCCGGTTACTACGTGCAAAAAACTGCAGCGCCACTTACGCCAGCGCCGCGCCTTCTCGACTACGGAACTGGTGCCGCAACTCAAGGAAATCCTATGCACGGCCTAGCAGTGCCAACCAGGCACGCCGGTCACGGGTCAGTCAGCCGCGGGAGAAGGCGCGATGGTCAACGTGGCCAAAAGTGGGCCGGCAGTAATGGCGGTGGTAGGTGGGCGGAAGCAGCAGTCAAATCATCTGCAGGCTCACGTCCCCTCCTGGAACAGCGAGAGAGCCCTCTCCTACGGCATGAAGACGACGCGCCTGTGTTCCGTTCCTCGAACGGCTCGCGCATGCACAACGGCTGCCCCGCGAATCACTCGTCCCGTCGCATTAACTCTGCGGCAGGACAGGCGACACCTTTGGCAGGCGAAGCGGGCGATGCTTCACCCCCGCCATAATGACCACGTCAAGAAAGGTGTGCCACATCGTTCAATTTCGTATCCTTTTCCTCTTCCCCTTTCTCTCTCTTGCTACAGGGACCGGGAAAGGGGATACTCCGAAAGGGATCCTTCTCTGCGAAGGGAGCGGGCCCCGAGCCCCCCCTACTGATCTGAGGTTCGAAAGCTGGCCCCTCGGAAGGGTTCGACAGCCGCCTCAGAGCACTCGGGCTCCGCGCCCACTACTGGTTAGAGGTTCGAAGGCTGGCCCCTCGAAAGGGTTCGACAGCCACCTCAGGCCACTCGGGCTCCGCGCCCACTACTGATCAGGGGTTCGTAGGCTGGCCCCCCGACGGGTTCGACAGTCGCCCCAGAGCACGCAGAGTGACGGATGACTCTGGGTACGTTCGATACATAACCAAGGCTCGAGCTACGCTCCTGAGGTACCCTAGGACATTTCAGAGACCAGCAGGAACGATTCTGTAACGGAATCCCATCAGAGGGAGGCATCGAGCCCTCGGACCCTATCGAACGGGACCAGGTCCGGCAAATCACCTGCAGGTACTTTTGGAGCGCGCCTCTGGGCCACTAGCCAACCCTTATCGAACGGGGCATGGGCGTCTACTTGGATCACCCGTTAGCAACTCACTAGAGACACCATGTTCGGCGCCCACCAAGGGCAACATGGCGCTTTCCCTCTCCTCCTTGCAGAAAGGCGACGCAGGGGCGCATGAAAAAAGCCGAGTCTGCCCTTGACCGTCCTCTCGCCCTGTGCAGAGGCTCGGGGGCTACTCTCGCAAACCCGGCTCTGGCCAAACCGTTGACAGCGTGAACATACTAGCCCGAGAACTCGGAACCTAACTATGCACCCGGGCAACGACCAGTTCGCATGAGGGAACAACCAGACTGGCTAAGCCATCACGAAAGGCATTAAGACCTCGAAGGAGTCAAACCACTCCTCCGAGGCCTCGGGGGCTATACCCAGCGGGTGCGCTCGCGCGCACCCACCGGAACAAAATGCAACATAGAAAGACCGGTCCCCTTGCAAAAAAGTGCGACAAAGCCTCCAAGCGAGAACCCACACTCCCTTTGAGGCTCGGGGGCTACTATTAGGGACCGTAATTAGGGGTACCCCCAAGGCTCCTAATCTCAGCTGGTAACCCCCATCAGCACAAAGCTGCAAAGGCCTGATGGGCGCAATTCCGGTTAATGCTCCGTCCACTCAAGGGACACGATCTCGCCTCGCCCGAGCCCAGCCTCAGGCAGGAACGGAAGACCAAGGTAGATTCACGCCTCGCCCGAGGGTCTCCTCAAGCAACAGGCGCACCCTCGACTCGCCCAAGGCCTAGCTCGGGTAGGCTTCACGAAGAAGAAGCAACCTTGGCCAGATCGCCTCGCCAGCCGACCGGATCGCAGGAGCATTCAATGCAAGGATCGCCTGACACCTTATCCTGACGCGTGTTTTCCAGTCGACAAGGCCGAAGTGACCGCCGTCACTTCGCCCCTCCACTGACTGACCCTGACAGGAAAACAGCGTCGCCTGCGCTGCTCCGACTGTTGTGCCACCCGCCAGGGTGAGGCTGACAGCAACCAAGTCCAGCCTCGGGCGCCATAGGAATCTCCGCCTCGCCCGACCCTAGGGCTCGGACTCGACCTCGCCTCGGATGACGATCTCCGCCTCGCCCGACCCCAGGGCTCGGACTCGACCTCGACTCCGGAAGACGGTCTCCGTCTCGCCCGACCCCAGGGCTCGGACACGACCTCGCCTCGGACGACGATCTCCGCCTCGCCCGACCCCAGGGCTCGGACTCGACCTCGACTCCGGAACACGGTCTCCGACTCGCCCGACCCTAGGGCTCGGACTCGACCTCGACTCCGGAAGACAGTCTCCGCCTCGCCTGACCCCAGGGCTTGGACTCGACCTCGACTCCGGAAGACGGTCTCCGCCTCGCCCGACCCCAGGGCTCGGACTCTAACTCGCCTCGGACGACGATCTCCGCCTCGCCCGACCCTAGGGCTCAGACTCGACCTCGACTCCGGAAGACGGTCTCCGCCTCGCCCGACCCCAGGGCTTAGACTCGACCTCGACCTCGGAGGAGTCACCACCTCACTCGGGCCGACCACGCCACAAGGGGAGGCCATCATTACCCTACCCCTAGCTAGCCCAGGCTACAAGGAACAAGACCGGCGTCCCATTTGGCTCGCCCCGGTAAAACAAGTAATGATGGCACCCCGCGTGCTCCATGACAACGGTGGTTCTCAGCCCCCTACGGAAGCAAGGATACAGCAAGGATCCGACAGCCCTGATAGTTGTGCTTCTACAGGGCTCAAGCGCTCCTCCGACGGCCACGACGCCACATGAACAGGGCTCCAACACCTCTCCGACAACCACGTCGGCACGTACATAGGGCTCTAGCTCCTCTCTGCTAGACACGTTAGCACACTGCTACACCCCCCGTTGTACACCTGGACCCTCTCCTTACGCCTATAAAAGGAAGGTCCAGGGCTCTCATACAAAGGAGGTGGCCGCGCGGGAGAACGGGCAGCCTAACGCCCCCTGTCTCTCTCTCCCTCGCGAACGCTTGTAACCCCCTACTGCAAGTGCATCCGCTCTGGGCGCAGGACAACACGAGGCCGCGGGTTCCCCCTTACCGTTTTCCCCCCTTGTGTCTCCGTCTCGCGCCGACCCATCTGGGCTGGGACACGCAACGACAATTTACTCGTCGGTCTAGGGACCCCTCGGGGTCAAAACGCCGACAGAGATGTACATAGGATGGCAATGGGAAATTCCTTATAGGAGAATAGCATTTCATATCCGTCCCGGTGACAAAATTATATCTTCACAAGATCTCTACAATTGTTTGCGGGAGACATTTCTTCCCATCCCTACTCCCCGTGGAGATAAATCTCCGACAGGATCTCTGTCCCTGATTAAATTATAATTAGAACATACATCCTTTATTGTTAATATAATATAAAAATATTTTCACTTATATAGTTAGATATAAGAAATTATTATGTATACATCAAAATGAACATATATGTACAATGATTGATTTATGGATAAGATAATTTTTTATCAGGATGGAGAATGTTTCCTTGTTCTCATCCCTGTTTAACATCCGGATAAGAATATCGGCCGGATAAGTCTGTCACAGCACTGGCCATATATATTTGGTTAATGATAGTTTGACTTTTTTTAAGCGAGAACGACAGTAGAGACAGAGTCGTCGGTACCATGACAAGGATATAGCATAGTAAAGAGTTTTACTTTAGCATTGTTGAACATCTGTTGATGCCTTTTTGGAGCGTCAAACACTCAACAAGAACCGTGGCGGTGCCCTCTGCACAGGGGCGGACGGTCCACGCGCGGGGCCGGACGGTCCGCGGCCTGGTGCGAGGCGCGGTGGTACTCTCTGCGCAGGGGCGGACTGTCTGCGGCCTGGGGCTGGATGGTCCGCGGCCTAGTGCGCGGCTAGGGCTCCTGCCTGACGGCCGGACGGTCCGCGCTGTGCGCAGGGGCAGCAGAAGATCGCCGGCGGCGCCTGGATCTCGCTCCCTGGAGGGACCCCGTCGGGGAGGAGAGATCCTAGGTTGTGTCTAGGCTCGGGCAGGCCGACCTAGACTCCTCTAATCGACGTAGAGCCGAAGAGAGATGAAGAATTTGGGGATTGGATAGCTAAACCTAAACTAGACTAGAACTACTCCTAGGATAAAATGCGAAATAGAAGTTGTATTGATTCGATTGTTGATTATAAATCGACCGTATACCTCTCTATTTATAGAGGAGGGGGGCTGGACCCTTTACAAACTAATTTCCGAGCTTATCCCATGATTTTAGCTAACAACCGTAGCACAAAACTCGGAACCCTAATCTGTTCTGCGCACGCGCGGACCGTTCGGCCCACAGGCGCGGACCGTCCGGCCTCAGGGCCGAACCGTCCGCGCGCTCAAATTGGTGCTCAACATATGCCCCCCTGCCTTTTGGTGGAGCTAAGCGAACCAAAAGCAACTAACTCGATGTTATCACATCGGTTTTCTTAGGCATCTTGCCACTTACTAGGATGGTACGCAGTGGTCTTGGTCTCGGACGTGACCCCTTTATCTTTGATCGAACTGTCGGTTCCCAACACCGTCGAGCGTCATACTGATCCTGACCAATTTGTCACCTAGCTTTTCCTAATTTTCCAAGTGTTCTGGCGTAGCTTCGTAGTCGACCAGGTCTTCTCCTTGCAGGTCATCTTCCTCCATGGGTGTCGGCACGTCGTTGCATGTGTCATGGTTTATTGCGGATGAGTCGGCCTCAGGGGTCAGACGGTCCGCGCCCTGTACGGTTGGTCCGGTCTTTATAGCCGGACTGTCTACTATACCTGCAAAGAGCTGCACAGTTGCTGTTTTATTTTCTGTCTTTATGGCCGTTTGATTTTCCTCAACGGCCTTTGGTCTCCATCTCTTTTGTGGTGGCGGATACTGCGGATGTGTGTCATTAAATATTTTTTCCGCCTCCTTCTCCTGATTCTCCTTTGCTCTAAGGCGCTGTAATTTTCGCTTTTGTGATCGTGTCAATCCCGATGGGCACCATCGGGGCATGGAGTATTTTGGATCGGCTATTTTATTGACAGTCGTACTTTCTTTTTTGTTTGTGTTGGAAGATTCACCAAAAATCATCGGCCCTTCGTTATTTTGTTGTACGACGACATCTGTCATTCCTATTTTAATGACGTCTCCCTTTTTCGTACTGTTGGAGGTTGTAGCTGTATGCCCCCCTGCCGGATTAGTCAGCCTTTGGGGCCGAATTGTTCGGCAATCTTGTTGGGCCTGTGCTCGTGGACCAGATTGAGGGGCTCTCAATCGGTCTTGTACTGGAGGTGTCAACCTATTGAATATAGATGTTTGGGGTGCCCCCAAGCGAGGTACTGTGGCATCCCAAATGGGTATGGTGGCATGCCCCACATTTGATTTGGGACGTATGGTGGAGGTATGTATGTGTATGAATATGGCATAGGTTGATATGGTGGTGGAGGTGTCCATGCAGGTACGTTAGGTCTTAATTGAACATTATGACCTCCCGTCCTTTCCGATTGGTGTGGTGGTCCAATCGGCCTAACCTGCCGTCGCACCTGGGTGGGTAAGCGAGGTCCCTTTGATGGCCGGTCGCTGGGGCCAGCCTTCTTTTTCACATATTTAGACAATAATTGATCAAAGGTCGGGCTAGATTTTTATCAACCGACCAGTTGCCTTGAACGTGTTAGTTTTCCACGTACCTATTTCTGGTCGTCGTGGTTTGAAGGTACGTGGTCGCCGCGGCTCTTCGACGTTGCCGGGACCGTCCGCCGGAACGCTTCGGACCATCCGGTGATGTTACGGACCGTCCGCGCCTAGACACCGGACCGTCCGTGATGCGTAGTATGGGTTCTCGCGCATATCCCCTTGTCTGTGCTTGCCCCCCAGTGCTGGAGTTTGTGATGGTTACCTTCAGTGTCTCCCCTCCATCAGGAGTCTTCTCGGCCATCACTTTCCTGCAAGAAATTTTGTTGTTTCCATCGGCCTCCCGTGCGTTGCCGATGATGACTTCTTTGTCTTTGCCCTTATCGGCTGTGTTGGGCCGAATTAGGACCTTTTTGCCATTAAAGTCGATCACATTCATTGGGAAGGGCTCCGTGTCCTCCTGAAATTTCAATCGTCCCTCGTTAATGGCCGATTGGATTTGTCGTCGGAATACATTACAATCATTAGTGGCATGGGAAAATGAGTTGTGCCACTTGCAGTATGCGCGACGCTTTAGTTCGTCGGCAGGTGGAACGATATAATCAATTATAATGTTACCATTTTTTAGTAATTCATCGAATATCTTATCACATTTGCCGACATTAAATGTAAATTTAACCTCCTCCTGCCGTTCATTCCGAACTGACTGCAAGGAGGAGCAAGCCGAAGATTTGGCCTGCTCAGGCCAAACTATTTCGGCAGTGTAAACTTTCTTTGGTTCATCGTCCGAACTACTTTGATTGTATTCTACTATATGGACATTATGATGAATCGTTTTGACTAGTTCTTTGCTTCGGCTTTCACAAGCCGAAGCTCTCTGATGTAATTGTGCTAGAGTAAAGAACTGGATGCCTTCTAATCTCTCTTTTAAATAATAGCGCAATCCATCAAAGGCTATTTCCGCCAGTTGTTTATCTGTTAAATGAATTTGAAAGCATCGGTTTCTCGTATCCCGGAATCTCCGGATATAATTACTAACCGATTCATCCTTTTCTTGTCGTAGAGCCACTAAGTCTACTAAATCTAGCTCATAATCGCCAAAGAAGAAATGTTCATGAAATTTTTGTTCTAAATCTCCCCACGAAAAATGGAATTAGGAGGGAGCGTGGCATACCATGTGAATGCAGTCCCTGTTAAAGATAATGAAAATAAACGCACACGAAATGCTTCGGTGTCGGCCAATTCTCCTAACTGTGCTAAGAACTGGTCTATGTGCTCACGCGTGCTCTTTTCTTGGTCACCCGAAAACTTTACGAATTCGGGTATTTTGCTCCCCTGTGGGTATGGGAGTCAGTCAAACTTGCTATCATAAGGTCTCCGATATGACTGCCCCCCAGGGACTATACTAACTCCGAGCTTATCTCGGAACGCCCCAGCTATTTCCTCCCTTACTATATCGATGGCAGCCGGTGGGAGACCACCAACTCTTTGATCCAATATGGGTGAGTTTGTTTGGATGTTGGTGTGTGTTTTCCTCCCCATTGGTTTGGGTTTTGCGGTGCGCTAATGCATGCCCTATGAGGCTCATAGGACTGGCCATTCCTTTCTGACCTACTAGGGGCCGGAAAGTTCTCACTCTCACGGGTTTGATAGATTATATTATGATGCTGTGTGTCGTATGGTGAGCATGGGGAGTCTAGCTGGGACGGATACGGAGTTGGATATCCATCCTCCTTAAAAAACTCTGTGCCGGACTGCCCGGTTAAATACGCGGACCGTCCGACTCTGTGCGCGGACTGTCCGGACATGTGGCCGGACCGTCCGACATTATATTCGGGCTTGTCTGGCGTTATACGCAGACGGTCCCGAATGGGTTATCTAGGGTTTTGTACGGCATGCGGCGGCTTGGGTGTAGGTCTCGGTAATTCGCTTCTAAAAATAGGATCAGCCGCCGCTGGCCCGGACGGTCTGCTGCCCATGTGCAGATGGTCCGGACATGCGCAGATCGACAAATTATCGCCGATGTGCGTGTGGGAGGCTGTCGTTGCCTAGGGTACATGTCCATCGGCATCCCATAAAGGGGTTGCGACTGGTCGTGCCAACCTGTAGACGATGAATTATGTGTGTATTCCCTCCATTCAACCTCGTGCGAAGAAGATTTGCCGTAGATAGACTTATCAAGCGCACGCACTAGACGTTTATGATCATTTTGTATATCCCCTACGATACGTTGCAACTGTCTCGCTGTTCGTCTATGTAAGCTTTAAGAGATTGGAGTTCGTTGGTGCTACTTACATTGGGGATATCTGGTGTGGGTCGGAACGAAGCCGGATCCGTCGCTCGATGTCGGACGACCTTGTTGTTCCTGTCCACTTTGAAGTTGGTCAAGAACTTTGCTTTTGCTTCTTGGATCAGCTGTTCCTGGCGCTTCTCGAACAGGAGCTGTTCTTCAGCCGGCAAGGTCTCCCATGTCGGTGTGATGATATTGCTGGTGGAAACCTCAGAGCTATCTTTTGAACCGCCCATTGAGGGCCGGTTTGATAGGTCTATATGTGTTTTCCCCAGCGGAGTCGCCAAAAAGTATGTTGACGCCTTTTCGGAGCGTCAAACACTCAACAAGAACCGTGGTGGTGCTCTGCACAGGGCGGACGGTCCGCGCGCGGGCCGGACGGTCCGCGGCCTGGTGCGAGGCGCGGTGGTACTCTCTGCGCTGGGCGGACTGTCCGCGGCCTGCGGCCGGACGGTCCGCGGCCTGGTGCGCGGCTAGGGCTCCTGCTTGACGGCCGGATGGTCCGCGCCCTGGGGCCGGACGGTCCGCGCGTGCGCAGGGGCGGCGGAAGATTGCCGGCGGCGCCTGGATCTCGCTCCGGGAGGGACCCCGTCGGGGAGGAGAGATCCTAGGTTGTGTCTAGGCTCGGGCAGGCCGACCTAGACTCCTCTAATCGACGTAGAGCCGAAGAGAGATGAAGAATGGGGATTGGATAGCTAAACCTAAACTAGACTAGAACTACTCCTAGGATAAAATGCGAAATAGAAGTTGTATTGATTCGATTGTTGATTATAAATCGGCCGTATACCTCTCTATTTATAGAGGAGGGGGGCTGGACCCTTTACAAACTAATTTTCGAGCTTATCCCATGATTTTAGCTAACAACCGTAGCACAAAACTCGGAACCCTAATCTGTTCTGCACGCGCGGACCGTCCGGCCCACAGGCGCGGACCGTCCGGACCGCGGACCGTCCGGCCTCAGGGCCGGACCGTCCGCGCGCTCAAATTGGTGCTCAACAACATCAAAATTGATAACACTGGTACTACCGGATGGTCTGATGGTAAGCCCAGCTATAGTCCGGCCTTAGATATTTCGACTTGTTAGCCCGGACAGTCACTAGTACAGAGAAACTCTAGTGACGGTCGTAAACCTATTTATAGTGGCGTTTATCGTAACCGCCAGTGCTAGGGGCCAGCAAAAATCATCATTTTTACAGGGGTAACTGAAGACCGCTAGTGAAAATTGATTTTCACTGACGGTCGGCGTAAAAAACCGCCAGTGAAAATCGATTTTCGCTGGCGGTCGACGTAATAAAACCGCCAGTGCAAATCGTTTCCAGGAAACATAAAACATTTTAAAAATAGTAAAAAAAATATTTTTCTTAGGGGGCCTTAGCCCACCACCCGCAAGTCGTGGCATTTTTCACGCAAAAATTTGCATGCTACACGGTTGTTAGTAATCGAACCTTTGACCTCACCCTCGCGCATACCCTCCAATACCACTCCGTCTATGATATATTTTGTGTCTAGTTTGTAGTTGTTTTGTCCACATTTACAACCATTTAAGTGTAAATTGCTTATTTGAGACCCTAAACGAATTCAAATAAAAAGTTGTCAACTACAAAGTTAAATAACTTTTGAAGTTATACAACTTTTATTTTGACACTTTTTTCATCCGAGTTAGTTTGCAAAATTTGAATTTTAAATTTGATATACTTAGATTCAATTTTTGAGAACCGAAATGAATTCAATAAAAGTTGTCAACTACAAAGTTTCAACTTTTAGAGATCTACAACTTTTATTTTGGTGGTTTTGTCATACGAGGTCGTTTGAAAAACTCAAAAAATTAAGGATAAAAATGATTTCTAGTGGCGGTTCCTTAAGAAAACCGCCACTAGAAATCGATTTCTATAGGCGGTTCCTTAAGAAAACCGCCACTAGAAATCATGTATTTCTACTGACGGTTTTCTTAAGGAACCACCTCTAAAAATACGATTTCTAGTGGCGGTTTAAAAAACCACCACTAAAAATAGCACAGTCGGTGGATAACCGGATCCGTCTGTAAAAATATATCGTCCCGCATGTCGGTGTTTTGGATCCGACCGCACACCCGGGGTTACCCCTCAAGGTGTTTTTAGGAGTAGGATGGTGTCGACGACTGTAGCAAAATGGTTCGTGCCAATTGCACGTGGGACAGTGGACAATGTTTACAGGTTCGGCCGCTAGAGATGCGTACACCTACGTCCTGGTGAGTATGCTGGGTGAATGAGGTTACAAGAGGGCTCTCTGAATTGAGAATGCCGAGAGTTGAAGTGGGTGGCTAAGTAGTACGATCAATCGATTTGAAGGGGTGCCCCCTAGGCCTTATATATTCGACCGTGGAGCAATACATGTGGATATGATAACAACGTGCGCCTAAAAAATAGTGAACTGCTCGAGTCTATCTCCCTATGATTCTGTCGACCTATCCCCGCGTGGCTCCGTTGCATGAGAGCTCCAGCGCGAGAAAGTCGGATCTCTGTTGCGATCACTCGCTCGACATTATGGACCGTCCAGGTCTACACCGATCCGGCCTCGTGTCAA